>JADRCH010000040.1:8736090-8909334 GCA_019843965.1 Rhynchomys soricoides | reverse complement strand
TATTTTTCACAGAATTAAGTTTAAATAGTTGGTTGTGGTGAAAAATACATATGGAATTTAAACTATGACCAATACTGTATTCTTAGCCAAGTAAATAGTAACATGGAATATATGTTTAAGTAATCAAAAGAATATAATAATCTATGGGTTAGAGATATTGCTTAGTGAGTGAAGTACCTTCACATAGCATGAGGATCTGGGTTTGATGCCAGCATTCATATAAATCCTCCAGAATCTCAGCTAAGGGGAGGCAGAGATGCAGGATCACTGGAGCTTATTGACCAGACAGTCTAGTCTCTTCCATCTGTCCAATAAGGATTTAGCCAAACCTGGGAGGATTCCAAGTAATTAATTGAATTGTTTATAATATAATACGATAGGGAGAAGGTAGACTCCTAAATGGCTGGTGGCTAAATACAGGGTATGTCCATGATATTGAGACATCGATTTTCGTACTGGAACACAGTAAATGCTGCAGAGTAGCATTCATTCTTCTAAGGTAAGAGATGGAAGATTTGAAGTTTATTATAAAGTTCTAAAGAGACATATGAGACACAAAGTAGAAACTGCTAAATAAACTACCATAAGCCAGTGTTAGTTCTTAATTGACTGAAGCTAATATCTGAGTAGGTGACACTCAGTAAATGACAGTTCTCATTGCTGTATACAAGAAGGATGCACTGAAAAAGATCTAGGTAGAAAAAGAATGTTTACAGTAAATGACTGATATAATCAGATATGCAATTAAAAGGTAATCAACTATCATTTTGTAATCAATCATTCATTATCCTTTAGGTTTACTTTAGGTTTATTTCTTTAATATTGGATAATTGTTTAGCCTGCATGAATATCTCTCTGTGCACCATGTACAGCCGTGGTAAGAACAGGGTGTTAGATCCCCTGGGACTAGAGCTCTATATAGCTGTGTTGTTAGCCATTATGTGGGTACTAGGAACTGCACCTAGATCTTCTGTAAGAGCGACACATGCTCTTAACCACTGAGCAGTTTCTGTAGTCCTGGTATCCTTTTCATTTTAATTTTTTTTCATATTTGATAAATATTTTATTTCTTTTATTAAATTACCCTGTAAGACAATTTAGATGCATCAAGGCTGATAATAGCTACCATTTTTTAGACTATATATTTTTAAACTTCATTGATTCTTTGTGAGTTTTACATCATGCACCTCAGTTCTGCTCATCTCCTTATCTCCTCATACTCACCCTTTGCCCTTGCACCCTTTCCCTTAAAACAACACACACACACACACACACACACACACACACACATATACACACACACCCCCAAACCATAACAAACAAAAACAAGCCCCAAAGCATAGACAACATCTCATCATGCAAGCTATAGTATGTCACAGCATGTCCCACAGTACATCCCTCTGTCTACACATATTCACTTGCAAATGTTTGTTGCAATAAGTCATGGGTCTGGTTTGAGATCGCTGGCTTCTGTGACACCAGTCAATATTGGTTCCTCACTGGGACTCTTCCTAGTTATCCTGTTGTTGCCCTGGGTCATGGAGATCCTGCAGCCCTGGATCGGCAGGACTAACCCTTTCACTGGTCTCAACAGTTCCCAGATGATATAGATTTGGGGTGGACCAACTCAGAGCCCTGGATCTGTGCCTGGGTGGCAGATAGCTGAGCTGGTCAGTGTGCCAGCTCTCCACAACATCAGGGCAAGCTCTTCTGCTCTGGCCAGGGTACCCAATTCTACCATTGGCTGGAGGCAGGGTCAGCTCTTAGGCTCTCAGGCCTTCAGAGCCAGCTCCACTGTGCTGTCCAGTCAAGATGTGAGGACCATTCTCGAAAGTGCTGCAGCTGGCAAGAGGTTCTCCTGTTTTCACACCCTAGGAGCTAGCTCACCCTTGGCTTTACTATTGGGTCAGCTCCACTGTATTGCCCAGGTAAGGTGCAGGGCCAGTTGGCCAGTTGGCTAGCTCTCCTGCTTTCCTGCCCTTAGGGGAGGGTGGGAAAAGAGCAGCCCTTCCCACTACTGTAGATGGTAAGGGGCAAGGCAGGGAAGGGTATCACTCTGGGCACTCAGGTTACCTCATGCCAGACAAGACCTCATGGCCTGTTCTCTTCTGGTGCTCACCCTAGGGGCTGGCTCACCAGCTGGCCATCATTTTTTATTTAATTAGATGTGCTATGAAAATCAGATTGTGATTTAGCAGAACCCTTATGAAGCCTTTTGATTAAGTATAATTGTAAACATATGAAGCTAGGTGGAGTACTATACCAGATCCTTTACGAAGACATTTCAGCATCAACAATTTTAATATCTAAGCGAATCTCATTTCATTGTCAAGAGCTTTCACCTAACACTGTGTTCATGTAGTTTCAGAGAATAGTGCTGCATGCATCCCTATAAAGTAGCTACTTAAAAACTGTAAATTTATCAAGCTCCTAAAATAATACCGTCTGGCTCCAAATAGAAGACAAGAGTTGGAAATTCATTGCTGTGTTCCCTGCTTGTCTCCTGTTCCCCTTGTAATTTATTTGTTGAAGAATCTAGGATCAGCTGCAGGGTTTTTCATTTTTAGAATCTTGCTGATTTTAACATACTGGTATCATTTAACATGCTCCTCTGAGACCTGTATTTATTCTAGAAGGCATTTGGATTAAAGGAGTTGATCAAATTCAGGTTCAATTTTAGGGTAGAGATATTTCATAGAGCCTCCCTACGCCCAGAGGAACTCGAGTATCTTTTGTTATTTAGGGGATTGATCATTGACTAGAGACATCATTTCATTAGTGTGACATTGTAATTATTCTTCTCCCCTTTCTGTTATGAATTAGAAAACTTGTGTCAAGAGAAACTTCCCTTCATCAGCTCTTTTCTTATCTCAGGTATGCCCTGAACAAGGAAATCATAATAGGATTTTCACCTAGCACTCAACAGTGATTTACACGTTCTCTTTTGTGTGTATATCATCGTGAACTCACTGGGTTGCATATATCTGGAGTATCAGATATATATCTGCTGCTACTATGTGTATTGTTCAAGATGCTCCTTGTTTTGTTGTCCGGTGTAAGTTTAGCCACAATATTTTAAAACATATTTTTGAAAAGTTTCTTCAGTGTGTTATGAGAGTTTCTTTGTGTGACTTTAAGGGTTAAGTGTTTTTAATATTCTGTCATTATACACATAGTAAAATAAGTGCTCATGTTTTCTAACAATTAAAAATATGAGATATGAATTATCATGCCTATCCTGGCTTTGTGTCCTTTGCTGTGACTAAAAACCCTAACCAAGAACAATCTGTGGGAGAAAGTGTTCAACTTAGGTTGCAATTGCGGACACACAGTTCATCAGTGAGAGGAAATCAAGGTTGCAGGAACCCAAAACCAGCTATATCCCCAGTCAAGAGCAAAAGCAATGGGTTAATGTACACATGTTTGCACTCAGCTAGCTTCTTTCATAAAGTCCAGGAGCAGGACTGAAGAGCTTGCTCAGTGGTTAGGAGCAGTTGCTGCACTTGAATCTGTCCCCAGTGTTGAGGTCCAGGGATCACCTAACAAACAACATGGCCACCAATATTAGTCAGACAGGTATAGTTTATTGAGCATATATCCCAGGACTGATTGATCAGGGCCCACGGCCCAGATTTGGGAACTAAACTGTGACCCCTAGTTAAGGTCCTACAGAGCTTTTAAGGCCTAAGATCTGCGAACATCTGTGCAAAGTTATTCCACCAATCAGGATTTAGGGATTGGGCATTTCCTTAGGAACATGCCTTTGTTGTACAGTTATCCTCTTCTCATTGGTTGGGGTAGTCAACTGTGGCAGTGGACTTGCCTTATCTAATAATCATGTCTACCAGGACTGGTCTTGCCTTATCTAACATTCATGTCTTAACTTGCCAACCAGGATGTCAGTTACCCATGTGTATGTCTCTTTCAGCCAAGTAGGATGTCAGTTCCCATGGACATCTTGGGAATTTAAACTTCACCCAACCACTGCTCAAAAGGAAAGTCTAATTTTAAATAGTTTCTTATATCTCATATCTTGGGGTCCATCCTATGGGCAGCTTATAAAAACAAATACACAGACACAGGATATGCTGCTTGGTGGTTGGTTTGGGTTCAAGCTTATTGTGGATAACTACTCAAAGCAGTTGTATTGACTTCTATCATGATTGGTTTCAAGGGTATAAAACACAAACGAGTCTGCAATCAACTTGGGATTAGAAAGTTTCTTAGTAACAACAGAAACATATGAAAAAGGTTCCTTGTAATAGCAGACTAGTCCTGTAAGAGTTACCTAGGCCTTACCACTTTAACTAGGCCTTAACATTCCATCTAGGTCTTAATATTTTACACCCAGCACCTATATCAGTTGGCTCACAACTCCAGCTTTAGGGGATCTCATACCACATTCTGGCCCTCATAAGCTCCAATGTACATACACAGAAGTAATGTAAATAAATATATCTTAAAAATAAAACTCAGAATTCAAATTCAGTGAGTGGTAACACCCACTTTTAGATTGGGTCTTCCCTTACCAGTTAACAAGACAGATGCACAGACCAACCTAATCTAGACAATTTCTTGTTGAAATTATCTTTTCAGGTGACTCTGTATTGTGCCAAGTTGATAACTGAAACTATCACAATGCCCTACTTGAGCCCTGAGATCAACACCCCTGAAGGAGGCTTCTTTCTAGCTTTTCCTCTCTTAGCCTTGTCATGTCATTGAGGTGGCTGGAGGGAGCTTTCTACAACCACGGAGATTATGATAAACAGACAATCTCCTACTGTTGATAACTGATTGACAGGACTTGTTTGCTTTAATTCTAGCATTTACAGGATTACAGTTTGCAGAACTCTTCCAGAATAACCTTTTTGCTAATGGTATTCCTCAAGATGTTAACTTTGGATCTTCTATAAGTGGGTTTCTTGTCCACATAAATTTGGATAAATTGTCTATAATTTTTGAGCATCACAAGGCTTACTGGCCAAAGGCTATGATGATTTTATAGAAAATAAATTAATTTAAATTTGTCTTACTGTACAGTTTGTAAGCTACCTTACCTGTCTTGAGCCTCTAGAGTACAAGGAGCCCTTGGGAAATGCTGGACTGGCCAGAGTCCAAGTCTCTTATCATTCTGAAAAGTTTAATTATAGTGCTAGAATGTGTCAGAAGCGAGACTTGCTTTCCCTTTTGTATTTATTCCTCCACTTCTTAATTGTGAAAATGTTGTTGATCTTAGGTCTCAGATTGGATGTGACTTTGTGTTACTGCCCATTTCTAGTGAGTCATAGAGACAGGTTCAGGATGATTTTATCAAAACAAATGAAAATGTACTTGTAGGACTGTTAATGTGTAATAGAGTATTTATAAGATTACTTTAAAAGACTATCCAAAGCCAAGAGTAAAGCTTAAGAGCAGTCACAGTAGAAATGGGGGAATGGACTTATTTCTTGTCAGCCAGGAAGATTTTGTCTCTAATACAGATATTTAGTATCACTGGGGCTTTGGGTTTATGGACCTGAGAGTTTGTATGGACTAGCTCTCTCACTAACTTTCTTGTGGTAAATCATATTCCTCCTCGGGCCACAGCTTCTTTATGTGCAAAATTATAATGTTTCACTCTTGACTAGAAAATCCCCATGGTCTCCTTCAGTTCCAATTCAGTGATCTTTATGAATCACAGTTAAAGAGCTCCCATGTTTCATCCACTGTTTGTAAATGCAGAAACAAAGTAAAAAGTTTCCTTCCTTTTAAATTATGTTTGTACTCCCAAGAATCATTTTAGGTGGACTCATGGGTCTGGACCTTTCCTGATGAGATTGGTATTGTGCTTGGCGGAAAGAACATGGTGTTGGGAAGACCTAATAGCAAAGGAACCAGACAACTGACAGAAATATAAGAATCATGACTTTCTGCATTACGCAAGCAAACATTCATCCGAGCAAAAGAGCAAAGATTTCAAATGCACAAACTTCTTACTATTTCAGTGAGTTGTAGAAAATACCACAAAGGCAGGCCACAGCAGAGAAAAGACAGAAGAGTTTGGGCCAAGTAGAGCGTTGGAGATTGCTTTCTGCACTGCGAGAAGAACCTTATGAGCAGGCTGGGACATCATTTCAGATTTTGTTTTCAATTCTCAGCATGTTCTTTTCTTAACCTTCTTCTTCTTAATTGCACCCTCATTTTATCCAAGCCAACAGCTTCCAAACTCCTGTGTTTTTGGTTTCATTCAGACGGTTTGCAAATAGAGCATGTCAGACTTCCTCTGTGGCAGAGACTTTAAAAAGTTAACTCTGAATTTGTGACAAAATGTCTGTACCCACAGCAGCACTTAGTCATGGCCTCACAGAAAGTGACTTCATTAAGCCATCTGGTCATGATGCTGCTCAAAGAAAGGCTATAAAATGACTCAAACATGTTTAGTAGCCATAAGCAGTTAACAGTGGATGCTTCTAAGGTGCACTTCTAGTGAAGAGCGGCCTACAACTTGAGGATATGTATATAAGAAGTCCGAATAGCCAGTGATGCTAACTGAGTGACCAATTTTAATTTTCCTATGAAACTATTGGGTTTAGGAGCCATACATGGTGCCCACTTTTAGTATTAAAGGCATTTTCAATTCAAATGTTTTCTTCTCCAGTTTGAACCTGCAATTGCAAACCCCATATTCTCCTTGTGCTTGTCATATCCTTGGGGCTTTGTTCTGCCAAACTGTTAGCTTCACCAATTTCCATGGTAATTTATAGAACTCAGTTGACTTTGTGTCACCACAGGTTACAAATGAAATTGGAAGCAATTTGCTGTTAAGAAATCTGTCTGAAAGCAAATGCAAGTAACACATCAAACGGACTAAGGACATTTTAAAGGAGCAGTAGAGTACAGGGAGTTTCATCACAAGAAATTTTGGTTTTTCTAAGTAGTCTATCCCCTCCCTTCCTCTCTTTTTCCTTCCTTCAGAGAATATTCTATATATAAATTAAAATGCCCTTATGAAGTAAGAGTTTGTCTACTTTAGTTTTCCCAATCAGTTGGTGTCACTGTATTGTGGTGGGAATGGGGGCTTTGCAGTTATTTGCAGTCACAGGTCTGAAAACATATCTATATACACCAAGCCTTGTTGGTAGAAACAATAATTTGTTTAATATATCACTGGTTCATCATTTTCAAATATATCACAGGTTGTGATTTAAAATATACATTTTATTTTATTTTATTTTATTTTAAGAACTGGGTTAAAATCATGGAAACCCTTCACTGCTATGTGCTTACAGCTTCCAAGAGCATCACCTGTGTCAAAGGTTTTCCTCCATCATTAAGAGGAGGTTTCTGCCTGCAGCTATGAAGCATTTCTGTCTCCAGCATTTACAACTAAATGATCATTAACTGAATCATTATGAGTTGCTAAAATGATTCATTTTTAGAAAATTTATTAATCATCAGCTCGTGGATGCCCAGAAATGACTTCAAAAGTGTGTAAGTGTTTATTCACAGTTTGAAGAGAGACACGACAGGGTGTTTGTCCAGTTTTTAAAAATCCATGAACATAGCAAAATGAGGAACTAGTATGTGAGGAGATACTCTCTGAATTTTCTTAGAATGATGCACGGTGATAGCTTTTTCTTTCTTTCTTCCTTCCTTCCTTCCTTCCTTCTATTTCATTTTCAGACAGGATCTCATGTACTCATATTGTAGTAAATTCTATTTATAACAGAGGATGATATTCCTGCCTCTACCACCTGAGTCTTGGAACTGTAATATTTATCTGCAATATTTTGTGGGTAATTTCCCAAAATAAGTTGACTATGCTATTGTAACTTCTTACAACTATGGACTGTGGACAGTATCTATCTATCTATCTATCTATCAATCTATCTATCTATCTATCTATCATCTATCTCACATGTATATACACAGGTATATTTTTGGTGGTGGTGTTGTTTTTGAGACAGGGTTTCTCTGTGTAGCCCTGGCTGTCCTGGGAATCTCTTTGTAAGCCTGGCTGTCCTTAAATCGAGAGATCCACTTGCTTCAGCCTGCTGAATACTGGGAGCAAAAGCACATGACATGCTGTCATATCTGGCTTAAGTTTTAGATATATTATTCATTCTTTCAGAAAATTTCTACCAATACTGCTAAAGATCAGCTTAGACACTACAGAGTAGACCCAGGCAGGCAGCCAGTGGGGGTCAGCAGCTGATGGGGATCATCAGCTGATGGGGATCATCAGCTGATGGGGATCAGCAGCTGATGGGAGTGTGTGTCTGTCTAGAAACCTATGGGGCATGCTGCCTATGGCAGCCAGTGATTAGAGAAAAGAAAGGGGGGGGGGGAATCAAACACACACACACACACACACACACACACACACACACACACGCAGAATGGTTGAAACAAAGACAAGCTCCAGCGATTTATCCATTCTCTTAACTCCTTTTTATACCCCTTAAGACAAAATTAGTTTTTATTAGGAAGAAAATTACCTCATAGCTACAAGTTACACATTTTCCAGCGACAATCACCCAAAACACATATTCTTTAAAAACAGGTTAAAATCATTACACAAGAGGGAATTACAACAGGATATTGATTATGTGTTTTGATATGAAACTTATATCTAACTAAACAACTCTCATCTATCTCTCTTTCCAAAGGCTCATTGTGCCTCAAAGCAGTAATTTTTTCAGTCATTGATTAACAAAATTTAAGCAGACCAAGTCTATAGAAGCAAGTTTCTCTCTATGCTTGGTTGACAACAGTCTGTACTTACTAACAAGCTATCTTAAGTCTTATTTTTGATGTTCTGATTGGCTGGGCTGGCTAATCATCTGTTTCCTGTTCTTATACTCAGAATTATTTGCTCTTTATTATAACTTTATTATTTCCTGATGTACACCAAAAACCTGTTACCTCATCCCTAGATCCTAGATGAAGGAACTCAGACCCAACCTAGAGTGTATGCTTTCTTCAATCATTAGCTTGTTCCAAGCCTTGTTTTCTTGTTTCTTCAATTATGTGCTTGTGCTTGTAATGCATGAATGCTCACTGCACTCTTTTCTCTAACTCAAGCAGCCTTTGCCATTCTTTCAGGAAGGAGAACACTTTACTCTTGATTCTAACTTAAAACTTTTTATCACTTGTCATAATTTCCTAACTTTATATTTTCTATCAATTACCCTAATTTCCCAAAATTATTTAAATCAAGCAAATTTCCTAAGACTACTTAAATAAAGTCAGAAATTCCATAAAATCATTAATTCATTTAGACAGCATCACCTCAAGAACGTTCATCTTCATGTTGACCAGCAAGAAACTTGCTGAATAGAGTGGCCCATCACCCAGGAAGTAATCACGGAAAATTATGGGCAGTGAGGTTCTCCCATTGTCCACTCATACCAAGCCAGATAAATGAGGACAACGGCAATGACAAACAGGAGAAAGCATGTCAGTAGCAAGAAACAATCCTGGAGAAGTCTCAGGTATGATCTTACACCAGAGCTTACCCACTGCAGCTGAGCAGACTTGTCTCCAGAGAGCTCACTTGCCCGCTGTAGCTTCTCCTGCATGATGTCTGCTACAATACTAATGTGAGCTATTTACATTTTAACCCATCTTTAATTTGGTCTTCTGTATTGGTCAGAGCTATCATTTACTAAAAGAAATGTTTCACAGTTGAAAGTGACAGATTTATTTTTATCTATTGTTTGACTATTTTTCATTAGGCAAGCAAGTTGTGATGTTTAGTCTATAAAATTGCTAAATGAATTCAGAGCACAAGCTTTTAGATTCTTGAATTTAAAGAACAGCCAGGAAGTGACCACTAGGATGTTTCCCTGTAGATGAACACACTGGCATCAAACGTTTTATATTTTAATTGCTGCTTTTTCAGTATTTCTACATGAGATATAAATTCAAGTATGTATTTCAGATTACCTAGTCTGTGATTCTCAATTTGTGGGTTGAGACCCCCTTGGGTGGGTCAAACAACCCCTTCACAGGGGTCACATATCAGTATCCTACTTATCAGAGATTTATATTATGATTTGTAGCAGTAGCAAACTTACAATCATGAAGCAGCAATGAAAATAATGTTATGGTTGGGGTGACCACAACGTGAACTGTATTAAAAGGTCACACCATGAGGAAGGTTGAGAAGCTCTGAGCTAGTGTATAGTAGCGTGGACAAAAGGATCATGTTTAAGAAAAGCAAAACTCAGGGAATGAATATCTCTTTTATTTTCTATAAAATTCCGACTCATCAATCATAAAGCACAGAGCATTCAATCATAAACAGAACGGTTTCTTCTTTGTATTTTACACCATCACAACAACAGCCTGGATTCTGAATCTTGCCTCTAAGCTCACATAACATGGTGATGTAGTTTGGATGAATTTACCTGTGTTGTACTGTGTCAATCATAAAATATGGCAAACTACAAAATTCTAGTTTAAAGTTTTGATTAGTATGGCATTATGTCTATCCACCAAATAGCAAACCCTGGGTTTTTTAAAAGTCACAAATATTACAAGATTCTGCCACTGGGAACTCATATACTCTTAAGTTGAACCATATGGTACAGTTTCAGCAGTGACTTTTGACTATTGAGCTAGAATATCTTACATTTTATATTTTATTAAGATTTACTTGCACAGAGATTTATAAATCTTAAGTGTCAAGATTAGTGAATTTTGACAAGTATATTTTTACATGTAAACTACATCTATTTCCAAACAGAACTTTTTTTTTTTTTTTTTTTTTTACATTGCTGTTTTTAGTGGACCATTGATTAAATCGTATATATATATGTGGTGTATGTTCTTATGAGTGTGTGCACTTCTGTGGAGCTGGTGTGTGTGTGTGTGTGTGTGTGTGTGTGTGTGTGTGTGTGTACATATGGAGTCTAGTAGTGAATGTTGGGTGTCTTCCTTATTGTTCTCCACTGCCTCTTTGGGGGGGGGACGACGGTATCTCATCAGTTTGGCTAACCTGGTTGGTCTAGAAGCTCTACAGTGTTAGGATCACAAGCTCACTAGTGCACCTGACTTTTATGTAGGTTCTGGGGATCCAAATTCAGGTTGTTATGTTTGTGTGGTGAGCTCTTTACTGACTGAGCCATCTCTCCAGCCCTACTATTTTGACTTTTATCAGCACAAACCAGTTTGAATTATTCCCCAACTTTAAGTACTTGCAGTTTTGCATACATATTTTTCAGAGACATCTTATTTTCTTTTATCACTAGTCTGTCTCCTTTTTTTGGTCCTCAGTTTAGTAGCAAACGTTTTTATCCCTTAGTCTACTGATGGACTCTGGGATTTTCCAGTTTTTAGCTACTGTGTATAGAGCTGCTGTGACCTTTTTATAGCTCCACACCTATGTTCTCCTGTGTGGTCCTGGTTAAATGAGGAGGTCACAGTAAAGAAGGAAACACAAAATAGAAAGACATGATAGAGGGAAGGGGACTTGTTGAGAGAAAGGTGGCACAGGGTTAGGAGTGGGTAGTGGAGAGTGACCAGAATGTATTATAAGGATATATAAAAGTCAGAATAAATCGGTTAAAAAAAAAACAATAAAAAGGCTTTAATTTGGAGTGCAGTCAATAGAATTTATTTTTCTTTTAAAAATGAAGAAATTAAAAATAATCTTAAAGATCATCTTCTTTACGTTTACTTAATTTTTCTTCATGCCTGTTTTATTGCTTGATTTTTGATGTGGCTTAAAACAATAAATGAACATTCTCTGCTTGTTTCAGAATACTAACCCAACACTCAGTAATTTGCTTTTAATAAATTCCTGGGATTTTTTTTCTCTAGGAAATAAATAGCTAACGAGTCATGTTGAATTTCAGAAAAGGTAAGGAGGGCATAAACCTTGTGACCCTTGTTGGGGTAAAAGGAACAACTCAGAGTTTGGAGACCTGGAAGCTGTTTATTTACTTCTGCTTTCTATTTCCTGATGTTGTTTGTATTCCGAGAGATACACATATGACAGAGCTTTGCCTTTGGTTTGTGAATAAATTTTGTTGTTGACTTTTGGAGTATGTAATTTCACTTTCTCTTTTGTCTGCCTGCCTCTAAAATCTGATTTGAAGTTTCATTTCTTGTTATGGTTCAAATAGCATAAAGATGTATTGGGCAAATTGCTCTCTTGCTTATGAAATAAGTTTGAAATGTTGTTTGTTTTTACAAGCAGGCACACATTTGTTTCTATCAATTTTGCTTTTAAATCTTAGAATCTTCACTAATTAAGAACTGTGCTTTAAATTTTTTTTTAAAAGTTGGGCCTGGGGAGATAGCTCAGTGGGTAGAGTGCTTTCGGTTGAAGAAGGGCTTGAGATTGGCTCCCCAGCACTCAGAGGAAAGGCCAGATGTGGAGACAAGCCTGCAATTCCAGTGGTGGATGAGGAGACAAGAGGATTCCTGAAGCTTGCTGGGGCTGCTCTAGCTAACACGGCAAACTGTAGGTTCAGTGAGAGACTCTGCCTCAAAAAGTAAGGTGAAGAGAGAGTAAACCAGATAAAATCTACCCCTTATTCCACATGTGCGTGTGTATGCACACACAATTTTTAAATTAAATTGGAAAGAATTAGTCCAGGGTATTTAGAGCCTTTTGTCAGAGTAGCAATTATTATTAGACATATACTGTAATTACTGTTTACTTTTTCTGACAACTGACTACTTTGGTGAGATACTTTTCTTATGCATCAGACTTGATCAGAAACTATTTTGTCCTCCATTTTCACAGACTCTTTTCTTTATTAAAAAAAAAATCTACCATATTTTAAAAACTCACTGCATGTTAAGAGCCTTATAGTGAACTGCCAGTCTGCCACAGAGCTCTTGAAATGGGGTGCCCTTTGACCCTTAGCACCTAGAATAATGTCTCACGTGAGGAGATACTTAGCAAGAATATAAAAACTGAGACTTTGGTTTAAAATTTCTACATCAGATGTCAGTTCTTTATTTTAAAACCCATTCTCTAAGGTGCTACTGCTTATAAATATCATGCCAATATAATTTAGATTATTTAATGTGTCTAGTTTGATAATAAACTATATATAGACTTTAAACTTTAAACTGTTTTATATTATTCTTTAAATTCAAGTCAGACTATAAAGAGATTACATTTTCCATTTCTAATTTATAATGGTTTCTGAGGATCATAAAATGAATTATTTTAAAAAATTATAAAATAAACTATTTGATATGTTGTACTTAAGATCTGACATCTGCTCATTCCTGCTGTGTTTTGAAGGCCGATGTGGAAATTATTCTCTGTTCTTATTTTTAAAACTTTTCATTAATTCTTAGCGAATTTTACATCATGCACCCCAATCCCACTAATCTCCTCGTCCCTCCATATCTGCCCTCTGTCTTTACAACCTCCCTCAAAAAATAAAACAAAAACATTAAAAAAAAGAAAAGAAAGAAATAATATCACACAATGGAAGCAGCAGTGTGTCACAGTGTATCACACAGTAAACCCTTTTGACCAAATAGCTTTATATGTGAATGTTTATTGCAATGAGTCATTGGTCTGGCTCCAGGCCTCTGATTTCTGCTCCACTATCAATATTGGATCCTCACTGGGACTCCTCTTAGATATCCTGTTGTTTTTCTGGGTCATGGTGATCCTGAAGCTTTGGTACTGCAGGACTAGTCCCTTCACGTACTCCAGCAGCTTATTGATGGGGTAGATATTTGTGGTTCAGAATTCTGTTTCCTCTTGTGGGATGCCCAGGAACTGCTACATATCAGGCAGGAAAGGATGAAGCAGAGCCCAGAGCATGTGGGTCAGCAGGGTTTCAGTGTTACAGTTCTTTTAAATCATATTCAGCGAAACATCTCTCTTAGACGATATTTGGTGAAAGAGCTTTATTTGGAGTGAACAAGGGCTGTATAAGTCTTGGAGAGTGAGAAGAGCTTTTTCTTAAGGTAAATATACACTAGCTGAGACTTAAGGTACTAAGAATGCTCCATTTGCATGGAGAGGTGTTCCAGGTTCTTGCTTGACAGGAAAGGAAGTTGAGTTTGTAATTTCACCAAGGGGAGGACTATGGGACATTTCTCAGGTAGAGGATATGGGGCTCCCCAGATACAGTCAGGCAGAGAAGATGAAGCCCCACTGGGAAAGAGAGTCCCACATTTTGCCCCAGCTCAGGGGAGCTGTCTGAATATGGTAGACTAGACCTCAATAGCAACATCTTCCAATAGGTGTTGGGGTGAGCCAATTCTTGATCAGCTGGTCTTTAGAATATTCCAGAGTACTGTGTTGTGTCTAATGCTGCTGATGTCTCAGGTCTTTGGAAGTCTGAGGACTTGGCTGGAATTTGGGAAGCACTAACCAGCCTTCATTTACTGCAAGCATCCACTCTCCTTTGAACACTCAGCTTAGAATCAAACATAAACACCTACTGTTTCTCTATCCATTTTCAACACATGTAAACGACATCACTTCTGTAGTTGAATTTGCTAGAGTGTGCTTGCTCATTCACACTCTTCCTATCAAAGGATTACTGCATTAAAATTCTTTGATAAATCCTGTTGTAGGAGTCTTTCGTAGAAAAGAAAATGACTTAAAAGACACAGAGAGGATAAAATAGTCACAAACTCGAGTTTTGCTGCATGCATGCAGCCCATTGTTTCATGGAAGCACTTTTTTGTGAATGGAAAATGGGCCTGGGATTCTTTGGGATTTGAATTCTGGGGTGCTCATGGAAGAAATGTGCAGTGTTGAAATATAAGGGCACATCCAGTGCAGAGGTGGGATCAAGCATCTGGACTGTGATTCACCCAGCTTCCTTTTCTGCTTCAACCCATGAATATGCCTAGTATGATAAGCAGAATGAATGAGAGTAGATTGACTTTCATATACTGGCAGGGGAGTGGAGCTGTGCAAGTGTGGATCCATCACCCGCCATGGCTGTTCTGACAGCACTCATCTACCGGAGCCAACTTCTGTGTGGGCAATGCCAGGGAAATTTATTTCTCTGAGTGAGTTTACTGCTTGCATTCAGGGTGTCTCATCTTTCTGGCAATCAGGATAAATTGTGTCTCCCTAATAACACTGTAGCAAGCTATTCTTTATCAGGAGGAGTCAGTAATGACTGTGTCTTACATTTGCATTCATTCTGACAAGATTTACTGGTGCTTGCTGATCTGTAAATTTCAAAATGGCAAACAGCATCAAAGGTCAACACAGTGATAATATTAATAGCTTTAGAAAAAGGTTGAGAGGCTCAGAAATTCCAGATGGTAGCCTGGGTAAGAGGGAAAATCACTGAGCAATGGGGTTCTTATTTCTTCTAGTGCTTCTTCCTTTTTATAGGGCTGTTATAACACCCTAGCAAATGAATCAAACAACTCAAAAGGTCAATAATGTGGAATTTTGTTGAGTCACAGATAATACTTTTACAGAATCTATACCTTATAAAAAAGACTAGAAAAATCTGGTAAAAGTCACAGGTTTTTATATATCAAGGTCAGGGCTAAACATATAGGTGTGTGTGTGTGTGTGTGCCTGTGAGTGTTTGCATGTGTGTATATGTGTATATATGTATATGTGTGTATATGTATATATGTATGTGATATATGTATGCATACTTGTTCATGTCTTTGCATATGTGTATGTGTATACATGTGCCCATGTGTGCATAAGCACATGGAGTGCAGAAGTTGACATTTGATGTCTTCCTCCATCATCCTCTACCTTATTTTCTGAGAAGGGTTTTCTATCCTACATAGTTGCTTTGCAGTTCCAAGGATCCTCCTGTCTATGCTTCCCTAGCACTGGGATTGCAGACATGACAGGTCTTTTAGGAATATTTTCTGAAAGCTAATGACCATTCGATTACACAATCATCTTAATGTATTCTCCATTAGTTGGAAATCTTTAAAAAAAGGTTTAATTATAAATAGAAGCAGTCACTTGGGCTCTTCAAGTTTCTGTAGAAGAAACTCAATGAAGCTGAATGCATCAGAAAAACAAAAACAAAAAACAGGTGGTCTGATCGGTAGAAAAGAGCAAATCCCCTAGTTAACTTCATCTCAAGAGAAAAAGCATAGCTTCAGCTTATTGGCCTAAAGGTCAAATTGAAGTACACCAACTGTACGAACAAGCTATGTGTTTGAGACATTATGAGGATGACCACCCCAGAGGCAACACATTCCAGTCATCTAGAAGCAGTGCCCCTCCCCTAACCCCAAATAACACCTGAAAGGCCTGTGCTTTTATAGGAGAAAGAAGGAGAAGGTGAAGGACGAAAACAAGAACTAAAACTGCTATTTATTTGGAGAAGGAATACAGGACGAGGATTGGTAGTAGTTTGCTTTAAAATTATTGAGTAGGGTATCACTAGGTAGCCCAGACTGGTTCTATCCAAACTTACAGTGCTTGCCAGACTGGCCTTGGACTTAGGATCCTCAAGTCTTACTCTCCTGAATGCTGCAATGAGAGATACACCCCTTTCTCCAGCTGGTTTAGGAATTTTGAGGCCCAAAGAAAAATAGACGTAAAACAACTAAATCTGTGAAATGAGATGAGAAACAAGAAAGCTGTGGTACAAATAAACTTGAGTGAAACACCCAGCAAATTATAACTGAAGCTGAACCATCTGGTGTAGCTGATACCTTGATATATTGGAGTTGACCTTTATTTTGTTAGACAAGTCTTCTAAGCCTTGTGATGACTTGAGCTAATTTTCTTTGCATTAGAATACTTACTTTTCTAGACACTGGCACACAAGTCTTTATCACAGCCTTTGCTCATCAGATTTCCAAAGAGATTTGGCCCCACTGAGAAACTAGTACAAATGTCCTTGGCTAGATTTTTGGTTGGTTTGTGGTCTTGTATCTACTTATTTACTTTGGCTCCTCATGCTCTGAGTTTTCAGGATGACTCCTAAACTACCTTTAATGCAGCTATTAGAGTGGTTGTATTCTATTGTTTCTGAGGACAGAATTTCATGAACGGGGTCTGAGCCAAGGCAATACTTCCTTTGAGCTGAAGGGCCATGCCAGCTGTTCTGTAACATCGTTCAATATTCTTTCTGGCTAAAATGGATCATCATTTTCCTTTTGAATCATTTCCCATCTGGTGAGACATGAGCCTTGGAGACATAGACATGGAATGAAAACAGACAAACATATCTGTTTATTTAGACACTTTTAACAGCTTGTAGCTGCTAACATGCCTGGTGTCATAAAAAATAGAAAAATTGTATAGCATAGTCACCATGGGGTGAAAAATTTTTCTCTGTCCTCTCAGCACATTCCCTTGTTGTAGAATAAATTAATGTTTCATTCTTTTTTAACCTTGGCTTCTTTAAATACCTCTTCTCATATCCATGTCCTTTCTTATACAAATGGAAGATTTTTAAGTCTTTGGCAGAGGACACTGGCCCACCTGTAGCTGAGAGCTTGGTTATAAGCTTTGCTTTGTCTAATGGATAGCAGAATCAGACAGGAAAAGGCCTGAAATATATTCACCCGCTTGTGTTTTCCTTTTTTGCCTGTGACAACTCCTCCTTTTTTGCCTTTTGTCCTTTTTGTCTAGGCAGGGGAATGAACTCTCTGGGTACTGGTCTCTTAAAACCAACTTGCAAAAGATAGATGGGTCATTCCAACCGAGTCTGCGGCTTGAAGCAGAGTCAACCAATACAGGTTAGCTAACTATCTTTCAGGGACTAAAAGCTATGTGAAGGACAAAGAATGGTGGTTATCTTAAAGTAGTTCTGAAATGGGTGCAACTTATTGGTTACTACTAGATGTTGGTAGGTTGAAAGTAGAGATTGTGTGACTTTTCACTACAAAGGGTTACTTATCCTCAAGGTGTTGACAGTGCTGCTGCAAAGGAGATCTCTTTAAGACAAAAGCTACCACCTTCTACTGCTACGATTCCTTTTTCTAATACTACCTTCTAGTGATTGGTTGTGGTTTTCTGTAGTGGTTCCACCTGTTGCAAAGAGAAGTTTCCTTGATTCAGGGTGAGGACTACACTTGTATGTTGTAATCCTTTGAGGAACCAGGATGAATAAGTCCCATAGGCTTGCTGGAAAAGCCAAAAGTGTTACAGCTCTTAGAAAGGAACCAAAGAAGTTTGGGTAGCCTGCAAAAGGCAGGTAGCTGGGATCCTGCGTCTTGTCTGCTACCCTGGCAGTTCCAGTGTCAGATGCATGGGCATTCGTGGCAGGTCACATGAGTCTGAAAAGTCAGACAGATCTGAGGTCCAATGATGAAAGCTTCAGGAGAAAGAACTCTTCCTAAGTGGTACAGCTCAATAAAACAAACTCTCTCAGAGGATCCTTGGTGAAATACCTTGTGTACTTTATTCCCTATGGATAGGGACTTTATAAACATTGCGGAGTAGGGTGGCCCAGCCCAGGAGTAGATGCTTCCCATTGGCTCAGTTTGAGATGCTAGTGATGCTCTATTTGCGTGGGAAAGGACTCCATGTATTTTCCCTAAGGGACAGATTGTCATGGTCCTTTCAGTAGGGTGCTGTGGTTCTGTGTTCCTGAGCAGGTAGGGGCAGGCTGGGAGTAGCCCCACTTCTACCATTCTCAAGTCTGAGATTCGTGGGGTTTGAGCTCACTCAACCTTACCAGTTCTGGTGTCTGGTGGCACAGTCCCATAGTCTGTAGGTATAAAGTTAAATGGTTATAGGTTGTTATTAGGGACTATACGGGTTTAGTAAATTAGTGGTCACAGATTATCCTCCAATTATTAAGACTTCACTAGCAGAAATATGTTAGGTAGATTTCAGTACCAGGCATGCTATTCCTCTTGTTGAGCTGGTCTTAAGTCCAATATGAGAATAGTTGGTTACCACCCAGGTATGAGTGCCATTACTCTACCAGTAGGGTTATCTTGCTATGGCTGTTGTCAATGTGATTCACAGGCATCGAAGCTGGGTAAGACTTTCTGTTGCCTCCTTCTTTTGAAAATTTTCATGGCATGTTCTGGTGCCATAAAAGCGAGCCCTCTGGGAGGGGCTGCTCAGCTTAGCTTTAGCTCATGGGTCTTCTGTTTCTGAAGTTTGTGGTGCCTTCAGCAATATGGACTTCCTTAGCTTCTACTTAGAACAAGAAGAAAGCTACAAGCAAGACTTAACAGAGCCTGTGCAGTTTTCTGTCTGACTCCTTTCTTGAATAAATTTCAGATACTCATTATCAGAAATTTCTTTGCCTATAAGAAACATCCAAAGCATTTTGAAATACTGGAAACAAAGGCAAAAGTGTCTAGAAGTGAAAATATATTCTGTTGCTGACCTTCTGCTCTCTGACATTCTTAAGCACATCCGTCTTCCAGCTGTGTGCTCATCCTGACTCCTTAAATTTCCTTTTCAGGCATCTGTATTTATGGCTTTTCTTTTGCTTAATAGAATACTTCACTTTGTATGAATCCAATGTGTCTCCTTTAAATATATGATGAACCCAGCTTCTCTCTGTCCTGCCTTTAAGTATGTGCCACACGAGCTCAGGAACAATACACTTAAGATGCATTAAAGGACTCAGGTTTTAGTGGAAGCCATCATTCATCACATACCGTCCAGCACTCTTCTTGAAAAGGAGAGTGAGTTTGTTATTCAAAGCCCTATTTAATCAGCAGAATTTTCATCAGTCTAATTTATCGCAGAGCAGAAATAAAAATTGTATGCTGCCGGGAGCACAAATGCTACTCTCTTCTTGAGCACTGTGGCAGATTGTAACAATGGCCTGATTTCAAAGGCTCAGTAATGCGGAGTTTTCTAACTTAGAGGCCAAGAAATGTGTTGAAGCTCAGTCAGATAGGTACATGTTGAGTTCTAATTATTAGTGAAATCTCTCTCCTCTTCCTTTAAAGGAGCAGCGGCAACTCCATAGACCTCTATTTGTTTTGAATTTCTTCAGGAAATGTAAGTGACCAGAGTTTAATTTCCTGCTAATTTTTGTCCGAACTTATTTTGCTATAAAATAAAGAATGCCATTTTTAGAATAATTTGTTCAGCTACTGTGATTTTTAAGGTTTCCATTTTGTTCACTGAATAAATTCTTAATGATCTCAGGGCAATTGAAATGCTTCACAAATCTTTGTGCAGTCAAAGTTATTTCTGTAAATAATGCACAAACTAACCTCTTGGGAGCCTGTCTGTATTTGAAAGGTTTACTAATGGGCTTCTTCTTCCCCTTGCACATATGCTGGTTGATAATTTCCTGTGTCCCTCCAGGAGTTGTGTCTAATCCCACAGCCCTGCTGCACATCATAGCGCAGAGTTTTCAGCTGCCACAAATCCCATGCTGGGAACCCACCTCATTTTCTTTCCCTGCAGTTTATGATATTTTTTGTTTCTGTGGTTTCAGTATTTCTAGTTACTTAATTGAGCTGAAACTATGTTATTTTATTTCATTACAACCTCTCCACAGCTCCCTCCTTTGAAGATATAGATTTATGTCTTTACAATATTTTTACTTCCCAGCCCCACAAATGGATTATCATCATTTCTTTTAATAATCAAGTGACTGCTGACGGCCTCAGAGCAATCGGGAAGGCCCTGAGTGGTTTTATGGATGTTTCTCCCGTTGTTGTTCATTACCACCCATCTTAGTGACAGATCTGCCACTTCCTCTTGCCTTAGTGGATGTTTCTTCAAATCAAAAACGATTGTCTCTGAGAAGAGCAGTTATCTTTTATCTTCTTGTTTGCTCTTGGATTTGTGGAGGGAAAGAAAGCCAAGTTAATTACATTTTACTCTTTTTTTTTTTCTTTTTTTTTTTCCTATTTCAGTTCTTGACAGGGATTTTCAAACAGCCTATGAAATGACACTTTCATTAGGGACAGCTACAAAAGAAGTTAAATAACACTGTCATTTTTAGATTTTTTTCTTTTTTTTGTATTTCCAATACATTAAAGGGGCTAGTTTAGAAATTCATCTTTAGCAATTTCTAAATATTTTTTCTTAACTACAGCTTGACACCTATTGGAAAACCCTACAGCCCCAAAGCCCACCTTCAGTAACCCAGCTACAGCTGCCCAAGTGCCACATTTCCATGGTTCTCTAAGTGTATGCCCTAAACCCCTTTATAAAGTCTGTGCCTTCATGAACTGCTTGCTTTCTTTTCTCCTCCATCCTCACTCAGAGACCAGCTTTGTATATCCCTTGCCCCCAAAATAAATCTGTTGCTTGAAGACTGTTGCATGGTGTGACTTTGTGGCTTTCTTTGGCCGTAGTCTGCCAAGGTACTCTTTCTTTATCTTTGAAACATTAACAATACCCTCTCTTTAAATTTTTTTTTTTTTTATAGTTCACGGATTTTTTATAGTTGCCAACTATTCTCTTCATTTTACTTCTAATTATATGTAACCTAGATATATTAGCACTAGGGCATAAAGCTGCCTAGAGCTTCAGTCCTGTCAGCAACTTGAGTTCCAGAAATGCAAAAGACCCACACCCTGGGTGTTAGGTCATTCTATAGAAGTCTGTGGGAATGAATTTGGAGTTTGCTTTCACAGAAATCCCTGCCTGGCTCCAGCCAAGGCCACAGGCCCAAATCCAATCAATGGGACTGTACTCAGCACCAACTTACATACAATTCAGCTGATTAAAATCTCGATAAGACTGCTGTAAGAGGGAGAATTAGCCTCTCTCAGGGGTGAGCCTTCTGATTGGTTGTCCATCATAGAGTGGTCAGCCTTGAAAATATGTATACCCAAACAACAAAAATGGACTCATCATGTGGTGTGTGTGTGCATGTGTTTGTATACATACATGTGCATACAAACATACGCATATATTTATGTAACAAGAGTAATCAAAAGGAGTTACCAGCTTGAGAGTGAGGGAAAAGGTTTGAGGCATAGGCTGGAGGGAAGAAAGGGAAGAAGGAAAGTGCAGTAGTTCTATTTCAAATAAAACATTTAAAATTAAGGAGAAGTATTCAACATGGTTGTACATCAAAAATAAGAATTAAGTGATTTGAGGAGGTGCTAGTAGTCTCTTCTATACTAAACATGTCAAAAGTCACATATAGGTCATTAATATTAAAGTGTTTAGTTTCAACCTTGGTAAAAGTAACAATGAGAACAAGATCCATTACCGAGCCCCGTTCTCTGTTGCTGATCCAGCTTGCTGCTTGTTTCTTCTGGACTTGTCTGTGAATCCTAAAGAGAATGATAAGCCAGATAGACCATCCCAGAGACCAGGTAACCTCACACTTACAGCCTCCCAGTTTGAGTGGAGTTCAAAGACCAATGTGACTAATACTTTATGGGATTTTTGGACTGAACATAACTAATTCTCCCTCTTACAGCAGTCATTTGTTGCCTGAAGTTCTTTGTCTAGGAGCGGGACCAAGTGAAATTATCTCCTTCCATGTTAACATGTGCATTAAATTTGCCACTGTTCTGGTCTTGTTTATGCACCCATTTCTAAGATACACCATTTCACAGCAGATTTCCACCTCTTCTTTCCCATGTTCCCTAAGCTATAAATTCAAGAGCTATAATGTAAATATATCTATTGTTGCTGAGCTCCAAATGATCCATTGATCTCTATATTATGTCCAGCTTTGGTTTCCTGTGATGGTCTCCATTTGATGTAAGAGGGATTTTCTCAATGAACAATAGTAGCTATTTTCTAAATAGCTTAAATCTTTCTAAATCTCATATATAATAAAAAGAAATACCATGCAAGATATACTAAGTAAGATCATAAATAAGATGCTATATAAGACAAGGATTTGCTTAAAGGCTGGACTTTAAGAGCTTGACTGTACTCTCAGAGGACCTGAGTTCCATTCCTAACACTCACATAAGGAGGCTCACAACCACCTGTAGCTACAGTTATAGAGGCTCTGACATCCTCTTCTGTACCCCCACATCACAGGAACTCTCATGCACAAATCTCTACACAGAGAGATATACATTAATAAAAATAAATTTTTTGTTTTTGTTTTTTTTTTTTAAATTAAAAAAATCTCAATAAGAGTCCTGGTGTTCTTTAGATGTTCTCAAACTCTGTGACATGGCAGGAACTTTCTTTTACCTGTTGTGTTTATAGCACCCCACAATAGTGGAGCCATTTCATTTAATGATGAATCAGTTTTTCATCAAATTGCTTCAAATTTTATTTTTCTTTTATGGTATAATACTAAAATTTAATATTTTTTAAAAAATAAGTTTGATATCTGTGTAGGGTATTTGAAAAGTTACTCTTTTTATCAGGGCTTTAGGTTTATTAAATTATATACAAGAATCCTCTTATACTTTCACACCATTGAATACAAGTCTTCTTTGAAATCTCTACCTTTTCTTGAGCTTTGCCACATTCTTGAGGGTAGAGCACAGGAACTCAGGGTACAGGGGATTTGTAGAAACTCCTTGCTTTCAATTTTCCTGGGAAGCTAAAACTACTTTCGAAACAGGTAAATTTTATTAAAACAAACAAACAAACAAAAAAACACAAACAAACAAACAAAAACCCCTACAAAAACTAAACCAAACAACTAACCAGATGCCTAGAGTAGAGAAATTCAGTCTATTTTGGACTCTGTGGCGTGGGATTGCCGTGGAAATACAGCAGTCAACCCATAATGACTGATTTACATTGATAATACAACATTCTCTCTTTCCTACTAAACACTTTGTCATGAGAAATGATTAATCTTGTGACATTTTCTTTTTCATTACATTCCCTGTGATGAGAATATGAGACTGTGAAATGCCTATTACATTTTATGAATGATGGCTTGTTGTAGTAGCATTTGGATTTTTTATTTATTTATTTTTTTGCTACTGCACTATAGCGCTGATCAGCTCTCTCATTTGGTTCGACTATGCAGCTTTCTGATTGAATGCTTCAAAGAGTTAGAAAGCGCAAATACAGAATACTAAGAACCTGTAATTCAAAGGCAACATCAATCACACAATGCTATTTTCCCATTAAATAAGATGGCTGTGAGATATGCTAATGTGATAGCATGAACTATCCTCATTAAAATATTAGTGTTCAAGTTGGATGAGAAATGAATTGAAGACAAGACTTTTCAACATAATTTATTGCACTCCCTGCCACAGACAAACAAACAAACTGAATGCCTGTAATGGCATTTTTAATATGGATATGAGATGTACAGAGATTATGCTTTTGTATTTTAGACTGTCATTTACTGGGTACATATTACCTATAAAGCAGTGACTCATACTGGCAGCAGCTCAGATGCAAAGAAAGAACCAGAATGCAAAGAATAGTTCTATTAGACAAGAGGTTAGACATCTTGACCAGTTAAAACATTTCAAGAATTCCAGAAATGCAAAAGACTCTCCCTGGGTGTTAGATCATTCTGGAGACATCTGTGGGAATGAATTTGGAGTTTGCTTTTACAGAAATCTCTGTCTGGCTCCTTCAGCTTCTTGCAGCAAGATCTTCCATTCTTATCACTGCTGGTCATTGTTCCCTTCTTGAGTACCATGACACATATAGTCTGTCTTCTGGGAGAACACCAGAATATCGAATGTTGGGAAATGTGAGATGAAAGTGCTCAATGGTATCTTCTTCCTTGTGCCAACAGCAATGCTCTCCACTTTATTTCTGTGCTGAAATTCTGAATTGAATTCCATTGCATGTGTACTCTTTACCTCTATGTTCGATGAAACATGCTTAAATGACAGCAACTTTGTATAGATTTGTCATAGTATTCTTCTGAATCAGTGGTGCTTTACACTAACAGGTATTCAATAAATATTTACAGAATCAACACCCCCCACACCTGCCCACACATACACAGAGAGACAGAGACAGAGAGAAAGACAGAGACAGAAAGACAGAGATAGAGTAACAAAAGAAAATGAGCATATATCCTACTGAAGATAAAATTTTAATTATTCTCATTGTTGAGTTTACTATGAGGATGTCAGGGGACACTAATGCCCTGATCTAAATGTTTCTTATTTGTTTTACTACATTTATTGAGTCCCATATTGTTGGAAGGTAGGGGCAGAGAAGGATTATTAGAAGTCCAGCCCCTCAGAGTATCCCCCAAACAGGATGTCTTTAGGGATATTTATCAGGAATAAGTTCTAGATTAGATTAGAGTTAAATCACAATATTGCTGAGGTCCAAATCACAGGTCCAATCCATTTAGGATGGCATTATTTTCTATGGCTTCTCTGTGCTGGTCTCCAGGGGAACTTCATTATAGAATATGTGTAACTTTATCTTCAGTTGTTACTGTGATGAAGAAAGCTGAAATCTGTGCTGAGATATGCTATCAAAGCTCTCTCTCTTTTTCCCTCCCTCCCTCTCTCTCTTCCTCTCTCCCTCCTTCCCTCCCTCCCTCTTCCCTCCCTCTCTCTTTGCCTGCCTCTCTCCTGTGCAGGATAGTTGACACAAGCTAAAGTTATCTGAGAGGAGGGAATCTCAATTGAAAGAATGCCTCCATAAGATTGGGCTGTACACAAGCCTATAGGGCATTTTCTTAACTAGTGATTGGTTTAGCCAGTTGTGGCTTGAGGCCCTGGGATCTATAAAAAAGCAGGTTAAGCAAGCTATGGGAGAGCAAGCCAGCAAGCAGCACTCCTTTATGGCTTGTGCATCAGCTCCTGCCTCCAGGTTTACTGCCCTGCTTGAGTTCTTGCCTTCACTGCTTTTGGCAATGAATTTCTATGATGCATCTGTAAGCCAAATAAACCCTTTCCTGAGAAAGTTGCTTTTGGTCATGGTGTTTCATCACAGCAATAGTAACCCTAATGAAGACACTTCTCCTTGCAGCTGGATAACTCTGAATTTCGATGATTTAACTTATTCAAGAGTTAATAAATAGATAATTCTTCTTTTCAGATTTAATCCTGATGCTTGGTAGAAAAGTAATGTGGGCTTTAAGATCTCCTTTGCATACTCATTGCTTTAGTTATTTTATGATAGACTGTAGCCTAGTGGCATTTGTTCTACCAACAGCCTTTAGGGGGATTGTAAATTGCAGGAAAGTGATTGAGCAAGAAACATCTTTCCTCTGTGGGCTGGTTCAGACTTGGTAGAAACATAGATCATTTTACTAAAAAAGATTTATTTTATTTATATGAGTACACTGTAGCTGTCTTCAGACACACCAAAAGGCATCAGATCCTATTACAGATGATTGTAAGCCACTATGTGGTTGCTGGGAATTGAACTCAGGACCTTTGGAAGAGCAGTCAGTGCTTTTAACTGCTGAGCTATCTCTCCAGCCCCAAGAACATAGATCTTGATGAGCAAAGCATTATTGTGGCATAAACCCTGCTCCTATTCTGCTATTTCGCTGTTTCAGACAAAATGCACAAATCTAGATGGTAATCCTGGCAATTTAA
The DNA here is from genome assembly GCA_019843965.1 of Rhynchomys soricoides. Lineage (NCBI taxonomy): Eukaryota > Metazoa > Chordata > Mammalia > Rodentia > Muridae > Rhynchomys > Rhynchomys soricoides. Next base: position 8,883,024 of record JADRCH010000040.1, on the reverse strand, counting down.
GATTGATGTGAACTTTTATTATGTGCCTCTGTTTATGATCTAGGCCTAGAATTCAATGTTGAATAACAGCCTGCTCCTATTTCTGTAGAGATTATCCATGAAAAATGAATAATAATGGTAAACAAAGGAGAACGGAAATCTTTGGGGGTGCTGGCTACAGTTACAACATAGACAATATGGAAGGTTTTGCTGATATGCACTCTTTTGCATTCACCAAGCTGCATATATTAAATACATACAGCTCTTTGAATGTTGATAATATGGTAATAACTTGGTTTATGAAATTTATTTTTCTCATGACACATCTTAAGACTCATTACAAAACTTTTTCACATAGGGCTTAAGAAAACTTGATTGTGAGAGGTCAATCATGCTACTTGCTTCATGGGGCATATGGGTTAGGTAAGAATGAATCGAAATTATGAGAAAGTAGGGAATTTAGTATTATGAGAATTTTCCAGTGAGTGACAGCTATACGGAGCATGCTATCAATTTGTAGTACTTAACAATATTTATGTTCTCCCATTTATTTTATATAATATAAGTTTAGCTACTTAAGACCAAATTCTCTTTAATTGGTATAGCACAGAAATGTACACAGTACAATGATAGCCTTGATTCTGACTCTGGTCTTGTCTCAATATCAAAGCTATTGTTACAAGAATCTTGTTTAGTTCATTCCAGCATGTTGTGATTCTGACATGGTGTTACTACATTCAGTCTATATCTATAATATAAAACTAAGCAAATAATTATATCAATATGTAGACTTTATTAAATATAAGTCTCTTTGACTATATATACTTATACCAAAACTAGAAGAGACATCTGAAGAACAATTAATAGTCTGGAGAGATAGCTAATAAGAGTGTTTGTCTTGCAAGCAAGAGACTTGAGTTTACATAAAAACAAAAAATCAGGTTTGGTGGCTTATGTTTTGTAATCTCAGTGCCTAGCCTACTTGCTAAGTTGCAAGCTAGTGAGAGACGCTGTATCCAACACAACACAGCAAAGAAAGTTGTTGGAACCTAAGAAACCAGCCTGAGGCTGATCTCTGGCTTCCACATGCATGCACACACATGCACATATGGACCCTTACACCCTCATACAAATGAACATTCATGAATACATATATACAAAGAACACTTAGCAATTAAATTTAGGATCTATTTATTAAATTTTGAATTAATTGTTCATTGTTTCTTTGTCTAGAGAATGCTTATAGTTAGTTTAGTGAAGAAAGGGCTCTGTGCATTGCTTCAAAAGAACCCCAGGTATGGTTGACAGGAGATGAGAGTGGTTTTTTTTTTTTGATATTATCATCTTCATTTTTAACTTTGTGGGAGATTCTGGATAGAAGGAAGCTAAATAAATGAGACTGGAACAAGTTCAGAGCAAAACATATACTGGATGGAAAGAAATTTTATAAAGTTTGTATTTGAAATAAGACATTAATTTTAATATATATTTATGTTAACAGGATGCATTTTCTGACAATTTGATTATGTGGATTTTTGTAATGCCAGCCTTAAGAGATATGGCAGATTTTATGTATACATTTATGCATGTATATTACTTTATAAGCTTCATCTTCCAGAAATATATTTGCTTTAAGAATATATATTTTGTGAGTTTTAATATGAGATATTGATCATTTTCTATTAAGGGATTACTACTTACCTTTGTGTTGCTGCCCAGAGCTCTTCAACCTTATCTTACTCTCTGTCTCCTCAGTCTCTGAGTCTCTTCTTGTTCATTTCCTTTGTTCATGTATCTGACATATTCATTCTCTGTCTTGCTTTGTCTTTCTAAATCTCCACTCTTGTTTCTATGTTCAATGCCATTTTGACTTTGTGATCTCCAGACACAGTAAGTCCAGGAAATGGATTTATATAACAGAATAGTCTTACATACTTACTGAATGAAAAAACGACATGAAAAGGAGGACATGACTGCTCTTTGGTGTGGTGGAGGAGAAGGTTTATTGTATATCTAAGGGAGAATACAGCTAGAGGCAGAGACAGACATCTGCGAGAGTCCAGGGTATACATGACCAACAGACTGAGCCAGACTCTATAAGGAGGATGGTAAGGAGAGAGGCAAAAGCCAGGGTCCAAGAAGCCAGGAGGCCAAAACAGCCAAAGGGCAAAAGGACCTCATAACCAAAATGGCTGGGTTATATAGGGAAAAACAATTTGGGGGAGGACAATGCAGCCTCTGGGCTGGAGAAGTTTAGGGTGGAGGGTGGGGTATGTAAGCCAGGAGGACCCTGTACCAGGAAGGGATTGAGGGGTCTGGGGAGAACATGGCAGCCAGAGTGTCTCTGGCTCTGATGTGTTAATAGGCATCTCAGCTTTTGTTCCTGGTTTTGAGAGGTAACATTTCCATAGTTTTTGGTAGGCATTGCTGTATTTATCATCTTTGAATGGTTGCAATTGATCTGTTTTCTTTTGACCTGAGTTATACTTAAATACTAGCATCATTGTCTTTTGATCAGCCAACAATTTCCTGAGCAGGTTTTGCAGTCTTAGATAAAGAATGTTGAAAGTTTAGTAGTGTAGAACCAAGGGAGGGTTAGAGAGTGAGGATTATAGGTGCCATGTCATTGTATGTGATGTGATTGTAACACTGGGAATTTTAGTGACCCATACAGGTCAGATGTTGATGCTGTCAGTCTGCAAATAGGTCATGCACCAATACTATCTGTAAGGTTGCCACCAGGAAATCAGAACAAATTTTCCTGACAAAAACTAGAGTTTGGGGCATAGATTAGCAATCATTATGCTTCTTAGAATATTGTTCAGTTTACTTTAAAATATCAAAATTCAGAAGTTTGTATTTGACCTTTTAAAGATGAGTTATGAACATCCTTAAACACTGTACAGCTTACTGTCGGTACTAAGTCTCTGAATCAGAGAGGATAAGAGTATCTTACAAACAAGCAGAAGAGCATTTATAGTGCTGGCTAATTAAGGCAATTGGTATTATTTAAGTAAAGAGAACGGTAAGCCTTTATTGAGCATTCTTCCCAAGTGATTAAGGAAGATCGATGGGGAGCAGCTTCAGTGAGCTGAGAGTTGTAAATTGGGGAAAAATTACTTTTATCTTACATTTACCTTACTCTGTCCCTGTGGACTTAGGAAACCATTAGAGAAGTGTATTGCAGAGAATTAGCAGAATGCATCCTGTATTTTCTCCTGATGAGTTCCCACTCTAGCAGTAATCAAAGTGACTCAAACAATAATAATGAAGAAAAGGAAAATTAGATCACTAAAAGACCAGCGGAATTTTATTTAGTTCCAGTTCTGAAGGGAATTTATCATGTGGTGTCGTTACTCATTCATACAATATGAAGAACAGAATTCTTCATCCTCTGCCTGTCTGTTTTCTTTGTACTATGAGCATTCACTGTGGCTGAGGGCATTTTGCAGTCATGTATGAACCTTAATTTACAGTAATATATGTATAGGGCAGAAGTTTGAGAACGTTGTCTTTAATTATCTCACTGTGATGTTTGATATGAGATGGAGGAACACACTTCTCTCTAGTAAAGTCTAAGACAGGAATGCAAGTTCAGGTGTTTATTCAGCCAGCATTTCCAACTAGAAACTGAGTTAGGAATCTTGCCTGTTTGAGATGCCTCTGGAGTCTTCCTGTAGCTCTGTTCAAAGAGAAAATTTATAAGAAGATCTGTGGAGTAGCAGTCAGTTCTCCTGGAGTAAGTAAGCTCAAGGCAGAAGCCTACCATAGCAGGATCTTGACCCAGAGGCATTTGTTCCAAGACTTCTTAGTCAACTCTAGGATCGACATTTCCCAAACAAGTTGCTCAGTCATCTTGTCCAAACTAAACTTTTGGTCATTGTGTGTAATGACCACATTAATAATAACTATAGTTCTTTTTGAAGTTGTTGATTTTGTTTATCAAGATGGGTTTTCTGTATAACGATGGTTGTCCTGCAACTCACTCTGTAGACCAGGCTGGCCTTGACCTTAAAAATCTGTCTGCCTCTGCCCCTGAAAGCTGGGTTTAAAGGCATGTGCCATTACTGCCTGGTTTACTACAGTTCTTTTCTGTGAATAAAATGATGACTTCACTTGGCTAAAAACCATCATTGATGTGGTTATCACATTCTCAAGAGGTCTCCAAACCAAGAAAAGGTGTGGAAGAGCCTGGTCTGCCCTCGCTGAGTGTGAAAACAGGACCTTATTATATGTAAGCACATTTTCAACTCCCTTAATGTTTGAAAGTTGGGGTTGCTTTATTGTTGTTGCTGTTGTTGCTTTTGTTTGTTTGTTTGCTTGTTTTTGTGCAGAAATTTTGTAAATGGAAATAAAAGGCACCAAGCCTATACATATTTTCTTTTACTTCTATGTTTAGAAGTACTTAAACAGTGGTGACTCAAGAGCTTTGGGGGAAAATAGGGAAATAAAACATTCCCAGTGATAGAAAACATGTAAAATAACTAGGTTCACATGAGTGCATTGTGGTGGTATCTGTGCTGTCTTCCTCTCCTTTCTCTGCACACAAAAAGCTTTACTCATCTCCCAGACATTTTGAACACATCTCATCAAATTGTAAAGTAATTTCAATGGAACCGACTACCTGTCTATTGAATGTATTAATTGTAATAACACATGGAATGCAGTTTTGTAAAGCTTTGAGACTCGCTGGCTTACAGTCTTCTGTGCCCCAGGGCCAGGTTCCAAAACACAACAGAACAGCTCATCAGCCCCAAAGGCCACTGAGGCTCTTCCAAATTGTTAATCTGTAACCTCTTTCACCTTTTCATCCCCCTCAGAAGCCACAATGGGAGTGTTGGCCTACAGCTGCCGCCTTCTGTGGCTGCCCTATTCCCCAGGCCCTGTGTGCACCCTTGAGCCTCCTCTGTGCTGTGTGAATGTAATAAACCTGGGAGACTCTTGATTTCTGCTTCTGCATCTATTCTGAACTCACTGCATCTCATTTCTGGCAATGCGGACCAAATAAACTGATAGAACATTTATTTTCCCCAACTGGGAAGCTATTTAAAAATATTATTAACCTGTAAAGGTTAGGTAAATATGAATCTTAATTCTAAGAGCAAGAGAGGCAAAATCCTAAATAATTCTCAGACTACCTATATGGTAAAGACTCCTTAATGTAAGATTCCTAATGACTTGGTTTCTCTGTCAGGTTTGAGTTTTCAACTGTTTACTCGACATCTAAACTTGCTGGCTATTTGCGGTCTCACAGATAACATGCCCCACAGCGAGACTCTGTTTCCCTTAGGCTTGCTCCTCCTCCTCCTCTGTAGTGTGCTAACTCAGTTGCTGGCACCTCCACACACACTCTTTCTAGAGCTAAGCTCGGAGCCAGTGCTTGTTCTTTTCCTCAGTCTTGCATCCAGGGCACTTTGCTGATCCTGTCAGCTGCCCCCTCAGAAGCATATCCACGCACTTCTTTTATTTCTTACCTGCCCCACTCCTTCTCAGCCCAAACTCACAGCAAATTTGTGCCAATTTTATAAATTTCTGTTAGTGACAACTCATCTCATTATAGTTGTTACAAAATGAACTCATTCAAAACATTTTTCCTAGTAGTCTTTTTTCTTTAAACTTTTTTTCATATATTTTGATCGTTTTCTCCCTACTACAGCTCCTCCCCGATCCACGTCTCCTCTCTCCATACCCAACTTCATGTTCCTCTCTCTCAAAAACAAAAACCCTTAAAGTTTCAAAACAAATCATCCAACCTGAACGCAAAAACCCAGTAAGACAAAAAACAAACAAACAAACAAACCAAACCAAACAAAAACAAAAACACCTCACACAAAACAAAAAGCACACTACACACACACACACACACACACACACACACACACACGGAGTCTATTTTGTATTGGTTTACTACTTTTGGACATTGGGCCTGCCCTGGTGTACAACTGATACAGCCAGTGGCATTTCACTGATGAAAATTAATTTTCCCTTTTCCAATAGGTAGTAATTGCAAATGGCTTCTCAGTTAAGGGTGGGGCTCTATGTCCACTTGCTCGTCGCAGTGCTGGACTTTTGCCTACTTTGAGCTTGTGGCGATCTTACGCATGCTTTCACAGTCTCTCTGAGTTCATATGTATATCAGCACTATTGCTATTGCTTAAATATTTATTCATTTAAGAATGTCTTTTTGAGTATTTCATATGTGCATAATGAATATGTTCAAATTTACCCCTATCTCTCCCCTCTATTTCATCTCATACGCTCCCAACATGACAAAGCCCTGTCCCAAGTGCGTTCTTTTTAATAACACACTAATTTCAATGCTTCTCATATGTACGTGGGTGCGGGACTGTGTACTGGAGCATAGAAAATACCTATGGTCATTTCTTCAATAGACAATGATCCTCCTCTATTCACTGCCAGTAGCTCATCAATAAGGATTGGGCCTTGGAAATGATTTAAAGGATGTCTGCTGGAATTTTGGCTGGCTTGATCTTGTATAGGTCTTATGCTGGTGACCATGGCTGCTGTGAGATTATGATTGTGGTAGCCATGTCATGTCCAGACGACAGAATTTCACAGCATTCCTCCCCATTTTCAAGTTTTTATTGTCTTTGTTTCCTCTTTCAAGGGTGTGTGTGTGTGTGTGTGTGTGTGTGTAAGGTAGATGTCTTATTTATGACTGATTGCCTTTTACTCTCAGGACTCAGCAGTTTTACATTTCTCCACTGACTGCTAACCACTGCATAAAGAAGCCTCTCTGATCAGGGCCACACAACAGTAATAGAGTCTCCTTTAGGGCTTCTGAATTTGAATTCTGTTTTCTGACTTTGCTGTTTAATTTTCTTCAAGCATAGTCATACTAAAATATATGTTACTGAAATGAGTATTTGCTTACGGTTTTGTCTTCCCACTTCTTGGGCTGTCTCTCTTAGAGCAGGAAGCACTTCTCATCATGAGTGAATTTCTTTGTCTGGATCAGTTATCATCACAACAGTGTGTGATGTGTTATAACCACAGCAATGATAGTATAAAATTCAAAATTTGAAGTTATAGAGGAGCTATCTCTAATTTAATTAATTGAGAAAAGATATACAAAACTGGAATATGTGTGTACTGATGAAATAAATCTAAGATATGTATATAGTCCAAAACCATAAACAACAGTGTTACAAAACCAATCGCCAAAGTCAAGAGTAAGTTGTCATGTGATTGATTATGCTGGGATATTGTTACGGCAGGAAAAAGGAGCAATGGGGACATTAGACGGTATTCAGTGATGTTCTGCCATGGAAACCAAATGGAAAATGCTTTCATGTGGAAGAATTAAAATATTATGCTGTTTTGAAAAAAAAAATGAGATTTTATTTGAAAGAAAAAAGGTATTCATGCTTGATATATTCAGTAATCATCTCAATGAAGATTTTGACATTAATTCCTCTTTAGTATCCCATTTAAAAACACAAGGCATTAATTTAGAAAAATTTATTTTACTTTTTGGATACTTACTCAAGTCTTTGAGGATGTTGTCTTAGCCAACATGTATCATCTAACTTTATTTTAGATTAAGGGAATGATATTTTATATACTCTGTGTGAATGATGTTTTTTCTGATGAGCACTTATTCCAACAGGTTCATTCCAGCTTAGCTGAATAATCAGCCTAATTAGAAGGCTCTGTTTCACTTTTCTCTTTGACCCTTGCATTTATATTCTTTCCTGGTACGTTCTTTTCAGTTAAGAATTTATAAATATGAAAGTTTTTGCTGAAAAGAGAAATACATAGCTTTGACTCATCATCTGCATCAAAAGATAAATGGAGCCAAAGACTTGGTGAACTCTGTGCAGAGAGCAGGGAAGGTCAGTTTCTAATGAGCAGTGTGTATGAATTAACTCCCTCAGCAGCATGATAAGGGTTAATAAGCATATTATATATGCTTACTTCTCCATTGCTGTAGAGGGTGTCATTAAGATTTAAGATGGGCTTTACATCCATGCTATATATGTAGTAAGTGGCATAGCAAAGACTTTAAAGTCAGGTTCTCTAGTTTACCTTCTATGGAAGTTTGAATAGGTTTGGTACTCATAAATTCATTTGTTTGAATGCTTGACCATTCAGAGTGGCTCTATTAAGAGGTGTGAGCTTATTGGAAGAGCTATGGTCTTGTTAGAAGAAGTGTGCCATTTTGGAGGTGGGGCTTTAAGGTTATATATATGCCCAAGCTATGCCCAGTGGAAAATACATTGCAGCTCCTCCTGGTTGCCTTTGGATCAAGATATAGAACACTCCAACCCCATTCTTCCTTCCATGATAATAATGGACTAAACCTCTGAAACTATAAGCCAGTCCCATTAAATGTTTTCTTTTATAAGAGTTGCCTTGGTCATGGTGTCTCTTCCCAGGATTAAAACTGTAAGACACCATCTAATCATCTATGTGAGAGTTTGAGTTTAAATATTTTCTATTTGACAAAACTTTACAACGTATGTCCTTGAAAACTGGGAGTAGGTACCAATGTGAATATCTGTGAGAGAGTGAGAAGAGAGGTCTTGGAAGTGAACCACATAGGTGATGAGGATGCATTCATATTTTCCTGGAATCTGCATCAGTATCACAGAAGAGCAAACCTGCCAGCCGCAATTAGCCTTTCATTAATTTCCCACACATAATCTTTCTTCCATTAAATCTTAGAATCTCAATTCTATCTTAAAATCCAGTGATCTCCAAAGTGTAAGCCTCAGAAACAGAATGATATTCAGAGCTTAATGGCTGCCCCAAATCCACTGAAGTGTATCCAACCACATTTCAAAAATGAAGCAATTTTGGTGTGAGGTGCTATAAAATTCCTAAAACAAAGGGAGGATGAAAACGATGCTTCTATAAATAGGATACTAATTTTTAATTTTTATATTTCTAATATTCCACTGTGGATTAATACATGTGGGTCATCATTTTTTATTTAAGATGACTGCACAATCAGTTTTTGTTAACTTGATCCAAACTGGAGCTGCCTGGGAAGCAGGAACCTCAGTTGAGGAATTTCCTCCATCAGACTAGCCTGTGAGCATGAGTGTGGAGCATTTTCTATACTAATGATGGATGCAGGAATGGCCCGACTACTGAGAGCAGTGCCTTCTCTGAGCAGGTGGTCCTGAGAAGTATAAGAAAAAAGGTGAGCAAGTCATAGGGAGTGAGCCAGTAAATACCATTCCTCCATTCTCTGCTTCAGTCCCTGCCTCCAGGTTATTCCTTCCTTGAGCTCCTGCCTTGGCTTCCCTCAGTGCTGAACTAATGCTTATAAACTCTTTCTTCCTCAAGTTGTTTCAAGTCAGTGTTTTATCAAATTAATATAGTAACAAAGGCTGCTTCCTGTTCTCAAAACACCAGCTACAAAGATACAGACATGACTTATGGGCAAAAAGTGTTTTTAGAAGAAAGGAAAAATTGAAAACTGTTATCTGTCTTCAGAGCAATCCCAGGTAATGAACTAGTTCCCACAAAACCACAGTGCATGTAGAAGAGTCCATCACATTCATGGTCTGTGCAGTGGTGAATTAGGAATCCTTGCTGGCTTCAATTGGTGTTAGGCAGTGAAGGGTCTGATGCATTTGGCTGGCAGTGTGTGTGTGTGTGTGTGTGTGTGTGTGTGTGTGTGTGTGTGTGTGTGTTGTATGCTCTTACTCACTGAGCTATTTTTCCCACCCTAGAGTCAACGCTTATTGAATGCTGCTCATCTTTCTTAGACTAAGGCATACTTTGTGATTATGGAAGAAGCACAAACAGGTAAGTATTTTCTGAAATTTCACTTCTTCTGTCTCTTGGTAGAAGGAGGCCAGAGAGCACAGGACAAAGGCTGTGAATACAGCAGGGTTTGAAAACAGTCAATGCTTGGCTACATGACAATATTATGTAACTTATTTTAGCCAGATCAACCAGATAAAAAAATACAATTGAAGCACATTGTTAATAATATTGACTTTGTTAGAGGCAATTATGTTCTTTAATTAAATACTAAGTGTGCTGAAACCTTCCTATTAACTAGTGAGGATGTCTTTTGTGGTCAAACGGGATCCTAATGATACAACTGTAAATTCTTATTTAATTTTGCCAGAGAGATAAACTAAATGGGTACTCAATAATAATTTTGATGCTGTCTGTGGAGAATAGCCATCTGTATTTTATCTTTTCGATGCTTTGAGTTAAGGTATTGTCTTATGACCCAGGCTGTCTTCCACCTCAGGTTCCTCCTGCTTCTGCCTTCCAAGTGCATAGATTTCATCTTTCCCTGATAAGGTAACTAAAGTGTTATTTCCAAATGGCCATTTCTGAAAGCATTATGGTAATGGTGTGAGTACATCTGAGAAAATAGTTTTCTTTGTATATACTATGTCTGGCTCCTACAATATACAAGGCCACACCACAAAGCATGTATTATAGATGAGGTAATCGAGGAGATTACGGATCAAACATAGGATATTGAGATCTAGCCAGATAAAAAAATTTGTTAGATTTACTCACAATCCCACTGCAGCACACTTGTCAATCCATATAGATAAAATAGCTTGCATTATTGCTGTGCACATTGGATTATAAACCTTTTATTTAATTCTAAATATTTTTAAATATGCTACTATCTTTGAATAGACATATTGAAGTATAATTCACATCCAATAAGCTATGACTATTTCACAAGTTTTGATGAATATGTACACTGCTGAAACCACTTCTACTACCATGGTTCAGAACATTTACATACATCCTATAGAAAATTACCTCATGACACTCAAGGTCATTCTATACTCCAACCTTTTGCTTCTGATATCATTGGATTTGTTTTCTGTCATTATAGTTTGATTTTTCTATAATTTCAATTGCACTGGCTTTATGTTCAGCTTTTTTTCCATTACCACTTTTCAAAGATCCACCAGAGTTGTGAGTCTGTATATCATCAGTGAGTTCGTTTCTCATTGTATTGAGCACTCTGCCATTACGTGGATATATTCCATTTTTTTCCCACCTGCTGATAGATATTTGAGGCACTTTCAGTGTTGGGCTACTGTGGTTTAGGTCATCAGCATTCAAGCATTGGTGTGAACATATGTCTATATGTCTCTAGAGATGCACGTTCTAGGTCATATATTGAATATATAATTCATTTTTAATGAATTTTGATGGGATTTATCAAGTGACACATAAGCAGTGATAAGTTTCACTATTCTGTGTCATAGGTTGAGTTGTATATCCACAGAGTACATATGTTGAAGTCCTGTCCCCAGAATGTGACAAGTTTTAAAAGAACAATTATAGATGTATTGAAATGCACTGAGATTTCAGTTTGACTGAAGTTCTCACAAAAAAGGTAAAATTTGGGCTGCAGGTTTCACATAGGAATAATGCTGTGTAAATGATAAACATAGATCTTACAGAGATACTTAGGTATCTCAGACCCCTATCTTCCTACCCTAGGTAGGTTTGTGTTGCTTACATCTCTTGGTTAGACAGAACTTCTAATTCTTTTTCAGACATCCCAGAAGAATGACTACAGTCTGCAGTTTCAACAATGCTTAGGATAGCAATGGCATGTCTTGGGGTTTGGGTTTGTACCGACTTGTGTTTGTTGACTGTTTATGTTTCTCCTTTTGCCTACTTTTAGCTAAATTTCTTTGTGTGTGTGATCGTTGTAAATATTTTCTCTCAGTATACGGCTTGTGCTTTGATTTCAAAACAGTAGTTGAAGACCAAATGTTCTTTTTTGGGGGGGGGTAATGGTGCTATGAAATTTTTGCATAACCTCAATTTACACAGATATATTTTCTTCTGGAAGTTCTATAGTTCGTATTTTACAACTGGTGATGCCATTTGGAGTGGAAGCTTAAGGATTCTTTGGAAAATCAGTAGTGTTGAATGGTGATTTGCTGAGGCAAACACATGAAGGAGTGTTTTCTAAAATGGACACAGATGAAAGGTCAAGGCAGACTCTTGAAGGAAATTTTCCTGAAGCAGACATAAAGTGGGAGGATGTTCTGCTAAAGCAAGCACATGAAAGGGCACATGATGAAGGATTCTTCACTAAAGATATGCATGTATTGGTCCACCTTACATTGCATAGTTGAGCTCCTTTTGTCAGGACTCCATACAGAGAAACACATCCCCCAAAATTCTGGTGGTGTGCCTAGGCTTCTTGCGGCTTGCACAGACTTGGGCTGATTAGCAGATTAGATATTCAGCTGTGACAGATGCAGGTGCTGAGTCAGGCCCCATGGAGGATATGGGATGTTTGGAGGGAGTATTAAAAGAGTTGATGGACAGTGATGGAGGCTGAGTTTGGCTTGCTTCTAGAGCTAGCTGTGCTTGTTGGTCTTACATCTTCACTGATCTTTTCTTCAATGAGAAGTACAACTGCCATTCCTCCTGGTCCCTCCTGCTGACTCATGCAGAGGACTGGCTATCTCCGCTAGGTAGTTCCACTACTGATGATTCATGTTTGTATCCTAACTCTGATGAACTGGACTGCTGGTGTATCTGTGAAGTGCTTGCTAGTGGATTGAGCTGCTGTTGCTGACCTGTGAACTGAACTGCAGATTTCCAGACAACACAGATGGAAGTTGCTCCAAAGAACCATGTCTAAACAGGTCCACTTCCCCCTTATCCATTCTTTTCCACTACCTCTGGTGGGCGGTAGGCTAAAAGAGAGGTTAAAGCTTTTTAAGAACCATCACTAAAAATAGGCATTAAAATATTAAAGTTATAGTCATCCACTGGAATTATTTGTGTGTGAATGGTGGGTGGTAAGACTTACTGCATCATTATCTAATGGGTCCAATGCCATTTAGTACAAAGACTGAAATTACATATTGAATTACTGTACGATTTTATTAAAAAAAATCTGCTGACCGTGAAAGTAGAAGTAATTTCTAGAGTTTCTCTCATGCCCCATGTGTAACTGTGTTTCCTTCATGCTAATACCATGCTGCTTGGATTAACAAAACTTCATTAAAGTCCAAAACCAATTAGTATAAATCCTTCAACTGTTTTATTTCCTTTGGGGAAAATGTATATTGCTATTCTAGGTTATTTGTGGATATTTTATTATCTTCTTGTCAGTTTTCTTTAGAAAAATATTCTTTTTGGTTCTTGGTTGAGATTTCAAAGCACCAACTGAAATGTAATAATATATCTTCACTTGTCAAGTTTTCTGAGTAGTATTCAGTTTTCTTAGTAGTATTTTATAATTTTCAGTATAAGCCTCTTTTATTTATTGTTGAATTCAGCTTATCTAATTATTATAAACAATTAGTCATTGTATTTCTCAGTTCAAAATGCCTTTTTAAGACTTTTTTTGTGTATGTGTGTAAGAGTGGGTCTCAGATTGTCCAGACTGTCCCAGAACTCGTTTTGTAGCTGTATTGAGTTCTTTATATGCAATTCAATCAAGAATATGATTTATATTAGTTCTTCTACTGCAAGAATTTCTTTCTTATTCCAATTTTTCAAGATTATGGCCCTTGTACACATACAGGCAACAGATCCACAAGCTGTTGGTTGTTTCCTATAGCAGAAGGTGATAAATGGCAAATATCAATGAGAATACAAATGTTACCAACTCTTTACACGTTCTGTAGCCACTTACTTCAGTTAAATCTCAGTGGCTGCCTTCCTCAGAGATTGGAAAGCAATTTTTTTTTTGACTTTGTGGATAAAATATGAACTCCATGATTAAGGAAGCATGAAGACTAAATCTATGGTAGTCTGTACCTACAGAGTTGGCTAGCCTAAGGTCATGTTTGTACTAAGTACACATTCTGGTATAGTTTGTGTACATGTAGGTTTTTCCTGGACTGTCATTTTGAGACATCATTCTCAAAGATTTCCAATTCACCTAGTGATGATACAGGTGTTTTGTTATTGCTCTTGATGTCCATCCTTTGTTGCAGGTTATTGAGAAATAACAAATTCTGTATGGCCATGATCCAAAGAGCTCAAGACCTCTGATTGTCTAGCATGCAGGGACTAATAGGTTTCCACCTTGTCTCACAGCATTTCCAAAGGAGCTAATTTCCAGAAAGCTGTACCATACATATTGGCAAAGAGCTGGATTAAGATTTAGGGAATAAATTTGGGCCATCAATTCAGAGGGTGTTAGGAAAGTAACTGAAATGGCTGGCATTTCTTCCTAGGGATTATGTACTTATACTTATACCTCTAAATTAGCTGTTATAATTTTATACTGAGACCCATTCACCACAGCGAATCATCTGCTAGCTCTTCAAGGTTTAGTTAAAATGTCATTTGCCTCCTCCAGTTTTTCATTTTTCCATTTCTTCTTCTAAAGTGAACTCATTTATAGACTGGATAAACAATTATTTGTTTAAGACTGCATTCTAGATCTTTTTGTATTTCTTTGTATGCATTGTTTGTATACAGATGTTCCTGTGCTTATGAAGGAGTTGTAGCCTGTTAAAAATATGGAAAGTTAAACCAGTGTAAGCTGAAAATGTATCCAATACATATAACCTATTGAATATTGAAGCTTAACACTACTGTACATTGAGTCTGTAGGTCAGGGTTCTCTACCCTCAGTTATATGGATGACTTGAAACCGTGGGCCCTGCTGCTATCTTGATTCATATTGAATTGGCAATGGAGTGTTGTATTTTAGCTTGCTAGCCTAGTAACATTTTCATAGAATGTAAACTACTTTTGTACCATTATGAAGTTAAAAAAAACTAAGTTGGAACATACTAATGTCTTATGCTGATTTTTTTTTATCTTCAGTGACCAAGAGTTTAGCTCAGAGTAAATAAAAAATAAATTTATGTCAAATGAATAAAATGGAAGAGTTGGGATATATGATTATTTACTCTGATACTTCTCCCCCTTCCTTTCTATCATCTTGGTTAGAAATTCCAAAATTAATGTTTTGGTAGTGTAATTAGTCAGGGTTCTCTAGAGTCACAGAACTTATGGGTAGTCTCTATATAGTAAGGGGATTTGTTAATGACTTACAGTTTGTAGTCAAACTCCCCAACAATGGTCAGCAGTAGCTGTGAATGAAAACCTGAGGATCTAGCAGTTGCTTAGTCCCACAAGGCTCGTAGGCGAAGAAGATTGAATCTTTCTTCTTCCAATGTCCTTATATAGATATCCAGCAGTAGGTGTGGCCCAGATCAGAGGTGTGTCTACCACTACACCTGAAACTTGTGTCTTCCAGACTCAAGATCTAGACCACAGGTGAGCCTTCTAATTCTGGATTGTAATTCACTCCAGATATTGTCAAGTTGACAATCAGAAATAGTCACTACAGGTAGCAAAACAAAATACTAAGATCCATGTGTTTTTTGTTTCTATGTTTTAAAGTATATTATTTGATGATTTTATTTGTTTTCTCTACCATATGACTTTACTAAGAGTAATATTCTCTATGGGAAGAAATGCCTGGCCATTCATGCATAGTCATACAGTGACAGGTATTTTTGGGTGAACTAGAGAAGACATTTTTGTTGTTGCACGCATCTTTCACCTCATTGCTATTAAGACAAGTTTAGGTTGTTCTCAATTACAGAGTCTAATTATTCTTTCAGGAGAGTATCATAATCTGCTAATAAGCAAATTCATAATTAATATGGTTCTAGGAAGTGTTTTTTTATATTTCTTAAGCACTCTTCTTAATATGTTAAAGTGAACAGTGTGGCTTAAAGGGAAATATAGGCTCTATGTGTAAAAGCTGAACATATCCTAACTATTGCAGCACTTACCCAATCGCCATGCCATTTATCCATTCACAGTAATAAGACACTGCAATAGGAGAAAAGCAGGTCCTTGTAAATGCTGATAAGTTGAGGTCAATATAGTCTCAGCACTGAAGAAGGGGGAGAGATAAGTGTGCTTCTTTATATTTCTCTCAAGTCATGTACAAAACTCTCCTGAGCAAATTGGAGTTCATACTCTCAAGGAAGAAACAAGGTTGATATTTATAGATAGGGTATAGACTTGCTGTAGGAAATGTTTGGAGCTACTTGTATTTGATGTCTTTGTGTCCCATGTCACCTTAATCTTGAGTCAACTTGGTACCACATAGACAAAACATACATACGATGCACACATGCATGTCTGCACATATATAACACATGTGCATGCATACAAAGATATATCTATCTATCTATCTATCTATATATATATATATATGAAGATAGAGACAAAGATACATAGATAGATGCAACTATTATTTAGACATTTTATTTGACAGATTTTTACTTTCCTCTATAGACTATTAATCTTTTAATTAGCCATTTTAATGTCCCATCCCTCATGACTCTGGCAAGATAAGGAAGACAATTTATATTTTAAAGGAACAGAACTTATTTACCGAGACAAAGAAAAGCATAGGTAAAGTACAGTTAAGATAAAAACTCTCAAAGGTAAGGTTTGTTGTAAGTATCTGAGTTTCTTTCTTTGTAAGGTTAGTGCCCTAAATTGTAGATGCTTTTATGAATAGAAAGTACTTTATGGATGAAAATTACTTTTACAAATAAAAATTTAACATAGCCAACTAAAATATTAGAGTTCTTTAAACATATCTTCTTTTTAAAATTTTCTTAAAAACCAGAATACAAAATTTCCATGCACAGCAGAACTCATTTCATGAAACAAGAGAAAACTGAAATATAAGCTTTCTTCAGGGGAGGCTGGGAACACTAGAAGCATGTGGCAGTGCTCTAAGGAGCCAAGGGCCTCTTGTTCTGAGATTTTACTAAGGAGCAACTACATGCAACGATACTATTCAATCATTAAAGCATGCTCACAAAGAATAGAAAGTTTATCTAATACACTGCCAGGGATAAGGAAGACAGAGAAGTACTAACAGAAAAATACATGGGACCAAGACCGTATCTAGGTCTTAAGAAACAGCACATCCCATCTTTTCAATGTGAAAAGCCCAATGTACATATTCTCTCCTTCTGTCCTCAGTCTGCCAAGGGGCAGAATTCTTTTTAATGAAGCAGTGCATGTTTCTTTCTCAGACAAGGCTGTTGGCACCACCAAGAAATGGATTTCACTATGGTATTTGATAAGTACTTGGTTTTTGTTGATCTTCCTTTCTCAGTCTCCTCTCGGTCCTTTGCTCCCTTCTTGCTGGTCCCTTCTCTTCATTCCTCCTTCCTTCTCATAACTTCCGTTCTGTTTTCATGTCATATGTATTCTGTTCTTTTATCTACCCATAATCATCTTATATGACTTCTTTCCCTGACTCTTACGGTCCTGTTCTAGTTTCATGACCAATACCCATGCTCCTACAAACAAATATTAAAATTAAAATCAAGGATCCACATATAAAAGAAAACATAGTATTTATCTTGAGATACTTCATTTAACATAATAACTTCCATTTTCAATCAAATTAAATGTCTTTCTTCAAATGTTATGATTTTATTTTTCAGAGTAAATTTTTGCTCAAGCATAACTTATATCCTTAAATGTTAGATTAGTGGCTTTGGGGTGCAGCCTTTAATAAATCAGTTAAACAAATTCCCTGTGCCAGCTTGACTGGAGTTTATGTAACTTTAGAATATCTTAGAGCTTGCCTTGTTTTAATTTATTTCATGCTTCATTCATTTTAGACAGATAATCTTGTGTAGGGATTTAGTGTTTGTAGATTGCTCTGTAAATCCAAATCTGGGCTTTTTGTTTCTTTCTTCTAGTTTCTTTGTTTTGTTTAAATTGAAAAGCGTTTCTAACTTTTTGTAAAAAGGAAGAACCGGTGTATCAAGTTTCTAAGAAGTTTCTACCAGGAAGAATAGTGTTATAGACCGACTTACAAACAAAATGAGGAAGGATACACAAATAAGAGGTCCTATTCATGATAGTATGAATTGAGGCTTCTAAATTTCCATAGTCAGTTAGAAACCCCCATCATTTGAATGATTTCCTTAATCTGATGAAGAGGCCAGTTCAGTGTGAGGTTGAGAGCATGACCTATCTCCAGCCAGTGATTATTTGACCCGGAGTTTATTCTTCATAATGGTATTTCAACATCATTTAGGTGTTAGCAAGGAGGAGAGGTTCCCTGTGAGTCCTTGAAGTATTTCTAGAGGATAGGTGGGGTTAAAGGATTGTTTTTAATGAGGTTAAAATCAAAGACTATGAAGTGGGGAGCCATGCTTTACGGCCAGGTTATCAAAAAATGTTATGAATGTCTGATTAGAAACTGAACCTAGAATATTGCAGTGAATGCTTTGAGTTGTCATTTATACTTCAGATATGCTGTAATGCCAGCAGAGGTAAGAGGAGGTACAGAGAAAGAGCATCTCCCAAAGGCTTTACCTGAGGTTCTCTGGGCACTGCTCAGAGTGACCTGGGGCCTTCCGCATCAATCATCAATCAAGCAAATGTACCATGGGCTCATCCACAGGCCAGGATGTTGGGGATACTTGCTCAAGAGGTTCCCCTTTCCCCAATGATTCTGGCTTCTGTCAAGTTGACATAAAACTATTCAGCACTGCTGATTTGTATACTTTTTCTTTTTCTTTCTTTTTTTTCATACTTTATTTACATTTCAAATGTTTCCCCCTTTCCAGATCTCCCCTTTGGAACCTCTCCATTTCCTGCCCCCTCCCCCTGCCACTATGGGGGTATTCTCCCACCCACCCACTCTCATCTTCCCTCCTTGGCATTTCTCTTCTACTTGGGGAATTCCTCTTGGCATTCCTCTGCCACATATGTGGCCAGCACCATGGGTCCCTCCATGTGTATTCTTTGGTTGGTGATCCAGTCTCCAGGGGTATCAGGGTCAGGCCAGTTGCCACTCACTGTTGCTGCCTCCCTGGGGATGCAAACTCCCTCAGCTCCTTCAGTCCCTTCTCCAAATCCTCCATCTGGGGCCTCACATTCAGCCCTACTGTTGCTGCCAAGTGACTCTTGGGTATTTCGAACTTTTGGGCTAATAACCACTTAACAGTGAGTACATACCATGTTCATTCTTTTGGGACTGCGTGACCTCTCTCAGGATGATATTTTCAAGTTCCATCCATTTGTCTGGGAATTTCATGAAGTCATTGCTTTTAATAGCCGAGTAGTATTCCATTGTGTAAATGTACCACATTTTCTGTATCCATTCCTCTGTTGAGGGACATCTGGGTTGTTTCCAGCTTCTGGCTATTATAAATATGGCTGCTATGAACATAGTGAAACATGTGTCTTAATTTGAGCATTTATGTTTTACCGAGAGCACTGCTGCTACTGCTGCTGACATCACCAAACTTCTTGTGCCGTATGTGCTTTCCTTTAATGGCTTTATAGTTCTAGCTTTTACATTTAGGCCTGTCCTATTTTGTGTTCCATTCTGTTTATGGTACGGGTTGAAGGTGATCTTTTCTTTCCCTCCCTCCCTCCCCTCTTCCTCCTCCCCCTCCCCCTCCTCCTCCTCCTCCTCCTCCTCCTCCTCCTCCTCCTCCTCCTCCTCCTCTTCCTCCTCTGGCCTTGCATTTTGGATAGTCAACCTGCTTCTGCCTTCCCTTCATTTTTCTAAATTTAGTTGTCTTAAGAGCGTTTATCACCCTCATTTCATAGTCAAAACTCATTTGACTAGACATCTGAGAGCTTATTATTTGTGCCTTCAGTTTTCAGTGGTCTGTTTGCATTTATGTCACTCACAACCTTGCATTTTTGGTTACTATTACTTTGTAAGTTTAAACTTGGAAGTGTGAGTTATTTTACTTTGTTCTTTTTCAGTGGAGCCTTGTGCAGGAATAGAAAAATTAATCTAGCAAGTCATATTGAATGGAGATTGTTTTGGCCCTTCAAAGTCCCTTGATAGTCAATGAACTTTAGGATGAATTTTCTTGTTATTGCAAAGTAAAAATCATTTTAGCAATTTATATTTTTACAGTCTATGCACATGGAATGCGTTTCTAATTATTTATATACTTTAAAATTAATTAGTGTTACTTGTTTAGACAGGGCAGCTGGAGTCTGTGGAATCTGGAGGTGTAAAACTGAAACATCTTCTATTCTCCTTGGATAAAGGTTTGACTGTGGATCCTTCCCTAAGATGGTCCTTGAAAATGCTTAAGAAAGTACACTTGACTAGGTAGCCCATTCATTATTTTTTCCAGGAGCAATTTGTATGCTTACTGGTAGTTCAATGATCTTGGATAATTGATCTGAGGGAAAAAAAATGAAAGGTCTCTTTTCAGGATAATAAGCTTGATTAATTGTTTTTTTTGAATTAATTTTCATTGTTTAATATTTCATATATAGATTCAATGAAATATGACAATATATCTCTCCAGATGCTCCAATATCCACCCTCTACATGTTCTCCTCTTTATCTTGGCTCTTCCTCCTCCTCTTCTTTCTATCCCTCCTCCTCTTCTTTCTCTTCCTCCTCTTCCATTTTGTGCTCCTCCTCCTTCTTTTTCTCCACTAAATCCAATCTGTACTGCTCATATGTGCATGAGTGTGGGTGCACTGGAGCATGGGAAACCTACCCATGTTATTCCCTTAAAAAAAGGTTTCATCTCCCCTCGTAGCTATCAACTTACTGACAGTAGTTTTGCAAAGTTAGGGCTGGGGTCTGTGGTATACCTCTTTCTCTTACACAGGGAATTTTGGCTGTCTTTTTTTTTACATCTAGTGCAGACTTTCTGCAGGTGACCACAGCTGAAATGAGTTCATGGGTATAGTATCTATGTCATGTACAGTACAGGTAGTGCATGCCAGACATTCCCATCTGCCTGCTCTTACTAAATTTTAAAAAATTCTTCTCTCTTATACTATAGTTTCACCTCCTCTCCTCCCTCAGCCTTTCCCATACACTTCCCCTTTCTCTCAGATCCACCTCCCTCATGCCCCTGGGATGCTTGCTTTTATTAAGTTATCTTGACTTGTTGAATTTTATATATCTTGGACTACGAAAAATGATTTAAGACTTCTTATTTTGTGATACTGGTTTGTATGCTTTCCTTGATTTTTTTCTAACTTTTGTTTTATGTATGCAAATCCTCTGTAATTTGTGATCAGATATTCATAGCTTTTCTGTTTTCATTATAAATTTTAATGTTTTGATCTTTCTTTTAGATGGAACAGACTAGTTTTGGACTCCTAGTGTAGAGCTGAGGCTAGCTTTAAACTCCCTATGCAGCTATGGCTCTCCTTGAATCCCTGTGTAGCATAGATCTTTTATTGTGGTATAATGTATATGTGCTAGCCTTAATTTCTAAAATCTCACATTTGTTATGGGTTTTCATTATTATGGATATAGACCTTAGTAGCTTGTAAGATTTCATCATTGTTATTATGGTAGTTTTCATCTCAAATCTTGATGCTTTTCTTTGAATTCTTTATTTTAAGACAGAGTCTAACTTTTTTCATTAATTATTTTATTTACTTTACATCCAAATCACAACCCATGCCTCTCAGATTCCCACCCCTGACTCTGCCATTACCCCTTCCCCGTCTCATTAGAGAAGGGGAACACCTTCTTGGGTACCACCCTACTCTGAGACTTCAAGTAGCAGCAGGGCTATATGCATCCTCTCCTACTGAGGCTCAACCAGGTAGTCCAGCTAGGGATCTAACAGCAGGCAACAGAGTCAGAGACAGCCCCAGCTCCAACTGTTAGTAGACTCACATGAAGACCAAGCTGTACACCTGCTACAAATGTGTAGGAGCCTAGCTCTCTTTTAGCACATATACTAAAATTAGAATGATTATATGGACCCTGGACAAGGATGATTCTGACTTTTATAAATGATAACATTCTTGTATTTTCTTGCTGCCTATCCTTTGTTCTTACTATATGATTTCATTTTTATAGCTGGTATAGTTCACTTATTCTCAGTAGTATGCTTGACCCCCCAAATAGGTGACAAGAATATGTTTTAAATATCATTTCACTTTGATTTTACTATTTCCTCATGCTTGTTTTTCTTGGGTTGATAGTCTACATTCACATTATTTCCCTGTGTATATCTGTGTATGTGTATTGCTTTCAATTTTACCTTCATAAGTGTGATGGTTTGTATATGCTGGGCCCAGGGAGTGGAACTGTTTAGAGGTATGGTCTTGTTGGAGTAGGTGTGTCACTGTGGGTATGGACTTTAAGACCCTACTCCTAGCTGTCTGGAAGCTAGCATTCTGCTAGCAGCCTTCAGATGAAGATGTAGAACTCTCAGCTCCTCCTGCACCATGCCTGCCTAGATGCTGCCATGCTCAGCCTTCATGATAATGGACTGAACCTTAGAACCTGTAAGTCAGCCCCAAATATATGTTGTCCTTTATAAGAGTTGCCTTGGTCATGGTGTCTGCTCACTGCAGTAAAACCTTATCTGAGACAATAAGGGTAATATTTTATTTTTCTTTTTCCCTCATTTTGTTCTTGAGGTTTATCACTGGGATTTTCTTAATTTTTACTGTTTTTGTATTTTAGTTTAGGACAAGAATTTAAATTAGCATTGTACAATCAACTTATCACAGTACTTGTGATCAATGGTCACAGGGAAATTCAAATGGATTGAGTATTCTGAATTATACTCAGATACATGAGAATGAGAAGGACACAGGGACAGAGAAACTGGAGGACAGCAACCATGAGAGGCACAGAGCAGAGATTGTGATTCATAATAAAGAGGGGGAAACATCTCAGAGTTAGTACCTTTGGTTTTCCTGAGGTCAATCTAAAGTATGCCACAGCTTCTGACTCAATGAGACTGTTTCTTCTAGTGTCTCATCCCTGACCTGTGCATTATAGTAAATACATGTTTGTTTCTCACATTCATAGAAATATTAGAGCAAAAATGTATATTCCAAACAGCACCAATGACACTTGAATTAGAAATGTTAACATAGAAGAAATTAGGGCTGTATACACTGTCATAATGATGTACACAATGGAGATGTCTGTGTCTTAGACACCCTCTTGGAAATCTCTGTCTGCATATCAAGAAGCACTAATCAAAGAGCCAAGACAGGTTATATATAGTCGTTGTTAATATGAGCTCATCCTAGAGAGGCCATGTTGATTTGGTGTGAGGCAGTGAGTTAATTAGTGCAGTAAATTAACAGAGCACACAAGTGATAATACTGTATCCAAAGCAATTTATTGGTGTTAATTTCTTCATTTGCAAATGGACAAAGTTCACCTGTTGAAACAGATATTTTAACATATACTATAAATTGCTTTTGAACTTGTACATTTTAAAAATTACCTGCAGTTTAGTTAAATTTGAGTGATAGTACTAGAGTGGACCTTTTCCTCTTAGACCAGCATAATTGAGAATTTGGGTTCGCATATGCACTGTCAGCGTAGATGCAGAATTTTGATGTGTTACTTGTCTCTTTCTGTCCTTAGACAACTGTTTACTGTTTTTATCACACATATACATATACATACACATATACATACATATACATACACACATATCATGAATTCTTGCTTTTTCAATAGCAATTCTTAGGACATCTTCTGAAGAATGTTCATTCTAAGATCTAAATAATTCAACTTATTTTCATCTTCAATAATACCCTTGCTATTCATTTAACAACTTATTATAATTTGTAAGAGTTCTGTGCACTGTGTGCCATTTAGTTGCCTGTACAACTCTGTGAGGCAGGAGGCATCTCATGTCTACAAATAATGAAACTGAGACTCATGTGTAAAGAGAAGGCTTTAGAGTTCATGTCTTTGAATTTTATTGTTCTATAGAAATAGATGTCTTGTGATACAAGGATGTTATATAGCTCATAAAAGATAAGAGAGGAAGAAGAACTCTTCCAAGGAAGTCAAAATAGAATATAGTGTTACAAAGAGAAAAAAGAACCATAAGAGTAGGATTTGATAGGGAAAGAAATGGGAGTGGAAAAAAGAAATGAGAGTGCAGGGTAAGGGAGAAAATATGGGAAGGTAGAGCTAACAATAAGGGCTCTTTGAAAGCCATATGGAAACCTACTATTCTACAAGTTCCTAAAATATATAAAAGGAATTGAAATGGAGTTACCTTACAATATGAGAGACAAGGACCTAGCTAGATACTAGAAACCCAAATTTAACAGTTAAAGGGATTAAGCTTAGAGAAGTTTACTGATGTGCCCAAATCCATACATCTGATGATATGTGGAGCCATGGTAAATGTTCAAGTCTCCACTTTGTTCTTGTGCTACACAGGAAAGAATAATCTCAGGTCCATACCTAGTCACTGTACTAATGTCTAGGCTGAGTGATCAGTTGGATTGGCTGAGAACTATACTCCCAAATGAAAGGGAAGTATGTTAACAGAATAAAGGGAAAGTATTGAAAATAACAGCTGCCAATTCCAACGTTATTACAAATGCTGTCACAGAGAGAAATCTTGAGTATTGATTTCTGAGTCAGAAATACTTCCTTTTATTCTGTTCAAGGAAATATGAAGCTCTCAGCTCTTTTATGATCATGTCAGTAGGATCACATAAGCTGAAAACTGAAACAGCTAAATAACTGCTAGCATAAGACATGCTACTCTCCTTCAACTAATAAGAGGACACTTGAAGCAGAGAGAGGAAGCCAATATGGAGATAAGAATGGAGAAAATCCTGATGATAGGAAAGACCCTGAGTTAGGATTCCAACAGTTCAGTGATCCAAGCATTACCTCATTTGTATGAACTATGTTCAGTTGCATATCTGATACGCAATACTTAAAGAAAGGAAGTTTAGATGCTAATTTCTTCTTTCAAATTCCAGATAAAATGTACCTTCTATACATTAAATATAAATTAATTAAATATAAATTAAAGAATAAAATTACTTTGTGTCTCAAGAAAAAATCAATAGTATAGAAATTTTCAACTATGGATTTTAAAAATATTAAAAAATTAATTATTACTATAAGGTGGGGGCATAGGAGGAATTGGAGGGGTAAGAGAGAAGGATTTAAAATAATGTAAACAGAGTATACTATGTATGTGATTTTTCAAAGTAAAATCTAAAACAATAAAGCATGATTTTATGTTGAAAATAGCTTGAACATATGACAAAATAGGCCACAGTAGTCATAGTTCACTATTTCATATGTTGTATTTGGGAAACTCGTCTCCTATAGCGTTATAGTCTTGGTTCAGGGTCTGTTCCAAGTTGTAGCAAAGCTCTCTCCTTGACTGTTTTATGTGAAAGTACTGATTTCTTACTTCACAGAATAGTCAATTCAAAATTATGACATACTCCACCTACTAATCTGCTTATTTGTATACTATCATTTCCTATAGTTGAGTATCAGCTTCATGAAAACAGGGAGTTTTGTCTCATTAAAAGAATGAGATTTTTAAGTAGACTAGGAAGCATAGTAATCATGGGCATCAAAATCAGAGCATCAAAGACAAGTTGACTAGCTTTGATTAAATCTATATCCTTTTCTAGATATCTAATTCATACTTTTCAATTTACCTTGTAGTTTGACATGACCCTATGATGTATTTGGAAGCAAGCAGGAGTGACACGTTACCCTAGATCCTGGCCAACTAATTTCCCCATACATTGAGGTGCTATCATTTTGGTGCACCTTAACTTCCCCGTCAGTGTGCATTAGGGCCTTCTATTCTCGAAAGCCAACTGTACAGGCATCACTCTTATGCTTGGCACCTATGTGTTTTGTCACAAGCAAGCTCCACACTGGGGGCTGTGTAGCCTTCCTAAGAAAGGATTCTTCCTGGATCCTTGAGGGACCATTTGAAAGAAAGCTGACCATCTAACTATTGTGTAGTTTAATTTGTGGGTAAAATCAATTCCTTTACATATGAGCTATTGTAATTAGAGGGATATAAAAGTTAAATTGCTAGTATTCTGAATATAAAATATTGAAAATGTAAATGCTTATTTTTTTTTACTAATAGAAACACAAATTCACATTCTAGTTAAAAATTACTTGAAAAGGATTACTGAACTAAATCAGTGTACTATTCCATTATTTTGTAATTTTCATTGTAATTTCAATATTGTTAGTAAAATTCAACTCAAATCTCATTAAATAGCCTGGATTGGCTGTTCCTTTAGGATGGTTAGTCTGGTTAGTCTACTGTGGAACATTCCATGGCTGTGCGGGAACATTACACGATTGGTTGGAATAATTTGATTACGCTATGATCACCAACTGGAAAGTCTAGTCATAATATCGTTTTATCTTCATTTTGCCTCCTGATAATGCATTCCTGAAGCCAATCAAGCTGAATCAAATCTTTCTGGGAGGTAGAAGTCTTGTCAACTGCCTCTAACACCATCTGCCACACAAAGAAAGAAAATATGGCTTACTAATTGGTATGTCATAAAAAACCCAAGGGACTGTATGCTTGTGGTTTTGAATCCATGAACTTTGCTGATACTTTGGGCTAAAGAGCACACAGTTTTGATCCTGTAACCTGGAAAAATCTCATACTTGGAGCTTGACTTGATGTCCTTCCTTTGTGTTCACCCAATAACAAAGGAAAAGAGATTTTTTAAAACCATAATTTTATGTTGAATTTTTTGTGACTTTTACATCATGCACCCCAATCCTATTCATTTTCTAGTCCTTCCATATCTGTCCCCCATCCTTATAACCTCTCCCACAGAAGAAAATAGAAAAAAAACAAAGCAGAAGAGCCCACTTGTCTCTCAATAAGTGTGTCACACAGTTCATCCTTTCAACTACAAATCTTTACTTGCCAAAGTTCATTGCAATGAGTCATGGTCTGGTTTGAGACCTCTGGCTTCTGCTACACCAGATACTGGACCCTCACCTACACTCCTTGAGATAGTCTATTGTTGTGTTGTGGAGATCCTGTAGCTTTGGTTCTGCAGGACCAGCCCTTTCATGCTTTCCAGCCATTCATAGATGGGGTAGATTTTCCAGCCATTCATAGATGGGGTAGATGTTGACATGGGCCAACTCAAAGCCCTGGATCAGGATGGTAGGTTAAGTTGATCAGCCCACCAGCTGTCCCACACACATGATACCAGGGCCATCTTTCCCTTGCTGCCCAGGTGAGGTACAGAGCCAGCTTTCCTGTGTTCACACCATTGGAGCCATCTCTTGTGCACAACCCCAGAGATATCCCTCTATGGATCGGTCTGGTCATCATCATGGTCTCAGGAGGCAGTGCAGGCTTCAGGCTGTTCTTTAGTGTCACTCATCTCCAGTTCTGTCTCTCTTCATAGTGCATAAACCACCCTGTTTCTCTTTCCCATCTCTCTACTACACACTTGTTTATTGTACTGATGACCACTAGTTTGCCCTCCCTCCTGCCTGCCTGCCTGTCAGTGCAGTGCTATCTTCTGCCTGCCTGAATCACAAGTCACTGGCAGGTCTCTGCAAGATTTTTTTTCTTAAGCACATATATGGATTACGTTTTATAAATTGAAATAGTGCAGTCTTGCTTAAATCATAGTCAAAGAACACTGCTCCTTGATTCCTCACAAGTAGCCACTCCTAAAACTCGATAGTTTTTGTCTCCTTTAATTTGGATTTATTTTCATTAAGGTCTGAAGATACTTGCTGTCTGATCATCAAAATTAGTTGACAGATATATTTGGAGAAGTAGTTTGTTTTGATGACTGAATTTGACCAACTAGTACAATGGCTGGGATGATGTCACTACTTTGTGGTGATGTTCTCATTATTCATTGAAATCACTGGCTTCTCTGTCCTCAGCATGTATCTATATAATCTCCTTCTTGAAAGCTAGGCAAGAATGGATACATGGGACACAGCATTCAGTATGTACAATTTCTTGTATCCTCTGGATTTCTGATCTGGGCTTTTAAAGTTTATCTGTATGTTAGTACTCCTGAGGCATCAGGCTTGGTTGTGTTTAATTCAGATTATTTACATTGAATCCCTCATTTCAAAGGCAGAGCTGGGGCTTACTGACTGGTGGGTAGTTGCTGTACTTTATAGGGAAAGGCAGTATTGAGGACTGACATTTCTCCTGTGTTGTGGGTACATGATCCTTCAGAAGGAAAAGAATAAAGTTTTACTCTGATTTCTCTGGTTATTTTGCAGACTTCATTATTTTCCATGCTGGAATTAGCATAGACAAACATTCAAAAAATGTAAGAGAAATGTGTAAAAAAGAATTTTTGCCTCACTATTAATCTCATGTTTATTGCTGTCAGACTCTATTCACTGAATGATGTTTTATAATATATGTGAGCAAAAAGATGACAACTGCTATCCAGGTACCTTGGGTTTGTTACTGGAACCCCTTCCTCAACAGAATTGGAATTTGATTTGATGAGAATATTTAATACTGTGACACGTCTCTATTGAATTTGGAATAACCAACTCTGTTTTCTTTTGGAAACATTTATTACAGACAGGTAATTACTAGAGGAAACTTTAATGGTATACTATTCTCACGAAATATTAGACTATTGTCTGGGGACTTACTATTGCTGGAGACTGTGGAACACTTTTATTGGTGATTCATAAAGTTGACACAATAATATGAAATTTCAGAAGAGTGAGGATGATATCATATACACCTCATTGTGCTTTGTCTAAATCAGCACAGAGTCAGGGAATGTGATGCAAACAGATACTGGGAAACTCTAATTTGAATAGGGTGATAGAAGAGTTATTTGTTTGCACATACTATCAATATCTACTGTTTACACTAAAAACAACAGAAACTTATGTGGGTGATAAAAGTAGAATAATATAATTTGTATCATAAATAGCCTAGCAAGTTATTTAATTCTTATTTCAATCAAATGTCCTGTTAAAGTAAAAGAAATGAGAGGTCACAGGTAAGGCTATCTTATTTTGAAGAGCTTTATTCAGCCAATGTGTGAATTTGTTGTTCAAACTTGCTGAGATATTAGTAGCTATGTCTATAAGATTATTTCTATTATTGCATTAAAAAGCTTTGAAGTCATTTTGCTGTGACACCAGACAAGCCTCTGGGAAAGTAGCCTAAAGATCTCTATTTTTGCTGTTTCAAATTATCTGAAATTTAGTGGCTTAAAATGGCACAAATATCTTATCTATACACCATAGTCCCCATTGTGTTTTGTTGAAGGTACTGATACCCTTCTGTAAGAATGATTCTAGTCCCCACCCCTGCCCTTGTACTTGAAAACTATATATTGAACTTATGTTTTGGGAACTGAGCTAAAATCTATCAAAATCAAATTCAAGATAGGGATCATTTCCTTTAGAATTTTTCAGTATGGAGAAACAATAATAAAACAATGCAATAGATATGAGTACAAGGTATCATTGGATTTTATGAGATACTCACTACACACTGAAAATTTGGGCACGGTATCTGAGAAAGAAAGGCATCTAATTGCTCTGAGTGCTTTGCAGAGAAGGACTGTGAGTGTGCATACATGTATGCATGTGTGGAGTTGTGTAGAAGTTTAGAGCCGTGGTACACAGGTACTGCGTTTAAGATGGCAACAGTGGGCAACTGGCCTGACCTTCTGATGTTCCCGGAGACTGGGACCACCAACCAAAGAATACATATGGAGGGACTCATTGTGCTGGCCACATATGCATCAGAGGAGGGTCTTGTTAGCCATCAAGGGGAGGAGAGGCCCTTGGGCCTGAGAGTGTTAGATCCCCCAGTAGAGGAGAATGCCAAGGAGGGAAGATGAGAGTGGGTGAGTGGGTGAGTGGGTGGGTGGATGGGTGGGTGAATACTCCCATAGTGGCCAGGGGAGGGGGAGGGAATAGGGAGGTTCCAAAAGGGAGATCTGGAAAGGAGGAAACATTTGAAATGTAAATAAAGTATGAAAAAAAAAAAAAAAGATTGTATTCTGGCAATAATGGGAGTTCAAGAAACAAACAAGATTTCTGCTTTTATGGAACTCAAAGGAAGTCCAGTGACAGGCCCAAATTGGAATCTAGCTCAAGGGGAGGCTCCAAGGCCGGACACAACTACTGATGCTATGGTGTACTTTCAGACAGGAACCTAGTATGGCTGCCCTCTGAGAGGCCCAACAAACATCTGAAAGATGCAGATACTTACACCCAACCAATGGACAGAAGCTGGGGACCCCTGTGGTTGAATTAGGGAAAAGCTGGAAGAAGCTGAGGAGGAGGGCGACACGAGAAGTCTCAACTAACCTTGACCCCCCAGATCTCTCAGACACTGAGCCACCAACTAGGCAGCATACAGCAGCTGATATGAGGCCTTTGCTACATACACAGCAGAGGACTGCCTGGTCAGGCCTCAGTGAGAGAAGATGCACCTAAGCCTGAGAGGCTTGAGGCCCCAGGGAGTGGGAAGGTCTTGTGGGGTGAAGGTATGGGGGTGTGTGGAGACATCTTCTTGGAGATGGGGGAGGAGGTATGGAATGAGGAATAGTCAGAGGGCAGACCAAGAGGGGGATAAAGACTGGACTGTAAAAAAGATTAAATAATTAACAACAACAACAACAACAATAATAATTAAAAGAGCTAAAAGTTCCAATTTTATAGATTTAGCAGTAATAAGAACATTTTCAGAGCAAAGGAATAAGTAAGGGTGAGGAGAGTGGGGAAGCTCAGAGGCATCGAGAGAGCTGTAGGAGTGTGAGAAGCTGGAAGGGACCTCTTGAAGCTCCCATTTCAGTTCCATGAACATTGAAGAAGGCAATGATGCTCCAAACCTGGAGAGGTCTACTCTTGGGAATGATGCTTAGACATGCCTCAAGGAAAGTCTTGGTTGATTATTTTAAGTATTTTTACTGTTTAGTTGCCTTTGAGTTGGACTTAGGTTTGGGTAAAGATGTTATTTTGTAAAGGGTAGGAAGTAAGCTTTATTGAACTCAACTTCAGTAGGCAGAAAGAACGAATTTGCAGATATGCTCTTAGCCTTAGTTTTCAGACTCTGGTGCAGTTTATTCCCCACCGTACTATGCAATAATTGCTTGTCACTGCAATCTACAGCAAGCTTTTTGTGGATGCTTTTAGCTCTCATTCCTCCCTACAGGCATTCTGGTGTCATCCCCATGTAATAAAGCATAGAACAGCACACACAGCACAATACAACACAACAGAACACTACATAACAATAGGTGTCGGGTCATATACTACCATTATCCTTGGGGATCTCAAACAGAATTTATGAAATGTGGACAAATTCCTAAACATTACTAAAATTCAAGAGAGGCCAAGGAGAACACCAGGGAGACCCATCTTTTTGGTCTGTCCTTTGCATCCTGTCACATTGCACTCTGCACTTTGCATTTCTTAAGTCTGAACTTGTGCTTTCATCTATCTGTAATAAACTCAGTTTAGCTTAATTATTGCTTCATCACAAAGACATCAGCCAATAATATCAGTCCTGTCTATTGTGTTAAATTAGGAATTGATATGAATATCATATTGACCATATCATTAAATACATTTTAAAGTTGAATGGAGAAAAAAAAAATCAGAGCTTTGTGTTTGTAATTGGTGTGTCATAAGAAGTAGAATTATTAAATCATTTTCTCATTTTGCAGTTTTAGAGGACCGGAACTCCAGAATTTTCAAATGGAATTGGGGATTCTTGCAATAAAATATGAAGAACATGTATGCCATTATATTATAAAGATTTGCAATTATGCCTGGATCTCAGCTAAGGGATTACATGTTTTTAATGAAGTGCACATTGTCTGTGTGCAAAGCAATAAAAATGAAAAAAGTTATGGAAGTGAAAATTTAATATATATGATAATACACATAAATCTATTAGAAAGAGAAAGGAAGAATTAATTATGATTCTGTACCCAGAGGGTGAATAAAAATGGAAAGAATTAAGAAATACAAAATTCATTTTATAATTACTTGAGCATAGTAAAATCAGATGTCAGTTTTCTTAAAGGTCCTGATAACTTATAAAACACTTTATGAATATGCAAATAGGAAATAATGTTAATTATAAGCAATACTTAAAAGGTAAAAAAAGATCCGTGCTGTCTTGGAATAACAGTAATTACATTTCTAATTAACTCATGGTTTCATTTTGAAAAGTAATCACAATTGTGTTTGGAAAACATTCAACTGAAATTTGAAGATATGCCTAAAGCATTTTGAAGCTCAAGTGGTTTAAAACGTTGGGTGTGCTCTCAAATACATTTTAGAAAAGCTACTCGATGTTGAATGATTTCCCCCCTCTTGGGTGTTAATAACTGTGAGAACTCTGATAGCTTACTGGTCTATATATGGACTGCCTTATTGCCTTATTTTTAAAACATTGTAAACATTTTTAGTTTTTATAAAAATGTTGTTGTTTTGTTGTAAGAATTTTTCCTATGGTAAATAAAATAATGTAAAGAACCTCCCTCCTTTGTCTTTCTCAGGACTGTCTTACAGTCTTAGACTCTCCAGATGACACCTCAGGATTGTTTCATGTACATGGTTTCAAGCCCAGCAGTGGATGGCTGAGCTCACAATTAATTCTGTGGGTGCTACAACCCATATATATATATATATATATGTCACTTTGATAGAACAGAGCAAAATGATCGACTGTCTGAGCACTGGTTTGTCCTCCAGAAAGTCTGTACATCTGCAAAGCACTTACTAATAGTTACTTTAATAATTATTACTTTAATAATAATTACTTTAGTAGATTCTATTATGTTCTATTATATATACGGCGATTTATGCTAAACTTTCATTGACTAGTTCAAGGTTCTAAAATAGAGTTTTTGTTCACCTTACTAGCACGTTTCACAGAAGGCCAATATGCTGTCATTAGAAGTTGTAGAAGCTCTAGAGTATTTTAAAGACTTAAGTTTGCCTGAATAATACAATATAACTTTTAAATTTATCTTTTGTTTTCATACATTCATATGTGTGTGTATATATGTGTGTGGGGGGGTATACATGAAGACCAGAGGTGGACAACAAGTGTCTTCCTATGTCTCTTTCCACCTTATATTGAGACAGAGTCTCTCACTGAACCGGAAGCTTACCAACTAAGCAAGAGTAGCTGGGTAGTGAACTCTAGGGATCCTCCTGTTTCTATAATCCCAGAGCACAACTCTACCACACCAGCTTTTTATCACAAATTTTGGGGAACTAAACTCAGGTCTTTATATTTGTGCAACAAGAACATTACTGACTGAGCTATTTCTTCATCATAATACATGTTTTTGTGTAACTGGAATTACTTTGTTTCGGTAGAACTGGGACTCTGGTATAGATTGAACTTATTTTTGCTTTTCACATTTCTTATGTTGAAGCTCTTATCCCCCATGTGAGCAGACTTGGAGATAGGATTTCAAGGAAGTTATTAAGATTGCATGAAGCTATAAGGGCAGAGCCCTGATAATTTAAGGCTGATGTTCTAACAAGAAGAGGAGACAACAGTGACTGCCTATACTCAGGACACAGTGGCAACTGTGTGAGACCCAATGGTAAGGATGTTCACCATCAAGGGAGAGATGCTTCATCAAAAAGTAGCCCTCAAGGAATTATTTTTAATTTGCTCACTTTCATTTAAAAATGTTATTTTTAAAATGTCACATACATGTATTGCATTTCTATTATTTCTACTGTCCCACTCCTTCCTCCAACTTCTCCCATGTCTCCTCTACTCCCTTTTAAGTTTATGGACTCTTTTTAAAAAAATTATTGTTATATATAAATATATATGTTTACGTATATTTAAATACAACATGCTGCTGAGACCATTTAGTTCATGTATGTATTATATATAATACATATATACATATACATGTATATATAATATATATTTATATTTAATTTTTAGGATAACCACTTGCTGCTAGATAAACAGTTTAGGAGTGTCATTCCTGGAGACACTGATTCTCCCTTCTCAGCAGTCATTAATTGTGTTCTTTATTTAGGGGTGGAGTCTTGTAATGTTTTCTTTATTCACAATGACATATAAATAGATGTTGTCATGAGTGAGTTATTGTTTAGGTCACCATATTGTTGACAGTTCATGGGTGCAGTTTTCCTGTTACATATAGAAGTCACTTCTGGAGGTGGGAGACCTCTGCCTGGGCCACCAGGGCTCCATAGCCAAATGGCGCTGGGAGAAAGCTAGCCTCCCAGGAGTGTGGGCAAGCCTGTCTGCTCAGAGGGACCCACCTGGAATACACCAGACACAGGGACTGAGGAGTGGGCTTCTGATTTCTTTCAGTGGCTGAGAGCAGATCCTGTGACACAGGGATCCATACTCAAATAGTGCCAGGAGAAAGCTGGTATCCACCAGCTGCTGCTGACACACCTTTCAAGCACAGGCAAGACCATCACTTCTTTTCAAATTCACTGGACCAAGAGGGACCCTTGCAGAGCCATCAGAACATAGGAAACAAGGGACAGCTGGGGACTAGATCATTCTGGTTTCTGTCTGCACCCCACAGCTGACCCTGAAACACAGCTCTCCTAACACAAATTCCTCTCAGAGAGAACTGGTCTTCAAGGAGTATTGACACCTAGGCTTGCAGGAAAGACAAGCCACAGTCAGAGAGAGTAAGACCAGCTAACACCAGAGATAACCACATAACAAAAGGTAAGGGCAAGAACATAAGGGACAGAAATTAAGACTATTTGGCATCATCAGAACCCAGCTCTCCCACCACAGCAAGCCTTGGATACCCCAAAACACCAGAAAAGCAAGACTCAGGCTTAAAATCACTTCTCATGTAGATGATAGAAGATTTTAAGAAGGAAATAAATAACTCCCTTAAGGAAATACAAGAGAACACAGGTAAACAACTAGAAGCCCTTAAAGAGGAAACATAAAAATTCCTTGAAGAATTACAGGTAACTCAATCACAAAAGAATGAACACTGTATGTATTCACTGATAAGTGGTTATCAGCCCAAAAGTTCTGAATACCCAAGATTCACTTTGCAGCAACCATTGGGCTGAGCTCGAGGTCCCAGATGGAGGAGTTGGAGAAGGGACTGAAGGAGCTGAGGGAATTTGCAGCCCCATGGAGGGAGCAACAGTGTCAATTGGCCTCACCTTCTGATGCTCCTGGATACTGGATCACCAATCAAATAATACACATGGAGAGACCCATGGTGCTGGCCACATATTCAGCAGAGGAGGGTCTTGTTATCCATCAGGGGGAGCAGAGGTCCTTGGGCATTAGGGAGTTAGATCCCTCAGTATAGTAGAATACCTAGGAGGGAAGATGAGAGTAGGTGGATGGGTGGTTGGGGGAACACCCCCATAGTGGCAGGGGTAGGGGGAATGGAATAGGGAGGTTCCAAAGAGGAGATCTAGAAAGGGGGAAACATTTGAAATGTGAATAAAGTATCAAAACAGATAAAGAAGCCAAACAGAAAAAAAAATTGAATGATTATTTTCTGATTATAATATATATAGTTTTTAAAAAGAATTTTTTTATTGGATATTGTATGTATTTACATTTCAAATGTTATCCCCTTTCCAGGTTTCCCCTCATCCCATCACCCCTCCCCCTACTTCTATGAAGGTGTTACTTCACCGACCCACCCACTCCTGCCTCCCCATCCTGGAACAATGGAGTTAGGGAAAGAACGAAAGGACCTGAAGGCATTTGCAACCCATAGGAAGAACAACAACATCAACCAACCAGAACCCCCAGAGCTCCCAGGACTGAACCACCAACCAAAAAGTACACAGGGGATACTCATTGCTCCAGCTGGATATGTAGCAGAGGATTGCCTTATCTGGCACCACTGGGAGGGGAGCCCCTTGGTCCAGTGGAGGCTTGATGACCCAGAATAGGGGAATGCTAGGTGGCTGAGGCAGGAGTGGGTGAGCATGTGGGGAGCACCCTCATATAGGCAAGGGGAAGAAGGAGAGGATAGGGTATTTATGGACAGGAAACTGGGAAGGAGGATAACATTTGAAATATAAATAAATAAAATAGCCAATAAAAAAGAAAAAAAAAAGAAAAAAAAAAAAAGAAATCGAAGAAAACCTCAGAAGGTGGTAAGATCTTCCATGGTCATGGATTGGCAGGATTAATATAGTTAAAATGGCCATCCTGCCAAAAGCAATCTACAGATTCAGTGCAATACCCATCAAAATTGCAACTCAATTCTTCATAGACCTAGAAAGAGCAATTCTCAAATTCATATGGAATAACAAAAAACCCAGGATAGCAAAAACTATTCTCAACAATAAAAGGTCTTCTGGAGGAATCAACCTCCCTGACCTCAAGCTGTACTACAGAGCAGTACTGATAAAAACTGCATGGTATTGGTACAGTGACAGGCAATAGATCAGTGGAATAGAATTGAAGACCCAGAAATGAACCCACACACTTATAGTCACTTGATCTTTGACAAAGGAGCTAAAACCATCCAGTGGAAAAAAGACAGCATCTTCAACAAATGGTGCTGGTTCAACTGGCCATCTACATGTAGAAGAATGCAAATTGATCCAATCCTATCACCCTGTACAAAGCTCAAGTCCAAGTGGATCAAGGACCTCCACATAAAATCAGATACACTGAATCTAATAGAAGAGAAAGTGGGGGAAAAGTCTTGAACACATGGGCACAGGGAAAAAGTTCCTGAACAGAACACCAATGGCTTATGCTCTAAGATCAAGAATAGACAAATGGGACCTCATTAAATTACAAAGCTTCTGTAAGGCAAAGGACACTGTAAATAGGACAAAATGGCAACCTACAGATTGGGAAAAGATTTTTACCAATCCTACATCTGATAGAGGGCTAATATCTAATATATACAAAGAACACAAGAAGTTAGACTCCAGAGATCCAAATAACCCTATCAAAAAATGGGGAACAGAGCTAAACAGAGAATTCTTAACTGAGGAAACTCGAATGGCCGAGAAGCACCTAAAGAAATGTTCAACATCCTTAGTCATCAGGGACATGCAAATCAAAACAACCCTGAGATTCCACCTCACACCAGTCAGAATGTGTAAGATCAAAAACTCAGGCGACAGCAGATGTTGTTGAGGATGTGTAGAAAGAGGAACACTCCTCCATTGCTGGTAGGAATGCAAGCTGATACAACTTCTCTGGAAATAAGTTTGGCAGACCCTCAGAAATATGAACATAATACTACCTGAGGACCTAGGTATGCCACTCCTGGGCATATACCCAGAAGATGATCCAACATGTAATAAAGACACATGCTCCACTATGTTCATAGCAGCTATATTTATAATAACCAGAAACTGGAAACAACCCAGATGTCCCTCAACAGAGGAATGGATACAGAAAATGTGGTACATTTACACAGTGGAATACTAATCAGCTATTAAAAACAATGACTTCATGAAATTTGCAGGAAAATGGATGGAACTTGAATATATCATTCTGAGCAATGTAACTCAGTCTCAAAAGAATGAACGCAGTATGTAGTCACTGATAAGTGGTTATCAGCCCAAAAGTTCGGAATACCCAAGATTCACTTTACAGCAACCATTGGGCTGAGCGTGAGGTGCCAAATGGAGGAGTTCGAGAAGTGACTGAAGGAGCTGTGGGAGTTTGCAGCCCCATGGAGGGAACAACAGTGTCCACTAGCCTGACCTCCCAATGTTCCTGGAGACTGTATCACCAACCAAAGAATACACATGGAGGGACCCATGGTCCTGGCCACATATGCAGCAGAGGAGGGTCTTATTAGCCATTAGGGGGAGGAGAGGCCCTTGGGCCTGAGGGTGTTAGATCCCCCAGTAGAGAGAATGCCAAGGAGAGAAGAGGAGAGTGGGTGAGTGGGTGGGTGGGTGGGTGAATACCCCCACAGAGGCAGGGGGTGGGGGTAGGGAATAGGGAGGTTCCAAAGGGGAGATCTGGAAAGGGGGAAACATTTGAAATGTAAATAAAATATCAAAAAAGAGATTGTAAGATGAAATAAATCCTTTCCTTTAAAAAAAAAAAAGAAGTTACTTCTACAGCAGATGTCTTGGTCTTCTGGCCCTCACACGCTTTCTACTCTTTCTGTGATGTTTCCTGAGCTTTAGCTGTAGGGGTTGTATTGTAGATGTATCAGTTTGAACAGGGCAGGCCTAAGCTTAGTCATTCTGCACATTTTGGTCAGTTGCAGCTTTATGCAATAGTCTCCATCAGCTGCAAAAACAAGCTTCTTTGATGAGAGGCCAGAGCTATATTCATCTGTGAGTATAAGGATAAGTATTTAGGATGATTTTAGAAATTATACTAATTTAGAAAAGTGGCCATGGTTAAGATCTCCTCTAAGTTTCATAGCCTCATTGGTCAAGAATAGTTTTCTAGGCCTATAATAGCTGGCATGAATTTCCCTCTACTGATGAACCTTAAGTCCAACTAAACAGCTGTTGGTTATCACCAACATATGAGAACCATTCTTACACATTTTAGGATATCTTGCCATGCTGGTTAGTGTTGTGATTCTTTGTATCATAACTGGGTTGGACTATTGGTTGCTTTTCTCTCCTGGCAGCTTTTATAGATAGCAGCTTCTAGTACTACCATAGCTAGTCATCATAGAGGAGGCTTCCTATACAGATGTAGGTTGGTTCCTCCAAGTCCTATGTCTAAAATATGTGACGTCTTCAGTAATAAAGACTAGTTTTTAAATTTATAGAAGACAACTGAGGACAAAAGGAAGAAGAGTATACTGTGTTAAGAATTGTGTCTACTCCCCTGACCAACTACTCAAATGTTTCTCATGACTTATTATTTTGTTAGTTTGTTTATTAGATAGTCTATGTGAGGAAGCATTGTCACCCAAAGTGGCATAATCTCATTTATAACACACTCATATATAATATAGAATTTTAGGTAAACCCCCTTAGTGCTATGCACCCCTTCTTGTTTCCTCCCTTTCAGTATCGTCTCTGCCCCTCACTACTGTTCTCCTTTGATCTTAAGGTGTAACCCTCTAGAGCCATGAGGAAGGGAATTTTTGATGTTTAAATCACCAAGTTTCTAATGTTCTATCACAGTAGCACAGTAGACTTGTCAGAGCTATACAGTACTCGAGTCAGTGGATTGGCTGGAGAATTAAATATTTGATCATGTGTGGAAGGTGTTAGATTGCAAATGCCCTGGAGACCTGAGCAGTGTGCTTCACGTGGTTTTGGAGCTTGCCTCACTATAATTATAGAGTTCGTACTGGGAACCAATGTACAATGGGCTATTTTGAACATACAAACCATTCCAGAATATCTATTTTCCAACTTTGCAAGAAAAGTTGAAAACATTTAATTTTTATTTTGAAGATTTGAAACTCATGCTATTCCACACTTATACCTCTTGTTTGTAGCAATGTCATAATGTTGAAACAACATGGTAGAGTGTATCCTGAATCTTTACTCCAGCACTTGACCATCTCTCCTTTCTTCTCCATTCCTTTTGTTTTTTCTTCCTTTTTTTGCATCTCTCTCTCTCTCTCTCTCTCTCTCTCTCTCTCTCTCTCTCTCGGACAGGATGGATCCATGGCTTTTCATATAATACTAGGAAAGAACTTTACTACTAAGCTACACTTTGTGCCTTTAAAAAAATTTTATTTTGAGGCAAGCTGCTGACAAGTTCCCCTGGTCTGTTTTGAAGTAACTTCAGCCTAGAAAGTTATCAAATGAATTATTCTTCTGCTTCTGCCTCTTGAAGAACTGGAATTGCAGGTTTGGACTCATCTTTACTTGACCTTCTTAAGGTCATTTTGCCACATGAATTTTCTAATCTATAATGTATGAATAACATTTAACATAATTACAAGTACAGGGAAAATAAAAATTATTTCCCTAAAGAATGATTTTTTGAAGAACTTCTGTTTCAATTAAAGCCTTATTGTTTGTTCTTTAGCAATTTTTATTTAAATATAATGTAAATTTGGACTCTATGTTTATTGTTGAGAATTTCATACAATTACATAATGTATTCTCTTCAAATCTATTCTAATTCCCCTATCCTCCAACTTCTGCCCTATTCTCTCCACCACTTTTCCCTCTCAACTTCTTGTATATTTTAAATTTTAGAAAAATCCTCTGAGACCATTTTGTGCTACACACATGCACGCGAACACACACACACACACACACACACACACACACACATTTATATATATGCATAGGAGTATTTATTGGAGCATGAATAGCCTTTCAGGGGTTATACCCCCAGTGAAAACTTTCCTAATAGACATCACTCACCAATAGTCCTTCATCTATGAGTGGACTTCATGAACTCTTTCCCCATTCAAGTTGGGATTTTAGCTGCTTGATCTTGTGCAGGTCTTTGCATGTAGTCACAGCTGCTATAAATTCATGTGTAATGACACGGTTATATCCAGCAAACATAGTTTTGTTACAGACACTCATTCCCTATAGCTCTTATGGTCTTTCTTCTCCCTTTTTTGAGATAATCTCTGATCCTTGGAAGAAGGGCTTTGATAGGGATATCCTAGATATAGAGATGAACACTCTGTAGTCTCCAATTTTAAGTATATTGATTAAGTCAGTTTCTGTACTAATTACCACTTATATAAAAAAGAAGCCTTTGGTGAATGTTGAACTAATCTATGGATATAAAGACAAGGACTTAGAAATAGGTTCATGCAAGGTCTATTTAGCAGAATTGTATTATGTTCTCATTAGAGTCTATGACATAGCCAGCCATTGGTTATTTTTTGGATCAGTTAATGGTACCAGACATGAGTTCTATCTTGTGGAGTGGGCTTTAAATCCATTTATTTTGGTTACCCCCATGCTATCATGATATTATACCACTATTGCCCCAGTGAGCACATCTTGCAGGCCACTCATTACTGTAG
The DNA here is from genome assembly GCA_019843965.1 of Rhynchomys soricoides. Taxonomy (NCBI): domain Eukaryota; kingdom Metazoa; phylum Chordata; class Mammalia; order Rodentia; family Muridae; genus Rhynchomys; species Rhynchomys soricoides. The sequence continues at coordinate 8,842,377 of JADRCH010000040.1, read as the reverse complement.
CTCCTAGGGCAAGACTGTTGATGAATTTTCTCTTCTGGTATCATGGATAAAATCTTACTGCACTATAAAAAGCTAGACAATAATAATGAAGCTTCTGGACTGATACCAACTAGATTTCTTCATATCCCATGATTCAAATATATAATGTATTTATTAATAGGGCATTACTATCAAGTCTCCAGGATAACCAGAGCAATGGCAGTAGTCTTTAATGTTGAGAAGGAGATCTGTTGGACCTCATGACCAGTGGCTAGAAAATAAGTAACCCATACCTGACATGGGCTGAGCTTCTTATTTAATAGCATATGGATTCTTGTGTGTGTGTGTGTGTATGTGTGTGTGTGTGTGTGTGTGTCTATGTGTGTGAGTGTGTGTGTGTTTAGGCAGTTTCTATGACAGTAGGTTTTTATATGACATTTTCAAAGGTTTTATGTTTAGCTATTTTTTCCTATACTCACTCCTCTACCGTTCCTTCCCTTCTCTTACTCCATCCATTCTAATATCTTGATAGTCACTCCAGGCAGTGACATAATAGTTTAAGGACTGCTTACCTCTCATTCTTTGGTTTTTATAGAATTTGCACTGAATCAAGCAGTGGTAGCAGAGACTTATAGAATAAAGGTTACTTAGTATATTGTCTCTCATTGCTTGATCTAATTTTTCACACACTACAAAAGGTAAGGAGCACAGAGAAATAATTTGTAAAAAGATTAATTAAAAATAAATGTCCCTTAGCCTTTTTATTTAGTGCTGTATTTACAAGTAGCAAATAGTTCAATAAAATATAGATTGCTGGATGATGACATAATTGTAGGTAATGTGAAGAAGTGTATAGTCTAAGGAATAATTGCAATTAGTAGTGAACCTCATCTACACATCATCGGAAATAGAGTTTTTCACTTAAGTTTTCATGATCCCATGACTATCATACAAATAGATGTCTGATGTATTTCTATACATTTGTATGCATATTACAAAGGAAATCTGTACTTTTCTTAATATCCAATATTTCCAATATTGGAAATATCCAATTTTTTAGTAGTTCAGGTTCTTAGTGGGAAAGTGTTAAGTATAAATAAACTAAGGACCTTATTGCTAAGAAACATCATATGTGATCTATTAATATAATAACAACATAGAATTACCACATAATTCCAAACAATCATACTCGATACTGTCAAGAACATGGTATAGGAATGGAGTCTTGTCAGGAGAATTCTGAGTGCTTGAGAGAACACTCCAAGAAAAAGAGACAAGAGTCTCGTGGTCAGAGTTTCTCCAAATCATGAAATTATTCTTGGAATATGTTTTTGAGTTCCTCTCAGATACAGTGAATAGGAGAGTGTTTACTTCAGATTACTCACTGCTTGCTGTTGTTGTTCAATTAAATGCTTTCCTCTATGAAAAAGCATGCTTTTGTCATGTACAGCCTGTCCTTGTCATTGTATACAGCTTGGACAGCTGAGAACTTTACTTCTGTACTTTTCTTAACCCTCAGAGTATAAATTTTCTGAGGCTCTGAATAAACTTGGGTACTCTAAGAAACTCTAGTCTGCTTCATTTATTGGCTTCATTCTCCTAGATTCTACCACATTTAGAGCAGAGACATACACAATAGATAAAAATTATCTTGATAGAAGAAAAGAATGTACATTTAAAAACAAATAATTTCATGATGGGTCAAAGCGTATATATCTTGAGGTATGATATATGTCTATTTTTTGGGAGTAAAACTTACATGCATGGTATTTTGTATTAAGTGATTGATAAACTAATACAAGTAATGAGGTTGAAAAATGTGTTAATGTAGAAAGAACAAAAAATTGTTAAAGTGGCTAAATATCTCCTCACTGCTAAAGACTCAAGCTCTATACTTCTCTCCTATCTATGTCTTCATCCATAATTCTTATACCCACTAAATCCCAGTAGCATCTCCTTCTTTGGATTTTTGTCTCTCTTTTCTTCCTGTTCCATCTGTCAACATCTTAGATGTTTTGACTGTTAGGACTATGCATTTATCCTATAGTCAAAAGAGTGGGAAGGTTTGAGAACACTGTAGCATGTATTTTTTATTAACTTGTATTTTGTAATAATATTACCAGGCCTTTCTTTTGAGATTCACTGAGTAATTAAGTGAATATTGTTTAATGAACTCACAGGCGATGGTTACCTAGGTGAAGGAAGAGAGACAATGAAAGGGAAAAGGAACTCATATATCTGAAAAACATGAAAGAGCTGGACAAAGCCATCACACAGACAATGGTTGATGGTGGCCTACATAGTAAAGGTTGTGTAAAAGAGCAGAAGAGCCATTATATGGGGAGAGCTGAACCTGGGCCCTGATAACTAATAGCTGGGCAAGAAGTCTCCTTTCTTTTCATTTCCATTTCTAGAGTGGAAAGTTTGGACCTAGTTATCTCTAAAGGGTTATTTTATATTTCAGCTTTTATAATTTTATACATGGTAGACTTTATATGTTTCATAAATGACAATTTTTATTCCTTTCTTAATTCCTTGGGAGAAAAGTTTAAAATTCCATATCATATAATTAATTGAATATTATTTCATCACATTTATATTTACTGAATTACTTAATATATTAAAGAGTTTTTAAATTTATCCTGACATAAGTTATCAAAACATTTCTTCCATCTTGTTTTTCCTATTGTCATAATAAAATATGCTGAAAAAAGGAACTTACAGGAGAAGGGGTTTATTCTGGCTCACAGTTTAATGAAGGCACAGTCATCCACAACAGGGAAGTCAAGGTTGCAATAGCTTGAAGTAGCTGGTTGAATTTTATTTGTAGACAAGAACAGAGGAGAATGAATGCATTGTTAGCACTTAACTCATTTTCTCTATTTTATGCATTCTAGGAACCTGCAGAGGGAATAGTCCTATCCACAGTCAAGACAGGTCAAGTAACACAATCAAGATAATCCCTAACAAACATGCCCAGACGGTCACCTACTTGATCTTACAATTTGACACTCAACATTAAGCATCATACCTTTTCAAACCTGGGTAAATGAGTAAGTCTCTTAATCAGAATTAGAATCATAAATAAAAATGAGTAAGTAATTATCTATGATTATTCCTTAAATCTATTAGAAAAAGCTGATACCCGAGAGTTAGATATTACTATTTTAAGATCTCTATTGTTAGTCACATTTTCTGTAGGAGATAGTTCTCATATTGGGATTGGGTAGAAGCAATTTCTAGAGAAATGAGAAAGAGGCAATAAAAAGAAATGCAGTACTGAACACTTAAAAGCTATTAACAAAGATGGAAGATTCATAAGTTTGTGAATATTTGACAGGAAATTATGAAAGGCTTTATTCAGTCACTCTCCTGTCTCCACTAGGATTGAAAGGTAAATGGGGATTGATTTACAACAAAAGAATGAATTTGTTTAGGCATATTTCTTTTTATAATGCTTGGATCATAATTAACACTGTAATAGCTAACCAAGGTGTTAGTAGACTGCTCTGTTGAGAGGCTGTGGAACTGGCAATAAATTTAATGTTCATTCACTTGAATCTGCAGCCAACTCCCTAGTCTTTGAAGGTCCTTCAAGAGCTCCAGTTCTTCAGAAGTAAAAGCAGTAAGAGGAGACAGATTTGTTGGGAAGTTTCCTTTTGTTTTCCCCAGACACCATTTTCCTTTATCCTTTAAGACAAACCCCTACACATACTATCTGCTTTGATATCTAAAAAAGCTCATGAGCATTCACTCGGAAAAAGAAATTCTGGGAGCCATGGAAAAGCAATTAATTGTCTGCTCCCTCTCCTTTTTCTCACTGGCCACGGGGTAAATGTAAAATTTGTTTGAGAAGCTGCTGTGAGCTTCCTAACAGCTTGCAGTACTTCCTATCAGCACATTCCACAGTCTGCCAACTCCTTTGAAAGGATACAGACTCACCTTGTGCTGCTTTACATGTTTGTTTCTTAAACTCAGTTTGGTGAGCTCTTCAAGAGATATGGAAGAGGTGGAGCACCTACCTACTGTTCACATTAGAACAAATTCTAACAGACACTTGAAAGCATTTTCCAGCCTCAGAACAGAAACATAAAATAAATTCCAGTATTTGGATTTTTGCCAAGTCTTTTTTTTTTTTTTTTTCAAATGGGAATCTTTTGACATTTCCCTTTAGGTTAGAGATATTCAGTGAAAAGAATCATGGTTCATAATTCCATGTTCAAGCATAGGAAATTACTGTTCTCATGGGTGTTTGGCTGGCAAGATCACTCAAGGTTGCAATTGGTTGATATTTGCATGGTGCCTGTGTGTTGAGGGGTGAGCATATTGTGTGTAATATGTGTGTAGAGTGTGTTGTAGATGTAGTATGTATCTATGAATGTATATGTATGTATATATGTGGTTATGGTTGTGTAGTGTGTGTTTGCATGTGTGTGTAGGAGAGAGAGAGAGAGAGAGAGAGAGAGAGAGAGAGAGAGAGAGAGAGATGGTATGTTGTGTCTGTAAGGTCATGCGTGTTTCTGCTTCTGTAACAGTATGAAGGTCAATAGTCGCTAAGGAGGAAAGACCAGAAGACAGTAAAGAAATGTTTGGAAATCCTAAGGAGGTCCCAGAGAGAAAACACCATGGTGATAAAGGCCAATTCAGGAGGAAGAATGTTCTAAAGAATGTTCAGTTTGCTTTCCATGCTACAGCCCTTGGCCTTCTGTAGCATTTTGAATATCCGCTACTTTTATCTATAAAAGAGGAATACTGTAAATAGCTATCCCATGGAATTGTTATGAAAATTCAATAAGACAGTGAACACAAAGTGATAATTACATTGTAAACATTTCATAAATCATCTGAGACTATAACGTTTCAGGGGGAAAAGGACAAAGGATACTAAAATTGAAAACAACAACAGTGCCACCTCCTTCTCAATTACCTGTTTCAGAGCTTTCATTTTTCTCTAGTGCTAAGAATTGGACTTAGCTTAGCCGCATTTCGAACATTTTGGCAAGTGCTGCTCTCTGGTGGGCTGAATGCTACTTTTTGCTGACATGTCCTTGGATCCCAATGCTTTGACAAGTCCTGAAGTTTTGGGTGGCAAAGGATTCTGAGGATGCAGAACTTATAGCTCAGCTCTAGCAGGGCCAGCGGGACACTTTCTTATTGTCATTAACATGCAACATTCCAGGTCTTCAGTTGATTTGTTGGCCATTTTCTACTGGTTTTATTCCTTTGAGGTAGATGAGTAGTTAGCATGGTTCTTATTTCCACCTTAGGATAGAAAAGGAACTCATACAGCAAGTATGAATAGGACAGAAAATTTGATGTCTCTGACTCTTGCTTAGCAACCTACATATGTTGTATGACTATTTCACCTTCAGTATCCCATCTGTTCAACATTCAAGCACATCTCTTTAAAATAATAGTTTATCCTAAAGGAAATTATTTTACTAATGACAGAAACATATAAACTTGCTAATTGTCAGTAGTGTCTTTATTGTCTTTCATTTATTTAAATACTGTGATGGCTTTTAAGAGATCCCCTCACTTTTAAGAGATCACCTCTGGCTTTTGAATGTTTTGGTCCACATTGGTGGCATTGTTTGGGGAGGTTTAGGAGGTGTGGCCTTTCTGGGAGAGCTTGTCACTAGGGGCAAGCTTTGAGAGCTTAAAGGCTTATGACATTCTGAATTTGCTTCCTATGCTTGCTGCTTGTGGTTCCAGATGTGAGCTGTCAGCTGTTCATGCTGACATACCTGCCTGTGGCCATGCATCTCAGCTGTGCTGGTGATGGACTCTTGTTCTTTCAAGCTGTAATTCAAATAAACTCTTCCTGGTATATTATCACAGCATTAGGTAAGCATTAGGTAAGCATTAGGTAAATTTTTAAAAACAATTTTTTTAAAAAACAAATTTAACTTGGCTTTAGAATTATATTAGGCTACCTTGAAGAATGATTACCAACTATCAATATTCTTAAATGAGGGGATGGAATACTGTGTCTAACAGAAGAAATTTTGCTAATTTTACAATAAATTATTTATACTTTTGGCAGCTAATATCAAGTCAATACCTTTCCAGAATGAGTGCACAAGCATTTTTTAATTCTAAATCCCAATGGTAAGTTTCACATTATAATAAAAATGTTCCTGAGATAATTAACTTATAAAAAGAAAAGGTTCGTTTTGGCTCATGATTCCAGATGTTCAAGACTGAGTGCACAGGGCCCAGGGAGCACAAAGCTTGCTCACCTCAGGTCCAGACAGCAAAATGGGAAAGGAGTTCAAGGCAGTCTCAGAGGGTGAGATAACAAGATTCCAAGTTGGATGTCACAGTGGAGAGTAAGACTTTATATGGACCTCAGGGGCACTTATTAACTATTAAAATTCTGATGTCACTTTTAATGATGTCTCTTTAACCCTTGTGTTCTATCCATTATCACCATTATGCCTCGGTTGGCAATTCTTGCTCATTTTTAGGTAGTGAACCCTTCAAAATGGACTTACTTATTTTATGCCAGTTTCTTGGGAACTGTCTATTGAAAACTTCTTGACTAGACAATACAGATTCATGCTTTAGTTCAACTAGGCACAAGTTCTCCCTTCTGTATACCCTTTGAAGACTCTTCCTACACTATGGGATGGACTCTGATATGCAAGGTCACTCATCAGAAATGGCGTGAAATGTGACCTACAGATTGTTGCTCTCAATGCTTTTGCTACGCAGACTTTGAAGAAGAAACATCTGAAATAGACATAATTTTAACAATTTTGATTTGCATGTAAAATGATATGCATGTTATATAATGTTCAGCCAGAAAAGACCACCTGGATGCAAAGGACAGTACCTGGATTGAGAATAATAGATGCTGATTAAAGTATAGGGAGAGAGAACAATGAAAAGGAATAAAATGTTCATAAAGTAATATAAAAGTGTATTATTACTTTTTAGTTATTATACGACATGAAAACTAAACAGACTAATTGGTCAATGGAACCATCGATTCTAAAACAGTCCATGTTTAAAAGATGAGAGGGTAATGTTACAACATCTCCAAAATTTCTTCCAGATATAATGATTTCAAATTACCTATTTAAATCAATGATGTTAAGGGCAATGCAATTTGTCTTTCTGTGAAGTATGGGATGAGAGGAAAAATGGAACCCAAGTTTCCCCATTTTAGACTGTTCATTTAGGGTTACAGCTGCAAAAACATGGTAAATTATGGAACACATGGAAGTTTGGACCTAATCATTTATTATATTTCTAAATTTCCCACAAGATGGCAGAATTTCAGAGTATTTTAAGTGTGAGAGTGCATAGGTGGCTAGAATTATTTTAAAACTTGTCACTAGGTGAAAGCACAAATCCTATTTTCTGGCCAGTGATGCAAATAATGCCTATACATAGTTGAATCCCATTCTTCCTCTTGTTATTTAAAGAGTTTACTAAATTGCAATAATGAAACAAGGGTTTGCATAGGATTCACAATGTTCTTGAGGCCGGAAAGCTCCTTTCTTATTGTATAGCTCTAATTTGAGGTCACTCATAATCATCCCGGGACACCCTCCTACATCTGTGTCTTCTATTTGTTTTATTCATGAGGGTCATAGATGAGCAGGAGAAGCAGGCTTTAACAGATGGAAATCCACATCTTGGTATTTCAGAGGTTCTGACCACATGCTAGTGTGGTTTGCATGCAGAGAGGAACATTCAGTCCTGTCTATCACAAGGCTGTGTCTATAAATATTTAAGTGATTAAATTGTGCTCATTAGGGGCTTGGTATGCTCCAGGTGATACAGGCTTGTGGTTGATGAGTGTTGAACTTCCTGGAGAAGCAAATTCCTCTGCTGTCTGTCATTTTCTCCTGCATTTCTACTGTCTATTTCCTTTTTCTTCCTCTTGATATTAGCTCGCAATGACTGTTAGTGACTATTACCAAAGCAAGGTCTCTCAGTAGACAACAATCTGTTTGGGCCATTATCAAAATACCACAGATTGGGTAATGCTTGAACACCTGACTTGTTGCCCATGAGTCTGGATGCTGACTGTCTCTGGCTGTCCCTGGCTATCTCAGAACAAGAACTCAAATGTCTCCAAAGAGCTTTCTTTTTGTAAATGGCACCATCTATCTGTTTCTTACATGACAAAAGTGACAGGCAATTTCCCTTGTCCCTTGCTGTGGGGACACTAATCTCCATTATGAGGTACATACCCACATAGCATAAATCTAAGCAATTTCCAAGACCCCATTTCCTATGATTCCTAGATTTCACCATGTGAATGCAGACATTAGACCCCGATGGTTTCCATAATCAAGAGAGGAGAAAGTATTCAGAACCAAACTAGGATAGGTTACAATAAACCTGAGAAACAGTTAGCAAGATAATGCCTATTTCAATCTTGTTGGCATGTTTTGTCTTCCCTTTGTCATCAAATATGACACTTGTATATTTCTGCATTTCTTTATTTGTGGATCGAGCCATCTACGAATCATTGGTGTTCTGTTGGTGTAACTTACCTTTTAAAATCAAGGAGTAGTTAGACAGCTAGACTGTTGTTTCATTTGGTGGGAAGGATACATACAATCTTGAGAATCATCTCATATAAGCATTAGAGTTCTGCCAGATATCCACTCACAATGGATGCTTTACATTACAGAATGCTATAGCTCATATTAACCACTGAATTACAGGTGGGAAACATCACTAAAGCTGAAAAATCTATGATTTTACAATGTTGCAACTGCAACTGCTAATTATGGTAATGAAACATAGAAGGGGTTGCTCTGGGTTTGGTGGCAGCTTGTTGACAGTTGATACACACCTGGAGGACAGCTTATTTTTGTGATCTTAACTGAGTTGTTGTATAGTCTGTTCCCACCATGCTTATGGTCACCGTGAGGGCAATGTTGCTTAAGATTCTGTGATCCAAATGGCCTTGACTCCTGTGACTGTGGAGGACATGGCCTCCAAAGGGGCATTAATACACGGTAGTGTTTTGACAGCTTTCTTATTGTGTATGCATAATGCAAGAAACCACCTTGAGAGGGGTGAAAGATCCCTCTGCATTGCAGTTCCTCTCTGCTACTTCAAAGTCTGAATGGTGTCTCACCTACACCAGCTCAACACAGACTTAAAAACTGTTCCAGAAGATTCTGTTTATTAGGGAGAACTATTCCTGTGACAATCACATATTTTGGGAGAGAAAAACAAATTTCCAAATTTGGAAGACTTTTGTTGGTTGTTTTCACGCTGAGTTTTGAAACAAACATAGTGAAGAACATGAAAGATGACCTAAATTTAAACAATTGCACATATTCTCCACATTTATCTTTAAGAGGCAAATGTAGAGTTAAAAACTTCAGTTGCAAAATTTGAATCCAATTTTTTTTTTTGTGGTTTAATTATAAAGGGCTGGGCATGGTAGCTCATGCATATAATCCCAGCCCTGGGGAAGGGAGCAGTCAGCATTGCCATGAATTTGAGGCCAGCTTGGGCTACTTACCGAATTCTAGATTAGCTTGGGTTACTAAATGAGACCCTGTCTCAGAAATCAAAACAAAAAGATTTGTAACTGAATATTAAGTAGATTATGGAATAATTAAGAGGGCTGAAGAAATAGACTCTCAAATGCACAGCACAGAAATGGACTATGAAATCCATGCTCCTCCAGCCTTAATCAGCTACTTTTCCATAGACCAGAAAAATTGTGGCTGCAGCTGTTGCCCTAGGACAATATTACCTCTGCTCCAATCCAAATCATCAAGTGTATGTATCCCTCCTGCCATTTGTCAGCTTATCTCAGTTCAGATTTCAAGTCTTTCTGGGCTTTGACTGATGAGACACAAAGTAAAGTGAAATAAACAGATAACTGAATTTTTACAGTTAATTTTATCTTTACCTGTTCAAAAAAAAGTGACCATTTGCAATGCTGAGCTGGAGTGCAAGCATTAACTCAAAATAGTTCGTGACATTTTCTTAGATCTACTCTCTCATGAAGAATGGGCTGTGTTAGAACATTGTGTGCAACTTTGGCACAACTATATCTTAAAAAGCATGAAGATTATCTAGGAAAATATATGGAAAAGAATCAAAGTACCAGAACAATTTCAGATAAAGCCAGAAAAAGTTAGCAGAGAAAGTTTTTGGTGAATGTAAGCCCAAAGTCAGATGCAGGAAGAAAAGGCTAAGTGGGATTTGGTTGCAGGCTGAACGTGTGATTTTAAATAAACTCCAAGTTGCGTTACTGAGCCAAGTAATAGGTATTATTAAATTCTTACCTCACCTGTAGCACTGGTTGACAATGTGGGGATTTTTCCTGTAGACAGAGAATTTGAGCACCCTGCAGAACAAAAACTTTATGTGCATACATATTTCTTTCAAATTAACAAGCTAATAAGAATAGAAAATGAAAAGAATCAGTCAGGATGTGCATCCATGAAAGATAGATTATTAAAAGAAGTCAGATCAGGGAGGAGATACATACTGGATAGGCTTTCAGCTTAATGCAGGATTCTATTCCTAGTTTGCCATTTGGTAGTTTCATGACCTTAAGCAAAGAGCCTAGTCTCTCAGAAAGGCAACTTTTCTTCCTGTACATTGGAGCTTATAGAAGGGAGAAATAAAAGTCAAACAACATGCTGTAGTATGCTACATATAAAAGAAAGAGTGGTTAATGTCATTGCTCCTTTCTTGGAGATATGTAGTGAAACAGCAAATCCAATCTTCATTCACCTGCGCATCACTCATGCCCTCATTCATGTAGACCACACACAGGGTTGACCATACGGTAGATACTTCATGTCATTCTGGTGTTATGTCTGCATTCTTATGTCTCTCTTTCCACAACTGACAGATTGAGAAATAAATTCAAATGTGATGGCTTGAAGAGTTGGGCCTTTGGGGACCAGCTAGACCATGAGGGTGGCAGAGTAGAATGAAGTACTTATATCAGAGGATCCAGAGGACTGCCTTGTTTAGCTTACTGTCTGAGGTTGTAGAATCAATTTGCCATGCATGAGGTGAGAAGCAAGACCTCACCGACCTGTGGCTGTCAGTGTGTTGGTCTTGCACTTCTCACTGTTTAAAACATCCACAACTTAAATATTGATCAGAGCACTTTAGCACACTAGTCCTCTCATGCTTCTCTCACGTCCCCATGTTAGTCTATTTCCTGCCCATCCGCTCGTGCAACACATGTAGGACTAACAGATACTTACAATGGCTCCTTCATATGTTTTCACAAGTACAGTTTATGTTTACCCAAATCTTTCATTATTGTTTATAGTGTTTTACAATTTTTACTGATGTCTGTTTTGTACGTACTTCTGGATTTCACGAATACATTTTCTTTCCAGTGTATCTTATGCTTGATCATTTTAAACAGTACCCTCCCCTTTCTCTTTTTCTTCTTCCACTCCCCCCCCCCAATCTCAGCTTCCATTGGTCTTCTGCCTTTTCTAAGCTTCCCTTCTATTTTTGCATCATGTGTGTGTGTGTATATATATATATATATATATATGTGTATGTGTATGTGTATGTGTATGTGTATGTGTGTGTGTGTGTGTGTGTGTGTGTGTTCACACACATAACATAGTTTGATGCATGTGGATAAAAATCCACAAATGAGATAAAATATGCTTTTTATTGTTCTGGGCCTAGCTTATTTACCTTAATATGATGGTCTCCATATTCATCAATTTTCTATGTAATTACATAATTTTCTTTTTATACCTTAATAAAACATTCTTCTTCAAGCATACCATATTTTATTTATCAATTTACATGTTAATGCAAACTTAGGCTTACTGTATAACTTGGCTATTATGAATAAGGAGCAAGAAACATGAATGTACAAGTATGTTTAGGATATGTTGACTTACAGTTCTTTGGGTATATTCATAGCAGTGTGATAGCTGTATCATACAGCAGTTTAATTTTTAGTTTTTTGGAGCTCTCAATTCTGACTCCATCGAGGCTGAAGTAATTTACAGAAGAGGGGATGTAAATGCTAAGTAAGAGAGAGAGAATGGTATGTAACAAGATTGACATGAGAGCAAAAACCCAGTTGATAGTAAGTAGGCAGGGTGTAGACAGGTATTACACAGTAAAGTAGATATAGGGCATTAGAACTAGGAAAGTAGAAGAGAAGTGTACGGAAACAGAGTTGTGTAGTATGGTGTGGCCATAAAAATGGGAAGACCTAAGATCTATCTTTTACCCTGATACAAGCTTTCATTCTGTGTCTGTTGTGAACTAATTGCTTTGTGTCATCTTCTGTCATACACTTTCAAGTGAAGTAGGAATAAACATTTTTGAACACACATTATGCTTTGGGGAAGAAAGTCTAAGATTTGATGAACTTGCTCAGAATGTCCTTCCATCCCTCCATCCCTCCTCCTACCATCCCTTCATTCCTCCATCTCTCCATCCCTCCATCCCTCCATTACTCCATCCCACCATCTCTCCCTCCATCCCACCATTCCTCTCTCCAACCCATCTTTCTTGTTTCCCATCTCTTTTTCTCTCTCCTTCCTTTCTGTTTCATTTTGTGGAAATGTATGTTACTTCATTTCATAAGTTATCAAAGAAATCTACTAATTTTTCCCCATACAGGAAAATAACACATCTGCTTATCTTATTCTAAAACCAAACTGTCAATGAGTTCATACTTTATCCTAGAATGTCTAGTTTTAAAACAATTACTTTGTTGCTATAAATGATCTCTTGAGAGCAGACATTGTCCATGGGAACAAGAATTTCCTGTAGGTAAGAGACTAAAAACAATGTTCTTGGGATGAGCGGCTGCTGTGGAGGATCTCCCTGAATGTCAGCATTCCTGCCTCCCCAGTAAGATGCTTGTTTTCCCATAATTACAATTCCTGAACTTTTAAGTATTTCCCAATCTTTCATTTGAAAAATAGCATTTGCTATACATTTCATTTGGCATTTTCTTAACTAATGGTGAATCTACACACTGTAAGAGGCAATTAAATCAGTTTACCATCAAACTGTTTTTCAAGAAAATTGCCATCACCAACCAGTCCACATGTAGTTCCTACGGAAAAGAAACAACTAGAAATATGTTATTGGGTAATGGCATAATGTATCATCCCTAAAACAGAGCAGAATTAGTGATGTCTATCCTTAGGTCCAGTTGGTAGAATTCTGGACTTCCTGTGTGTTCCATTTTGCTCAAGGATTTTCTAACAGAAATGTGTCCTAACACGTGGAGTTTCAGTCATCTGACAGTTATCACTCAGCGGTCGCTATATTTCCCAACATAAGTTGAACTCAGAACAACTTTCATTTCTCAGTATTTGCTGAAGAAGAGTCCAGTCTGCTTTAATATGGTTATCTATCTATGGTAGCTCTCTGTGAATGGTAAAGAGTGACACGGGCCACTGCAGAAATAACAGTAACATCTACTTTGGAATTGTCTTTCAGTACATTCCTTACTGAGCTGTCATGACATTATCTAATTGGGTGTCTTTATTGCCCTTCCTTATGGAGGTGGTCTACAAAATTTTGAACTGACCACACAGGGCCAAGTCACATATTTTCTATCTTTCAAGTGGATGAAGGAAAAAAAAAATCTAGCCCCCTTATGAAGGGTTCTCTTTAAGTTTCAACTTTCTGTTCTTTACCGAAAGCCATCCATTTATTTTTACTTTTATTTCATTGTTTTTGGCCAATGAGTCCTCAATGCACAGTTTGTGAATATGAACTAAACACTTCATCCCCAGTGGAGAGAACAAGATAATTTGGAAGAGATTCAATTCTGAAACTGCTCTTATCAGGTTTGCTTTATTAGCTTTGGTGGCTGGATATACACAGTGCTTTGTATTAGCTTTGGTGTCTGGATATACACAGTACACTATACCCCGGCTGCAAGCAGGGCTGTTATTAGGAGGAAAAACATTCTTTGCCCTTGAGAAACCTTCAAAGTGAGTGAAAATCGCTGGGATGCCCACTCTGGGAAGCAATTTGTAAACCTTCGGGCCTCGGCACTCACTGTCGCGCGTTGCAGACACTGGCCTTCCTTCTGCATCACATTCTTTATGTGCCTTGTTATGTCAGAAGAGTTATTTTGTTTGCTGTAGGAGGCTCAGGGATATGGTCTGAGGAGAGTATCAGAATGGCACAGAAAATGTGATCCAGTAAGCAGGCACAACACATGAATTTAAAGAAAAGTCTAGAGAAAGATGCTCATCGGCTAAGCATCTCCTTATTGTTTTTCCTGTAGTTATTTCTCTAGAACTTTCCTGGATATTGTTTCTTCCTCTCACTTCAATCAATGACCATCCCATATTTATATTCTTCTAAGAATCATCTGCCTCTTCTTGTTCCAAAATAAAATCTATGCATACACATAAATTGCTCTAATCTGTGGTTATCACACATATTTTGCCTGTTGTCTACATGTATTTAATTATTATGCTGTACTCATGTGTAGGAAGCAGATGAGGTCCTGAATGAATACACATCGTTGACAAGGGCAAAGCCATGTCAAGGACCAAGGCCTCAGACCATCAGATATCACTAAAGCCTTTCCCCTAAGGAGAGACTCTGAGTGAAGGCAAAGCCTTCTTTGTTTGAGTGAGATGTTGACAGTTTGCCACTATGTTCAGGAAGGATTGGCCAGAGTACAAAAACTAGCAACTGCAGCTTCCTCCACCCAGATCTTTGTAGCAGGAGGCTGCTCTCCTACAGAGACCTCCTACTGAGACTGTCAAACCCATCCCCTATGCTGTACCTAATAAACACTCTAAGGTTCTGGATTGTTGCCTAGTGGTGTGTGCTCCATTAGAGCAAGTACAATCTATCTGGTCCCAGCCTTTCTGTATGTGTATCTGTTCTCTCTTTATCCCTTTGTCTCCCCTAGTCTGGGTCAAGGCCCCAAGCTGCATAGAATGCAGCATAAATATGTACAATTTAAACAATAAAATAATTTTGAATGGAAAAACACAAAGCAAAATATAAAAGACTATGTAATTTACTGGCAATTTTCTCTGGATGTCACATAATGTTACAAAAATATTTAATGATTTGAACTGAGTGAAATATTCCCCAACATCTCTGGCAACAGATTACTTAGCATTGGTGTACTCTGTACATTTTCTAATATAATGTTCTCTCTAAATTCTTTATCTTAACATTTTTTAAAAATTATTTATTTATTTATTATTTAAAAAATATTTTTATTGGTTCTTTGTGTATTTCATATCATGGACCTCAATCCCTAATGTGTCACAATGTGTCTCACAGTAAACATTTTTGTCTACACTTCTTTGTTTGAAAATGTTCATTGAACTGACTCATTTGTCTGGTACAAGGCCTTTGGCTTCTGCTACTCTGTCAATACTGGACCCTCACTGGGACACCTCTCGCATATCCTGTTGTCCTGTGTCATGGCATCTTGTAGTTTTGGATCTGTAGACTGGTTCATATACTCCAGAAGTTCATCATGGAGTAGGTCTTGGGGTAAGCCAATTCAAAGCCCTGCATCTGGACCAGAGAGATACCTGAGCTGGTCAGCCCACCACCTTTCCTGTACCCAGACCACTAGGCAAGCTCGCCTGCTCTGGCCTGGATGGCACATCTAATGCTGCCACCAGCAAGGGATAGAGCCAGATTTCCTGCTTTCATGCCCTCTGGGCTGGCTCATCTGTACACATGCCATCAGGGCCAGTTCTATTGTGCTGCCCAGGAGTGATACAGAGCCCAATCTCTTCAAGGAGAGGGCCAGGGTTAATTTACCCACTCTCTTGACCCTGTGGGCCAGACTTTCTGCCTGCCAGAGGTGGTGAGGAACTAGGGAGGTGTGGAGGCACCACCACAGAGCAGACAAGAGTCAAACTCAGCTTTGCTGTGCTCACATCATCTGGGCTGGCTCTCCCATAATCTCTGCATCCAGATCCAGCTGTGCTTCCAAGGGGAGATGTAGGACCTACTCTTCAGAGTGCTGTAACAGGTAAGTGACAGGGCCAGCTCCCCTGCTCTCATGATCCCAGGGTCAGGTCTCTCATCTGCTGCTAGTGGTGAGGGGCAAGAGGGGAAGAGGTTATCTCTTCCTCATCCATGCCACCTCACAGGAGATCAGTGGTAGGACCAGCTCTTCCTCAGGGCAGCTCACCCATGACTCCTGTAATGTGCTCGGTTGTTCTCTGCTCTCCCAAGTACTGCAGTTGACTGGGGACAGGGTCAGCTCTCCTGCTCTTACGCACCCAGGGCTAGATTTCCCACAATGCCCAGGTGAGATGTGAAGTCAATCCTACACAGCCACAGACATCAATACATCTCCTTGCAGCAGCCCAGACCTGGAACTTCACCTGGCCTTGGATATTATCAGATTCCTGCTGCTGCAGGGTCATGGACCCAGATGTAGCCCTAGGTCGTAGCATAGGCCAGGATCCCCTATGGCCCCATCTGGCATCCCCAGCTATGCACATCAGGCTGTTCCTCACTAATCTCAAGACTCCAGTTCTGCCTCCCTTCATTGCACCCACATCCTTCGGTTTCTCTTTCTTCCACTTCTCCACCACGTACTTGTTTCTCTTAGTGTCACCCGGGGTTTCTGAGCATCTGGGGTCATCTCACAAGTAGACTGAAGAGAATTACACCCCTCTTATACATTATGGCCCTGAACAGAGGTCATTTTGGGCGTGTTCTGTCCCCTATCCCAGTCCTGTGAGGCACCAGACTAGTGGTCATCTTAGACTAGCTCCCTGTCTAGGTCCCCTGGAGTCTGACTCCTGGTCCATCTTAGGCTTGCATTTTCAGGAAATGTTAAGCTACTAATCACTCAGATGTTCGTAGGTCAGAACACTGAGCATAAACATAGCCACTCTTCTCTCTGCCACCTACTAATGTACATGTGATACAGTGGCCATACCTGCAAAGCCTCTAGGGGCAGTAGAGTTATTTTTATTTTATTGAAAAAAAAGGAAAATAGTCAATAAGTTGATTGGTTTAGAAAAAGCAGATATTTACCCTTACACAATAGTCTAATATATAAGCAAAGGAACAGATTTAAGGAGAGAAGAACATTAAGAATGGATTATATTAATAAGTGTGGACTTTAGTTGATCAGAGGTAGAGTGGGTGCTTATGCCCTTCTGAAATTCTAATGTGCAAACTGTCCCCCGTGGGGATAGTACTAGAAAAATCACACTCCAGGGTCACAACATGAAGCTAAGGCCCTTATGGGGATTAAATGGAAAGAGAAAAGTGGAGGTAAATACTTCGAGGAGAATTCAATGCATAATGAAGTGCCAAAATAAATCCACGATTTTGTACAATTAATATAAACTAATAAAAAAGAAGTGTTTGCTATTGATCTCCAAGGTACTGGTTTGTTAGGTTCCTGAAACACCTCTGCTTTCTGCCATATTTCTTACTGCTAGGTAATGGAAAATTTTTTTTATGACATATCCAGAACTTTCAGGAATTTCAGTTATAAACATAGTCTCATTTTTTTTTTCCTGTTGAGACTGCATCTTGTTCTGTAGTAGAAACTATTAAAACCCTTGCCTTGGGTTTCTACCCTACCTTTTGTTACTGAGTTCCCAGATGAGAGGCATACTCAGCTTTTACATTTACAATATACCTTAAGCAGCACAATAGCTAGGCAGCTGCCTATCATCCATGTTGTTATAGTCTAATTGCCTATTGATAAGCCCGAGTTTTTAAATTTTTTTTCATACTTTATTTACATTTCAAATGTTTCCCCCTTTCCAGATCTCCCCTTTGGAACCTCCCCATTTCCTCACCCTTCTCCCTGCCACTAGGGGGGTACTCCCTCACCCTCTCACCCATCCAATCTCCTCTTCCCTCCTTGGCATTCTCCTATACTGGGGGATCTAACACCCTCAGGCTCAAGGGCCTCTCCTCCCCCTGATGGTTAACAAGGCCCTCCTCTGCTGCATATGTGACCAGCACCATGGGTCCCTCCATGTGTATTCTTTGGTTGGTGATTCAGTCTCCAAGAGTATAGAGGGGTTAGGCCAGTGGCCACTGTTGCTCCCTCCCTGGGGCTGCAAACTCCCTCAGCTCCTTCAGTCCCTTCTCCAAGTCCTCCATCTGGGTCCCCACACTCAGACCTACTGTTGCTACGAAGTGATTTTCGGGTATTTTGAACTTTTGGTCTAATAATCACTTATCAAAGACCTCTACATAAAACCTACACTGATACACTGAGTCTAATAGAAGAGAAAGTGGGGAAAAGTCTCAAACGCATGGGTACAGGGGATAAGTTCCTGAACAGAACACCAATGGCTTATGCTCTAAGATCAAGAATTGACAAATGGGACCTTTGCCTTACAAAGCTTCTGTAAGGCAAAGGACACTGTAAGTAAGACAAAACGGCAACCTACAGATTGGGAAAAGATCTTTACCAATCCTAAGTCCAATAGAGGGCTAATATCCAATGTATACAAAGAACTCAAGAAGTTAGACTCCAGAGATCCAAATAACCCTATCAAATAATGGGGAACAGAGCTAAACAGAGAATTCTCAACTGACGAAACTTGAATGGCTGAGAAGCACCTAAAGAAGTGTTCAACATCCTTAGTCATCAGGGAAATGCAAATCAAAACAACCCTGAGATTCCACCTCACACCAGTCAGAATGGCTAAGATCAAAAGCCTGAGTTTTTATTTGCTATTTACTATGTTCCATCTGAGCTGCTCTTAACTCTGGTTGACTATGTTGGCCACGTTTTCATGGCTCAGCTAATCCCTGGCTGCTTCTCCTTTCTCCTCTCCTGTATGTTTTTTCTCCTCACGGTCCAAAGTCCAGAAAACCTAATCCCATCTGTTTCTTCTGTCCAGCTATTGGCTGTTAGCATCTTTATTTACCAGGTACAATTAACTTGCGAGAGAGTCACTTAGTTAATGTCTGTATATGGACTCTCTCATTTCTGGGCCAACCAATTTTGAATGCCTAAATTAGCATCAGAATACAAGCAGCATCAGGCCAACCAACTACACTGTTCATTTTGAATTTTCAGATACAGAGTTATGCTATTCTTGTCTAGAAGTATCCTGTCATACACCCAGAAAGAATTTTACTGGTTATTTAGACATCCATTATCCAGTGAAGTCCTTACATGAGAGTAACCACTTTATATCCCCATGAATGGAAATAAAGTCCTCAGAGGAAATTTCAGGGAACCCCTTACCTCCCATACTGTATGGAGACTCAGTGAGCAGACACTCTCAGCCATGTGAGAAGCCATGGCTGAGCTCTGCAATCTGCTAATGCTCAGAGACTGACTCCTCCAGCCTCCAGAATTGTAAGACATTAATGTCTATTATTTATAAGCCACATACTCCAAGGGAGCATTTTTTCATAGCTGCTTTCACAGACTGGATCAGGAATGTACATAGTAGTCTCACTTTCTAGTCTCTCTATACTGTTGTAAGATAGCAAAATTAGTTTTTTGGAAAATTTTTATTTTAGCAATACCTGTCACAATAATTGGATGAGACTAGTGAGATAAGCCATGTTTTAAGGTGTGGGGAATGGGCACTGCAGCTCAATATGGCTTGACCAAGTCAGGCTCACATGACTCTACCAAGATACAAATCTTACTCTGAGTTACAGCTATCAGCTGCCATAACCCTTTTCTTCTGGCCCAGACACTAAGGTCCTGGGGTGACAAACTGACACAGAGACCTTGATAGGAAGAATCCTAATGGATTATTTTAGAAACCTGTCACATTCCATGGATGGTGATCAAGCCATTGAGTGCCAGCTTGGCTTATTGAGGGGTTTCCACAAGTTCTTGTGAGCCTCTGAGTTTGTAACTGTCACACAGATTCTGTTCTCTTTGTATCGAGCTACATTTCTGTGATGGGAAGACTTTACAGTGAAATGAAGCACACTGGGAAATCACTGAATGCCCAGTTCTTTCTCCTTGAACATCTCAGAAGTTAAGACTGTGCTCCTTGACATCTGCATCATTATGTTTTCTCTGGCCATCGCCTTCTTTCTCTAACTATTTTCTAGTTTTTTTCCTGCCCATTGATGTACCCCAGGATGGCCATTGCCTGCCTCCTTTCTTGGGTTTCTTTTTTTGGCTAGTCTTTTTGTACTCTACCAAAAGAGAGGGCATGGCAAGAGGCCAAAGAACAGTACAAGAGGGCTGGGCAATTTTTACTTCTTTTTTAGGGACCATCTCTGGCACATGCTATTTTTCTATAAGGCAAGAGGAAGAGGTAGTTCCTCTGTAAATGCAGCTTCCAGGTGCTCAGCCTTCACAGTTCTGAAGGCTCTTCGCCGAGACCGCTCCATCCTTTGGTCATTTTCTTATCCCCCCCCTACACAACCCATCCAAGCATCTCTTCTTCAAAGAGGACTGGGACCCTAACTGAGGTAATGTCAACCTTAAGAGATCCTTCATGTGTTAATTTTCATATCAAGACTAATAAAAGATTTTTCCAGTGTTCTAATTATCCGTTTCATGGATACTCCATCTTTGAAATGTATTTGTGTCTCACTTTAGTAATTAGAAACGAAGAATGGTGTGTAGCTGTTAACAGTTCTTGGTCATTCTGCTTTTGTGTGGTGTATTTGGTATTCAGTAGGCTGTGAAGTGTTTACTTCCACTAAGTTTCTTAGTACTAACACCAGCATTTTTGAAATTTGATATATGATTACCAAGAGGGTTTAAGAGTAGTCATGACTGTCGACACTTCTAAACAGAATAAGATAGAAATGAGTAGTGACTTGTGAATATTAGATCAGGATCCATGCTTTTAAAACACTGGAGATGACAGTCATGTGACACTAGTTGCTGTGCTGTAATTACTGTTATGTAGCTGTGTTGTTTTGTGTTTGAAACCTTCACATATATCCAGGAGAATCCTAAGATTTGAAATGTTCTTTTGCATAAAAAGGAAAACTCAAAAGCTGATGAAGGATCAACTAGAGACTGATTCTTTTTTCTATGATATTTTGTTTGGAATAATATATTTTCAAGATCTTTTGGAGAAAGGTAATTAAATATATTCATAAAACTGAACACAGATGATGTGAATTTGTATAACATTTATGAACCAATTTATTCATATTCCTCCTTGAATTTCCATTTAAGAGTTTGGAAGTTCTATTGGAACTATAAGGACTAAAGAAGAAATCAGTGATACAGCATATTTTCTCAAAGGGACTGTGGCTTAGGATGAACACATTCATAAGAAAGCTATAGAGCATTACGCGGTGACTCTCAATCAGTGAGCAAGTACATTTATTTACACTCTTGTGATTACAACCTAGGTATTTCATGGATAATGCACTTTATGACCTGACTTTTACATTCCCAAGTCTCCAGATGAATCAGTATGTAATCCAATCTGGGCTAATCAGAGAGGTCTAGTCACAAGGATGTTTAGGAGTACCATATGACTTGGCCAGATCAATAGCAACTTCCCATGAGAATTTAGCTGCAAATAAAAAAGGGCTTTTTTTGTTGTTTTTTAAAACTATTAGCTAAGAACACAGGGTAAGCATACAATTTTCTATTAAAACCATATCTACTATATTAAATGTGAACAGAGGATTCCCACCCATACCCACACAGGTGTACACAGTCTCTCTCCCTCCCTCCTCTACCCCCCCACCTACTCATGCATATATATTCTTTGAGTAAAACAAATTTGTAATAAAAAAGTGTATTGTACTTCTTTATACAGGGTGTGCTGGAGAGGAAGACTTAAGCTAGTGGCTCTCAACCTGTGTGTCAAAACTCCTTTGGAGATTGCATAGATAATATTTTGCATATCAGTTATTTATATTATAAATCATAACAGTTACAAATTACAGTTATGAGATAGAAATGAGATAATTTTATGTTTGGGTCTCACCACAATATGAGGAACTGTATTAAAGAATCATAGCATTAGGAAGGTTGAGAACCACTGACTTCAGTTATCAGACTGTTGCTAGTTTCTTTACTACAAAAAATTACATTTATTTTATTTGTGTGAGTGCAGCAATGCTTTTATCAACTGTACCATCTCACAGGCCCCTTGTTGCCAGTTGTTCTTGGTGTACAGTCATGGAATCTATTTCAGAGAATAGCAGAAGTGGTAGAAAAGCCAGATTCAGATGTTTCTAGAACTTTAATGTTTCAGAGACTCACTGTAGAGTGCATTTTCAATGCACACTCTGGGAGTCCTTTCCTGGACACACAGAACCAACAGATTTGGAGCAAGAGAAAGTGAGGTGTCTAACAAACACACCCCCCTATTCTGATCAGGTCATTCACAGGCCACAGTTTGTTTCTGAGGAGGGATGGGCAACTGTTTGGTTAACTATGAAGGGCAATCAGGCTGGGAGGAGAGTGCTGTTTGTGGCTGATGGTAATTAGCAGGTTGGGGAAGGACTGATTGTAGTGAGAACTGATGAATTCCATTTAAGTAATTGTTATTCATGTTGGTGTTGAAGCCTCTGGCATGTACTTCATTTGGTGATTTCTGTGTATATAAAGCTGTTAGTAAAATGGTACCCGGTGTGAAAACTATTAGGTGCTTGTCCTTGGAATTGTGGGTGCTTGCAGTTTTGGCTGACTTATAGCAGAGTAAGAGACAATGGGGAAGGCAACCTAACAGTCTGTACTGAAGCTGCTGGTTGGGCATTATTTTCTTTGTTGGAAAAGTATGACTTTCCAAGATTAATCCATTGGCATTGGAATGAGGTTTTTGCTAGTATGACACATGCCTCCAAATTCTCCTAGCTTGCTTAACACTGGCCAAAATGTCAATGTTACTAATGTGGGGGTGGAGAAAGGCTCACAGTAGAGGTAAGTGGTCAAAAGAAATTCAGGACTTCTGTTATACAGCATGGCAATTAAGTTAGTAACAGTGACCTGTGCATTTGAATCCTGATGGAGGAATAGATTTCAAATGTTTTCAGCACAGCAAATCTAAGTATGTGAAATGATAATATGTTAACTGGTTTGCTTTTATCACCTCATAAAATAAGTATACATCAAATTATTACCTCATAAGCACATACAACTTTATCATAATGTACCTAAACAGTAACATTATCTTTCAAGAACCGGATCTTAACAACAACCTCCTTACCAGGCATGCAAAACCTTTAATGGTTGGACA
Organism: Rhynchomys soricoides; assembly: GCA_019843965.1. Classification (NCBI taxonomy): domain Eukaryota; kingdom Metazoa; phylum Chordata; class Mammalia; order Rodentia; family Muridae; genus Rhynchomys; species Rhynchomys soricoides. Next base: position 8,819,287 of record JADRCH010000040.1, on the reverse strand, counting down.
GGAAAGTCCAAATGATTCCCAAAACAATTTGGATTATCAATGTAGCCCTTGGATGCCTCTCAGAAGTTTAAATAAACCCCCTTTGGGGAAGACATTGCACACTTAGGGCACAAGACAAGCAGTTCCTTGTAGTTTAGCTTCCTTGGTTCTAGAAAATACTATGCAAGCAAGCAATTAAACAGGACTACCTAGCAGCAACACAGTCACCACAACAGTTACCAAAATGGCAAAGTATGGATAAAGGTTCAGCAAGTGACACTCACATGTCTGTGACAATTAACAGCTATCTAGTCATTCTCAAGTCCCACTGACCATGAGGAAAATGATGCCTGGTACTGGGAACCTCACCAGCTTCCTGGGGCTAGTGAGGTCGAAGACCTTAAAAAAAAAAAATACCACTTCCACTTTGCTAGACCAGCAGAAACTTACTACATTAAATTCTTATCCACAGATGAGATTAGTTGCCTCCTCTCACTAAAAATCCCTTAACTATGGCACATGGAGACTACCACAGAAAAACCCAACTGGACACAATGAGATCAGTAGATCGTGGGAAGTCCAGCCCTAAGATGCTTCTACATCACAGCTCCTACATCTATGGCTCAGGGAAAATCTTAGAAGAGAAAATAAGAATTCTTATTTCTTTTAAGTACAATAATTTTTTATTTTGTATGTTTTAAAATGATACATAAAAATTAAATAATCGTGCATCTTAGAATGGCATTATGTAATATTAAATATATGTATACAATGTATAATTTTAAAATTGGATTAAACTTATTTCCCCTTCAGACATTTATCACTTGTCTAGTCACATTTTAATCTGCCCAAATAGCCCAAGAAAGGTCAATGACTGAGAAAATCAACACTTTTAAATTATTTTAAAAATAATGTATTTTTATTCTTTGAGAATTTCATACATTTGTACATTGTGTCTTGATCATATTCATTTCCCTAAATCTTCCTCCATCTCTCCATGGAACTTCCTAAGCCATCTTCCTCCTGACTTTATATTCTTTTAAAATTGTTAGTTAAAATCTCCTGCGTTCAATAGTGCAAACCATAGTCTTATGAGAATGGTTCAACATTGGGACAAGGGCAACCAAAACCAGTGAATGCACATGTTTGTACTCCAGGATAACTTTGGTTGTTTTGTTAAATATGAGTGATATGACTTTCATATAGAGGACAATATTTTGCTCAGCCATCCTTTCTTAGAGCTCATTCACCCCAGATAGAAGTTTGACCAGTTAGAGGTTACCTCATTTTTCACCCTAGTTTATGAAATTCAAATCAATGTATTTATTGGTACAAGAGAATAGATGATTAAGTGTAAAAGTCCTTTTTCCTCGCTCATATTCATTACTCTGATATTTTCTACTATATTTCCTCCTCCCTGCTCTTTCTATCTTCCGTCTGTCCTTCTTTCTCTCCCTTTTACATAATTTTAAATTTTAATCCTTTGGGATCCTTTCTTTCAAACTCAGCCACAGTTTACCAAATACAAATCTGTATTGCTATTGGTGCTTTTCATGAAGAAGGCATCAGAATGACAGTGGTTTAAACATTTATAGCTGTTGTTGATTGTTCATAGAGACTTTCCATTGCCCTTCCTCCTCCTCCTCCTCCTCCTCCTCCTCCTCCTCCTCCTCCTCCTCCTCCTCCTCCTCTTCTTCTTCTTCTTCTTCTTCTTCTTCTTCCTCATCCTAAGCCAAAAGCACAGTATTTCACTATAACATCAAGACCCAAGGAGAAAATTATTTACAGAAATTAAATGATTTCTTAATCATTCTATTTAAATCTAACCTCTTTATCTTGTTCCCTTCAAATCTCCCTTCCTGTTCTAGTGTCCCTGTCCAGTGTACTCTAGGATATCAGCATGATATTGATAATGATATTTGTGCACAGAAAACATGAATTCAAAATATAACCAAACCCACAAACATTTATCTACTACAAGTGTACCTACTGTTCTTACTGTTCTTGTCTCTCTGTACAAATTTGGTTTTACTGTATAGTCTAGGTTGGCTTTGAACTCACAGCTGTCCTCCTACCTCCACACAAACACATATTTCAAGAAAACTAAGGGTAGAATAACTATAAAAAGAAGAATATGATTTACTATTTCCTTTTGTGTGAACAGTGATGTGTAAGTATATTTCATTTTTTGTGAATCAGATAATGATAAGTGATGCATCTTTATGATTTGTGTTTTGCATGCAAAATAAAATGTACCTAGTTGTAGAAAAGACTCAATAATCTTAAGAAAATTTCTAGTTGTGATTGATAAATATGTTGCATGTCTCCAAGTTTAAAGTTTTCTTTTTCTAAAGTATAATTGCTAGAACTTTATCACAATATTGTGTGAAGGATGATGGTGAAAATATTATAACAGAAAAATAAAAATGAAATTGGAAAGAGAATTTTGTAAAATTGTTCCAATGTTTTAGGAATTGTCTCCAGGAATAATGACCTCATTAGAGTTTTAATATATGTATGTATACTCTAAATATAGGATGTTGTAGTGAAGTTTTAAACATTTTATACTTTAGAAAGGTAGTAAAAAACTTTATCACAAATTTCATGCTACATCTTCATTTGGATGTATCCCCACATAGTGAACTGATTTCTTGATAGTATTTATTTTTCTTCTAAGATTTTATTTTCAAGAATTTTGTTCTCCTGGCACTATTTGAGAAGATGGAAAGATCTCCTATGCTCATGGATCGGCAGGATTAATGTAGTTAAAATGGCCATCCTGCCAAAAGCAATCTACAGATTCAATGCAATCCCCATCAAAATCCCAATTCAATTCTTCATAGACTTAGAAAGAGCAATTCTCAAATTCATATGGAATAACAAAAAACCCAAGATAACATAAACTATTCTCAACAATAAAAGGACTTCTGGGGGAATCAGCCTCCCTGACCTCAAGCTATACTACAGAGCAGTAGTGATAAAAACTGCATGGTATTGGTACAGTGACAGGCAGGTAGATCAATGGAATATAATTGAAGACCCAGAAATGAACCCATACACTTATGGTCACTTGATCTTTGACAAAGGAGCTAAAACCATCCAGAGGAAAAAAAGACAGCATCTTCAACAAATGGTTCTGGTTCAACTGGAGGTCTACATGTAGAAGATTGGGAATTGATCCATTCCTATCTCCCTGTACATAGCTCAAGTCCAAGTGGATCAAAGACCTCCACATAAAACCTGATACACTGAATCTAATAGAAGAGAAAGTGGGAAAAAGTCTCAAACACATGGGCACAGGGGAAAAGTTCCTGAACAGAACACTAATGGCTTATGCTCTAAGATCAAGAATCGAAAAATGGGACCTCATAATATTACAAAGCTTCTGTAAGGCAAAAGGCACAGTAAATAGGACAAAATGGCAACTACAGATTGGGAAAAGATCTTTACCAATCCTACATCTGATAAAGGGCTAATATCCAATGTATACAAAGAACTCAAGAAGCTAGACTCCAGAGATCCAAATAACCCTGTAAAAAAATGGGAACAGAGCTAAACATAGAATTCTCAACTGAGGAAACTCGAATGGCTGAGAAGCACCTAAAGAAATGCTCAGCATCCTTAGTCATCAGGGAGATGCAAATCAAAACAACCCTGAGGTTCCACCTCACACCAGTCAGAATGGCTAAGATCAAAACCTCAGGTGACAGCAGATGTTGGTGAGGATGTGGAGAAAGAGGAACACTCCTCCATTGCTGGTGGGAATGCATGCTGATACAACCTCTCTGAAAATCAGTTTGGCGGACCCTCAGAAAAATGAACATAATACTACCTGAGGACCCAGCTATTCCACTCCTGGGCATATACCCAGAAGATGCCCCAACCTGTAATAAAGACACATGCTCCACTATGTTCATAGCAACCATATTTATAATAGCCAGAAACTGGAAACAACCCAGATGTCCCTCCACAGAGGAATGCATACAGAAAATGTGGTACATTTACACAATGGAATACTACTCAGCTATTAAAAACAATGACTTCATGAAATTCGCAGACAAATAGATGGAACTTGACAATATCATCCTGAGCGAGTTAACACAGTCACAAAAGAATGAACATGGTATGTACTCACTGAAAAGTGGTTATTAGCCCAAAAGTTCGAAATACCCAATAGTCACATCACAGCAACTCTAGGGCTGAGTGTGAGGTCCCAGATGGAGGAGTTGGAGAAGGGACTGAAGGAGCTGAAGGAGTTTGCAGCCCCAGAGAGGGAGCAACAGTGGCAAATGGCCTGATCCCTTCATACTCCTAGAGACTGAATCACCAACCAAAGAATACACATGGAAGGACCCATGGTGATGGTCACATATGTGGCAGAGGAATGTCTTGTTAGCTATCAGGGGGAGGAGAGGCCCTTGGGCCTGAGAGTGTTAGATCTCCCAGTATAGGAGAATGCCAAGGAGTGAAGAAGAGAGTGGGTGGGTGGGGGAATACCCCCATAGTGGCAGGGGAAGGTAGAAGGGAATGGGGAGGTTCCAAAGGGCAGATCTGGGAAAGGGGAAACATTTGAAATGTAAACAAAGTGTGAAATAAAAAAGAATTTTGTTCTCTTAATTTCCTTAATAGCATTTTTGTACTAAAAAATACAGCTTTCATAAATATGCAAATCAATAAATATTAGCAAATTTATAGTATTTTTAATCATCACCACATCACAGATGTATAACATTTTTGTCATCCCCAAAATCATTATCCAGGTTATTTTTGGCTCCATTGTCCTTGCTTTCTGTATGTGATCTTCCTTTTATGATTACTTCAAATGAATGAAATCAATATGCCTGTTTTCTTTCATTTGCTGTAATATTTTTTAGTTCAAACTGTATGTTGGCAATTATTATACCTCGTTTCATTGCTGACTAGACTATGTGTAAGAGTTCATCATATTTTGCTTGCCTTTTGCTATGAACATGTGTTGTGTTATTTCATATTAAATGTAAAGTTTGCACTAGTTTTTTAATAGTGGTATCTATTGGGTTGAGGATTTTTTAATTTATTGCAAGTTTACTATCATTTTTAATGGATTGTCACACATTTTTCTGATTCTATTAGGTGAATACTTATTTCTATTTTAGTTTGTAGATAGTGTTAACTATACTCAATAGTTGATCCCTTTTCAAAATGGAGTTCCCTTTTATAAATGTGTTTTTATGTACATGAGTGTTTTTCTTGCAGGTGTGTATACATTTTATATATGTGCCTATTACCCTTGGAAGCCAGAACAACACATGGAATCTCCCGCAGCTGGAGTTATAAAAGATTGTGAACCACCATGTGTTTGCTGGTAATTGAACTGGATTCTCTGATAGAACAACCAGTGCTCTTGGCCATGGAGACATCATTTTAGCCCTATATTGATTAGTTTTTAAGTGTTTTTAGCCAGTCTTCCATGCTTGTGTAAACACCACTTTTCAAACATGTGCTTTCCTTAACAGTGTTGGATTAGATTTGCTAAAATGTTTCAGATTTGCTTCTATAGCGAGGTACATTTCTCTAAAAGTTTTCTGCTAATGACTTTGTCTGGTTTGAGTTTGGGAATAATGCTTCCTTAAAAAGTACTTGAGATTCTCTTTTTCTTTCAAAAGAGCTGTAATAGAATTTCACTTTTTAGTCAGATGTTGGCTACAATTCAGCAGCAAATCCATCTGGCTCTTGAGTTCAGTTCTGGAGAAAGCTTCCCACCTTGAATTCAGTTTTCTTAAATTATAAGAGCCATTCAGATGTGCTGAGTCTGTGTTAGTTTGCTGACTTTCATGAGGCTTTTCTATTTCACTTAAGTTTTGAAGTACATTACCATGAAACTGTTCACAGCCTGATGCTGTTGTTCATTTCATATCAGCAGCATCTTTAGTTATGGCTATTTATACAAGTTTTTGAATTTACTGGCATAAAATTGCTTATGATGTTCCTTTTTATCGGTTGCACTAAGTGCTGCAGAAATGAATTATTCTTTTTTATTCTTGACAGATAATTTGTGTCCTTTCTTTTTTCTTATCACACCAGCTACTGTTTTCTACTTGAAATTTTCCTTTCTATCTCATTATAAAGGATTATTCATTTATTTCCCGCTGATAGGTTATTCTTATTTATTTCCTTATCTTTTGTTTATTTTAATCAATTTGTTAAAAAAGGTATAAAAAGCAATGGGTTTTATATGGGCTTCCTTATGCACAGTCAGCCTTTGCTTTAGTGTATCCTTTTTTCTCAGTCTTCCCTTTTCATTTTTGTTCTAGCCTTGTGTTTGTTTTCTTTCTCAGTTATTATTCTCTCTCTCTCTCTCTCTCTCTCTCTCTCACACACACACACACACACACACACACATCTTAGGGTTTTATTACTGTGAAAAGACACCATGACTAAGGCAACTCTTATAAAGGACAACGTTTATTTGAGGCTGCCTTACAGGTTCTGAGGTTCAGTCCATTTTCATCTAGGTGGGGAAGCATGGTGGCATCCAGGCACACATGGGGCTGGAGGAGCTGAGAGTTCTATATCTTCATCTAAAGGAAACTATTAGTAGACTGGCTTCAGGCAGCTAGGAGGAGAGTCTCAAAGCCCACCCCCACAGTAATACACTTCCTTCAACAAGGCCACATCTATTCCAACAAGAAACACATCTAATAGTGCCACTCCCTGGGCCAAGCATATTCAAACCACCACAATGTCTATCAATATATATCAGTCAATCTATCTATCTATCTATCTATCTATCATCTATCTATTTATATCTTTGATCTCGATCTCTCTCTCTCTCTCTCTCTCTCTCTTTCTCTCTCTCTCTCTCTGTGATATATACTGCTGTGATGGTTAATAAATAGAGAAAGTGAGCTGAGCATAAGCATTTGTCTGTTTCCTGGCAATGATTCCTCCCATTTCTATGAACATATCTCTCCTACAATAATGGACTGTACTCTGCCCAAACTGTGGTATAAATAAACCCTTCCTTCCTATGTTAACTGTTTCTTTTTTCTTTCTGAAATTTCATTTTTTAAAACAATAAAAATATTTGATATTATAATTACATAATTTCCCCCTTTCCTCTCTCTAAACCCTCTCATATACCTCTCCTTCCTCTCTTTCAAATTCACAGCCTATTTTTCTTTAATTATTGTTATATATATATAGTATATCAAAATATATAATATTATATAATTATACTTATGTAATTAATTTAATTATTAATTAATTATATTGCTATTATAATTATAATTGTATAATGTTATATATGAAACAATATACAATGTATTATATATAGCAATAAATAATATACACATATATTCTTAAATATATAAGTATAATCTACTCAGTTGGTATAATGTTACTTATGTGCATTTTTTTTTTTTTCGAGACAGGGTTTCTCTGTGTAGCCCTGACTGTCCTGGAACTCATTCTGTAGACCAGGCTGACCTCAAACTCAGAAATCCACCTGTCTCTGCCTCCCAAGTGCTGGGATTAAAGGTGTGCACCACCACTGCCAGGCACTTATATACATGTTATCAGGGCAGATCATTTATCATATGACCAGTGGTGTGCTTTTTCCTAGAGAAGACTATTTTTTCTGCTGTCAGCATTCTTTACTTGTCTGTAATTTGTTGTGAAGGATTAATGTGGGTTTTTCTCACCCACATTAGCATGTTAAATACTTTATTTTAAAATATGTATGTATATATATATATATGTGTGTGTGTGTGTGTGTGTGTGTGTGTGTGTGTGTTAGTTTGTGTACATGAGTACTATGCCTGCATAAGACCAGAAGATGTCAGATTCCCTAAAGCTGGAGTAACACATGGTTGTTAGAAGCTGAAGCTAACTGTGGGTGAATCACATCTTGTCCTCTAAAAGAACAACAGACACTCTTAACCAATGAGAAGTCTTGCCAAGCCAATTTCCTTTGTCAGGTATTTTTGTCACAACAGTGAGTCAAAAAATTTATTATACAACTGGTTTACCTAGTGATTATATATATATTTGATCTTTTTGTTATTTTTTTCTAAATTATTTTGGCTTTAACTCTTTGAAATGGTTTTAAACTGAGGTCTGTATCATAAATCTTAGTTTATATGGCTTTTTTGGGGGGTTGTGGAGTGAGCTAGTATATAGTTCTGGCTGGACTGGGATTTTCTATATAAACCAGAATGACTTTAAACTTCTATTCTTCTTTTGGCCTCTGCCTACAAAGTTCTTTTATTTCAGTTATGTGCCCTCACATGCAGTCTAGAGTTTTATTGTTCATTATTCAATACAATCATAGCTAAAAATTCTTGAACACAGTCATATTATCATATTATACACTTGAGAATATTACATATTCATTTCAAGTCAATTCAAAGAACTTTCCATGCACACTTGAAATTACTTGGACATAGTTCTTGTTGGCTAGCAGCTATAATCTGTAGCTTCCATCATGTCAATATGTATGATAATAATTTTCAAGTTTTCTGTATCTTTATTGGGATTTCTGTCTAGTTTTCCTCAAAATTACAGGGGATATTGAAATTCCAATTTGAATTTGGATTTGCTTACTTATTGTCATCTTTACTCCAAGTTGAGCTTAGTAATAGAGTTGATTTTTATTTTATACAAGGCTATTATGTAGTTACCATGTGTAATGGCTATTCCTGATTGCAAACTTGATTATATCTGGAATGGACTACAATTCAGAATTGGAGGGCACACCTGTGATCCAGATCTTGTGGCTGGATGACACAAGTTTATGACCTGGATCTTGGCATGGAGATCTTCAGGCATAGTAGACATGAAAAGCTTAGGCCCAGGCAAAGTAGTACACGTCTTTTATCCCAGGAAATTGAGACAAAAAGATCTCTGAATTCAAGGTCAACCTGGGATAAAGCAAGTCCCAGATCCAGGTGTGGTGGTACATATCTTTAATCTGGGCCATACCTTCTGCTGGAGGCTGTCATAGGGACATTGGAAGAAGGAAGATTCACAATTTTTTGACTGCTTGCACTTACTTGCCAGCATATCTATTGGAGCCTACTTCTACAAAAGACCAGATCAAACAACTAGCCTAGTGGGACTGAGAAACTACTGGATTCTCAGAAGTCTCATCCACAGCTGCCTTTTGTTTGGTTAGTTGGACTGTAGACTGTAAGTCATCACAATAAATTGCCTTAATATATAGAGACATTCCATAAGCTCTGTGACTCTAGAGAACCCTGATTAATACACCATATATTAACTATCACTGCTTAGATTGCACTTTGCCTATTAGATGTGCAATCATCAGATAATTTTGCTGGGTTGGCAGAAAGCTTTCAAACAAACCTACCCTTTGGACTTTAAAATGAGTAGATTCTGCCTAGGAAGATGACTCAATGGGTGAAGTTCTTGCCACACAAACGTGAGGACTTTAATTTCAATCCCTAGAATTCACATAGAGCCAGATATGGTCTGTGAGTATTCCTAGTGTTCCTGTGAGAAGATGGGACATGGAGACAAGAAAATCTCATAGAAGCTCTTGTCTGATGAACTTGATGAGTGCAGCTGCAGAACCTGGGCATACCTGCCTCAAACATGGTGGAAGGCAAGAGCCAACACTTGACGTTCTTTGATCTCCACATGTGCAGTGTGGTCTGTGTACATCTGTAGTTACACATGAACAAATGAACATGTGCATATTCACAGACAAACTCACACAAATAACAATCTAAAGATTAAAATGACTAGGATGAAGCCTTAATCTGAAAGTAAGTTCTTTGCTAACCAACCAAAAAAAAAAAAAGTTAACTTATTTAAGATGTCACTAAGAAGTACTAACCTAATGGGAAAGATGAAATATGAAAAAGACTGTCTATGTTAACTTAAAATAATTTTGGAGCTTAATGAGAAAATGCTTCTTTTGTAAATACTCTTTTTATAAATATGTTTTAGATGTATGTAAGTAGGTTTCACTGTAACAGTTCAAACATGTTTTCACCTTCCTTTGTCTCTTGTTTTTTTCCATGATTATTCTTTTCTTCTTTACGTCTATTGTTATTTCCCACCACTAGTATATAAAGAGTCCTTTCCCCCCATCTTTACTAGAATTTTGTTTTCTTGATTTTAACCACTATTACCCAGTAGAGATAGATTTTCAATTTTCTTTTGATTTTAATTTTCATAATTGAAAATTAATACCTAACATTATTTCTTATATTTATTGGCCATTTGTATTTTATTTTCTTCTTCTCTTCCTGCTCTCTTTTTATCCCTTCTGTTTTCTCCTTCCTTCTTTTTATCTTTACTTCTTCTGGTCTTCTTTCTTTCATCTTCCCTCACACCCTTTCTCCTTTCCTCCTTCCTTCCCTCCTTCCTTCCCTTTCCCCTTTTCCTCCTTCCCTTCCTTCCCTCCATTTTTTCTTCCTTTATGAGACAGGGTCTTATTCTGTAGCTCAGACTGAACTGAATCTCACTACATAGTTGGGCTATCCTCAAACTCAGGGTAAATTCTGCCTTGAACTCTCAAGTGCTGAGATTACAAGTGCGAGCCACCTCACTTGGCAAGGATATGTACTTTTGAAAAATTTCTATTCATTTTCATATTTACTGATAATTTTGTTATTTCAATGTTTAATTCATTATTTTATATATGATGAATATCAATATCCATTGGAAGAATAGCTGTTATTTCATTAATTTTGTAGGATTTCCCTTCACTGTGTTTCCTTTATCCAGGTATAGACTTTCTTTTCACTGTTGCTTCTGTTCCTATGATTATAGTTAATCCAACATTGTCTTCTGGCTATATTTTTGAGTTTGTTCTTGACAGTTTTCTGTCAACTTGCTATGAGCTAGAGTCATCTGAGAGGAGGGAACCTCAACTGAGAAAAGTCTCCATAAGATCTAGCAGTAGGCCATTTTCTTAATTAGTGGTTAATGGGGGAAGACCAATCCCATTATTGGTGGTGTCATCCCTGGGTTTGTGGTCCTGAGTTCTATAAGAAAGCACTCTGAGTAAGTCATGAGGAGCAAGTAAGTGAGCCACATCCCTATTATTTATTTATTTATTTATTTATTTATTATCTATCATTTTTTTGAGACAGTCTGCATCAGTTCTTGCCTCCAGGTTTCTGCCTTGTTTGAGTTCCTGTCCTGGCTTTATTTCAATGATGTACTACAATGTGAAAGTGTAAGCCAAGTAAACCTTTTCCCCTCAGCTCGTTTTTGGTCATAGAATTTTATTACGGTAATAGTAACCTTAACTAAGAGAGAGCTATTGGAGTTCCATTCTGAAAATCCCTTGTTTATGTCAGATTTTAAAGTGTTTCTAGTATATTTTCTTCTATCAGTCTCAGATTCTAAGGTCTTTGGTACATTTTTTGTACAGAGATGTTCAGATCTATCTCTAGCCTTGCATCTGCATGTCTAGTGTGATTAGCTCCCTTCACTTAAGAGACAGACATTTATGTAGTCTATGTAGGATAAAGGGAGTCATATGGTTTTACTTGCATGGCCTTGTTTCTAGGTCTTATATCCTGTGCCACTGGGTGGCATGCTTTTGTGCCAATGTCATGCCTCTTTTTAGTATTATGAGTCCTATAGTGTGAAGTCAGTTACTGTGATACCACCAGCTTTTGCTTGTCAGTCTTCTGTGTATCTACATCAATTTTAGGATTTTTCTTTTTTTTAAGTTCTATGTAGGACATACTTAAAATTTTGACAGGGGATGCATTGCCTTAGTTGTAAGTATTACAGATTGGAGGAGAAAGGCCTTCCCCACTGTGTAATAGCACTGCTCTGGGGGAAGGTTTCCCAAGAGAAAGTATTACAGTTCTGCTCCTGCTGGGGAAGATTCCCCTAAAGTGTTACAGCTCTGCAGGAAAAGATACCCTGGTCACTATGGAGTCAAGGAATACCACAAAGTAACATTGTGCAATAAATCTCACATCAGATTTATTTCTATATTTATTTATTATTTATCTATCTTTTTTTGAGACAGTATTTGTCTATGTAATTCTGTCCTGGAACTTGCTCTGTAGACCACGCTGGCTTTCAAATTCAAATATCCACCTGCCCCTGCCTCCTGAGTGCTGGATTACATGTGTGGGTCATTACCATAATAACCTGCCTGGTCTGCTCCTTTTAAGTGAAAACATTGTTTTGCTGTTTTTCTATAATGCAGATAATGCTTCCTTTGGTAATGTAGACTTTCTAGTATCTAGGCTTATTTCCTTGAATATATGCCCAAGTCAAGATTTGTTTTCATGGCCCACACTGTTAGTAAGGGGGGCATGTGCTGAACTAGTACAGAAAGGAGAACTATGGACTTGGAGGTATAGATCTCCTAGTAGTGACATCAAACAGTAGGAACCCACTTAACATGACTCAGATGACACACATCTCACCTGTCTCTAAGGTTCTCTGTTTTATACCTGTAGAGATTGAATAGAATTCTCTCATTTGCTTATAGTAGTAGTTCTCAACCAGTGAGTTACAACCCTTTTGGGGATGAAGTACCCTTTCTCAGGGGTCATCTAAGACCATCTGCATATCATATAGATACATTGTGATTTATAACAGTAGCAAAATTATAATTTTATGGTTGGGGTGTTAACACAACATGAGGAACTGTATTAGGGAGTTGCAGCACTAGGAAGGTTGAGAACCACTAGCTTATAGCAGCACTAAGAGAGAGGATGGATCATCCCTTTCTTACCATACATTGGAGATTTAATACTCACACTTCATTTAGAATTCTGAGGTCCAACAAGACTTCTAGGTTTTGATTGGCTGCAGCAATCCAGTGTTTTTCCATGCGTTGTCACCTCTCACCAAAGCTATGTATTTGTTTTGTTTCATTTCAGAATCTTCCAGACAACACAAAGTGATGATTATTTTGAATAGAACATTTTCTTTAACTTCACTTTTTTTTAAGAAAAAATTACAAATAGTTTAGTTTAAAAAAACTATCAGTTTAAAACATGATTACAATTAAGCTAGTTTAGCTTTTGCCCAAATTTTTACAGAAAATGATGTTAGAATTCAAGATCACACGGAATATATTACAATTGGACTATGAAGTCACTTTGATGTTCTACAAAGGGTAAGATCTCTACATGCCTATTTTTAACCATTTCTTTACAAGAGTAGAACTCGGCAAAATCATCTTACTTAATACCTTGACTATAATAAGCACTACACGGTAAGTACTACTACTAGATACTACTACTGTACCACTACTTTCTCTTATTCCATAATCCACAAGCACTTTACTGATAACTTTAGCTCCCCTTTTGTTTTGCTACAGAAAGAAAGATTTGCTCATGCAAATCTGTACACTCAGGATAAATGTCAGATTTTTTTTCCTCACTGTGAGTTAATTCCCTGACATTTTGGTAAACATTGGTTCCTGGAAATATAAAAAGAAACAAATCTACTTTTAATAGACTGAGGACTCTTACAAAGGGAACTTAAGAGAACTTCATAAACCCTTTTCACCATATGAGGATACAGTAAGAAGAAGGTCATTTATGTGAAAGTGGACCTTCATCATATACCCCATCTACTGGCACCTTGATTTTAGACTGCTCAGTCTTCAGGCTGTAGAAAGTAATTTTTAGATATTTTGAAGCCACTTAATCTATGCTATTTTGTTACAACAGAATAGGCTTGGTCTAAGAATGGACTCAGAAATTACCTGTATGAATCTATGAAGCTGAGAATGAGGCAATATTCTCCAGACTTTCCAAGATATATAACAACTGAGTGGGACTTTGTCTGATGCCTTGCCTTCAATGTTGGTGAAGTGTAAAGATATCTGATTTCAAGGTTCTTCTAAAGTCATAAAAGATAATATAATAAGTGAAGGAACTGGGATGAAGAATAAAGACAGACTTTGAGGTTACACAGATATATAATATAGGATAATACATTTATAGTGTCAGAATAAATTTAAGGCTGGCCTTTGAAGAAGAAACAGCAAAGTTGAGAAATATGAGCTATTGATTCATGAGTGTTCCTTTTGAAATAAATTCTCAAATAAAGCAAAACTAGGACAATCATGCTTTTGAGTCAGCCATGGATATTCCTATTACTCAGAACTAATCATTATTAATACTTCAGTGTCATTCAGTCATATACCTATATCTATATCTTTATCTATCTATATCTAATCTATATTGTTTCCAAGTTCTTATTTGTATACCTATGCTAAGAATAGAATCACATTGCTTATATTCTTCTTACTTGTCAATATTTTGTGATTATTTTTCTAATAGATTTACATTTTAAGTAATTAAAGTCATTCATGAGTCATGATTTCTTTACTATTATAATTCCATCTGACTAAATTCAATATGTTTTTCTAATGTTGCAAATGATATGATGTACATCTCTACATATCTGAAAATGCCTTATGAATTGTTTCCATGGCAAAACTTAAAACATGAGAATTGCTAAAGCTGGATAAGATTTACAGATAATTTAATTTTAACTTTACGACAGGTTTTCTAAATGAGATAGGTCTTATCAAATGATGAATCAGAACTAATCCACAGTAATTCTCTGAAACTTAAATTGAATATGGTAGTAGGTCCTTTTGTATCTCAATAACATTTAAACTGTCACAAGGACAATTTGTTTGCCTCTTTTAACAAGCACTCGATAGATATGTTATATCCTGTTCGGGTGAATGTAGAAGTTTGGTCATTTTCCTGGGATGTTTTCACCAAGCCTGGTTAAAAAGAAATAACTGTTATCAAGTCTGGACTAAAAACTCTATGGTGTGGGAGCTTATAGGCACCAGGGATGAGCCTACTACTATTGTTTTGATAAATGGACATAGTATTAAACTCCCCTCTAAATTCTCATTTCATCTTCTCACCATTTTAAAGTTGTCCTCTGGTCTTGATCATGTTCCACTGGATGGTCTCATACTAGTGAGTATATAAGAATTGTAATTTGTACTTGGTAGATTTTCAAAGCAACAAAACAAAAGAACATAAAATTGAGAGCAAGTGAAAGTGAGTTCTGGATATGGGTGGAGATTTAGTAACGGAGTGGGAATAACTATGATCCAAATACATTGTATTTGTACATATGCATGGACTCTTACAGGAATTGATAAAATATTATATTAATAAATCAAAATGATATAATCCTTCATCTACTTTGTTTTAGATCAGTTTACTTAATTCATTTTTCTTGTGCAAAGGACCAAGGTAGGTCAGTGTATCTACTGATAAGGCAGTCATATATTAGAGGAGACTATGATGGAAACTTTCACAGATATTTACTTTTGTTAGCTGTATTTTTGTTGTTAAAGATATTATTAGGTATATGAGTTGATGTCAGGAAAGTATATATGAAAACATACCTGTCTGGAGCCATTTAGAATAGGTTAAGCTAGCAGGTCGCCTTCTTGGAGGTAGTCCACCATTTTTGCAAGGTCTCTGATTTGTGAACTTGATGGCAAGATTCCAAAGAGACTTCATCTCAGGATTGCTTCTTGCAGCTGATATGCCTTTTGTGTCATTATTAAATTAATATAATAATCCCTGGGCCCACTCTATTGACCAGATTTCCTGCAGATCAACATAAAGATGACCTTTCATTAATTAATGCTAATTAGATGAAGTAATGATTCTATAGAATTCCTGATTTGATTAAAATAATTTTAGGAAGAAAGTTTTAAGAGATAGTCTTAGGTTCTTTGCTTGAAAGATGTAATAAAATTAGAATCAAGAATAGATTATGGCTACACCTCATATAGTAAGTAAAAGTTACATAATAAGAAATGCAATGAGCTTCCATAATTCTACTAAAGAGAGAAATAGACTTGGGATGAATTTGTGTTTAAGGAAAAACATTTAGGTTCAAGGATAAAGTCAAAGGTGTGCACTACGATAAGGCAAGGGCATGTAAAAACTGTTGCTTTGAACTTATAATGAGCATATTAGAATGAAGCACTGCTTTGAGCTTAATATCAACATCTTTCTGTAACTCCCATTTTATGTAACATTTTATTTTTGAGGTAATTTTCTAAAGAACAGTTTGTCTAAGAAGGTATTAAAAGGCCAGAGAAAAGAAATAAAGTTGTTGGTTTGACAGTTTGTCTTGGAGGTGTCTGCCCCATCCATCCACCCACCCACCCATCCATCCATCCATCCATCCATCCATGCATCAATCCATTCATATATTTGTTTGTCTATATTTATGTGTGTAGGTATATGTGTATATGTAATCATGCATGAATACTTGTGGAATGTATGAGAGAGGTTGTAGGGTCCAATAAAAATGTGAACGTGTTAATATGTAAATTAGAATGTGAATGAAAATGTAAATATATTTATGACTGTACATGTATCTATGCATATTTGCTTGTATAAAGCATCTTGATTCTTTTCCTTTCCTTCCCCTCTGGTTCACAAAGAGTTAACCTGTCTAGCTAGAGAGGCTTCTGGGCTGCATGGACAAAGAAGGGTGTGCTAGCAATAAATTTTTTACCTAATCACCTGATGTTAGCAACAAGTGTCAATAGATCCAAAGGCCTGAAGCTTCTGGCTTTAGAGCAACTTAAAGTGAACATGGGTGTATGTTATTACAGAAAGCAACCCTACTCTTTCAGAAGACCAAGTCTTGCCCCTGCTCTGGCTCTTCCCCCTCAGCTGCTGCAGAGAGGACTCAGCCCATGGCTAAGCTCCCTATGCATGCTTTCTGGAAGTCAGAAATCTATGGTATTATATTTTCTTTACTATCTCATTCAGTTTCTATGAAAACACATTTACCTTCATTTTGCGTTTTAATTATGAAATTGGCATAGAGTCTTCACACATAATTTATTCCCAAAGCTTGGATCCAAGGCTTTTATCTATTGCCATAAAAATATTTAAAGCAATGTTCTTAAGGAGGATTTACTTATTGAACTCTTCAAAGTACATAAGCCATATAATGTGTGGGAGTCCACTAAGAAGTGTAAAAGGGTGTTTGAGGAGGAGGAGGGAAGGGATAGGATGAGGACTGAAAGGCAGAAGGGAGCCAATTGTACACAGCCTCAGTAATGAGTTGTCAATTTGTCTGTATTAATATTTAAATGCTTAGTTTATATATCTTCGTATTTCTACCTCAGGTAAATCTGACTTCCATGAATGCCTCCTACCTTTGTGATCCAATTATTCTTTTCATCAAGGCAGACAGTCTAAATTGTATATTTTTTACTTATTATATTGTTATTGTCTCAAAAAAGATGACATTTGAGGACCAGGCTCTTGCTCTGGATACTTTTCTCCTCGCAGAGTTCTGGACTCATATATAATTCAGAAACATTGATAGATTGTTTATAGTTTCTAAAAGTTTGGTGTAGAACGAGAACATGGACAGTTAGTACATGGGAAATGTACCTTTGCTGTTGAACCAATGATGTGATCCACCTAAAACTGAGGACTCAAACATTTCAAACTATTTTTGTGCAATTTATGTATCTTCTATCATCGTGTTTTAACTCATTATACTTTACTTTTAGATACATCCATCATTATCATCCTCTTCAGGGATAGAAATGTCTATAATCTTTCTATTTTTTGTCCTGACTTAGTACCTGTAGTTTTCAAATAGTGTAGTCATGGCTCGGATGTCATGGTGAAATTGGAAAGACTACAGCATTTTTCTAGCATGGTTTTGAAAACCTGTTGTGTCTTTTCTATTAGGTAAATAGACACAGTTTTGAAAGGGAATGTATATTTCTATTCTGATTCCTGCCATACTGATGTTACATAAAGCATGTCAGGAGCCACAAGTGAGAAAGAATTCCTTAAAGAAGAAAGGCTGGAGCAAGATAAAGACATCAAAGCCACAGACATTATATGTTATTCTGCAAGAAACGAAAACTTGCCAGGAAAGATCAGAGCTTCAGGGAAAGGGGTTCCAGTTATAAATCCCACTGAGGCATTCAGAAGAGAGCTGGAGATTTCCAAGGGGAGGAGATGGATGCATTTACCCAACAGTCCACAGTTCTACAACATTTCCTAGTTAATGCACACAAAAGGAAGGAGCTTTGATACACCTATTGGGAACCTAATGTTTCAAGTTTATATAAAGAAACATCTAAAAATGCATAAAGCGAAAATGCCTACTATTTGATTTTGAAAACTGCTAAAGACATTTTAAAAGATTTTTCAAAGAAAAAGCGAGTCTCACTAAAATCCACTATTGTCAAACTGCATCCACCGATGGCTTCCCAAGTTCTCAAGCACAGAAGAAGAAAGGTTATTGTTCAGTAGACCAACATGTCTTTCAGAGCACCATGTTTGTAAGTCACTGCTAGAGAATATGAGAATTTTAAGGGTTTTTGTTGTAATTATTCTGTGAAAAAAAGCTGTGAAGAACAGCAGTCTTTAAGATGTCTTTAAGAACATTTACCAGAAGAAAAAATTCAATATCAACAACGTATTAATAGGAATGAAGAAAAAAACAGTTTTGTTTTCAAGGACTATTTTATTCTTCTTGCATATCTAATTCTTCTTCCTCACACTTAATATGCAAACAACATTCTCACCCTCCTGTTTCCTTCCTTCTCATTCTTTATCTCATTATGTACATCATGGTAGTTTTGTAGTCTGCTATAATTTTGGTATTGAATGCTCTTTCAAGGTTTTTGTGTTTAAGGTTTGGTCCTCATCCAGTAACATTATCTGGAGATGGTGGGATCTTTGTGTGGTGGTGCATAGGGGAGGTCTTCCAATGTCTGGGGACACATCTACTGAGGATTGTGGGAACCAATTTCTCTTCATTCTTTTGTGCTTCCTTGCTGTGGTGACTGGTTTCGTTCTGCCTTGAACTCCCACAATGATGCACTACCAGAGGCCAAGACAATGGTGTCAGCCGGGTCTAAACTATGGACAGAAACATTTAGCCCTATGAGTTGAAATAATCTTTATCTTTTTATATATGAAGTCTTAATCACACTTGTTATAGACACAGAAATGTAATTAGCATCCCATTGATTATTTATCTTTGTCTTTCCTTACAAGAGTACACATCACAGAAAAGGGTATGTAAAGGCAGTCGTTGTTTCTCTATTTCACTCTTCTGAAGTTACTGCAGAATTGCCTCATACACAAAAATGCTCAGACATTTAAAAATTATAGCGTGTGTGTGTGTTTGTGTGAGCGCGTGTGCGCGTGCATGCATGAGTGCACATGCATACTCGTGTGTGCATGAACACATGGAACTCATGGAAGCTGGTTCTTTTCTTTCATTTTGTGCAGCTCAGGCTATGAATCTTGCCAGCAAATGCCTTTTCCAGTCCTTGAAATGTTTTGAATAAAAGAAGGTGTTTATGTATATGAATGAAAAATCCTTTGAGTTACAACACACCTTCTTTAAACACATAAAGGTTTTGAAATTTAGAGAGTATAGCTATTTCATATAAGAACAACAAAAAATTTAGAAAAGACCTACTAGCATTTTTGTTTTATAATTTTTTCCACACACACATATATATATATATATATATAATATATAATATTTTGTTATATATAATATATTTCCACATACATATATTATATATATGTATAATATATATATGCAATATTTTATTTAAATTTCACATGTTTCCATCTTTCCAGGTCTTCCTTATGAAACTTAATAGTTATTACCTAAGAGTAGAAAAATAAAAATTCATTTTGAGTTTTCAAGCTACACACTTGATGTTAGGAAAGAAGTGTTACTGCTCATAGGAGTATTTGCATTTGAAGTGTCACCTAGTTTACTATCTTTTGTTGGATAAATATTATGGCCGAAACAATTTAGGAAGATTTGTTTCCAGTTCTAGTCCATCTTTAAGTAGAGCAGGTACTAAAGCAAGGGAAGAACACCAGAAGAGCAGAAATCTGTGGAAGAAATCCTCAAAGAAGGTTGTTTTTGTATTGCTGCCAGGCTCATTCTCATTTACCTTTCTTATGTAGCCCAGGTCTACCTGTCTAGGGATGGTACTGCCCAGAATGGGCTGGGCCCTCGTAAATCAATTACTAATCAAGAAAATTTCCCAGGCATGTGTCCATAGCTACTCTGATGGAGACAATCTTTCAGGTGAAGTTTCCTTTTCACATCTATGTCAAGTAGATAACCAACATTAACCACAAGTCTCAACTTGACAAGCAAACACATCTCTGTTAAACTGTAACCTTTCCTTATTCCCAATGTCTTACACCAGAATATTAAACATAGTCCAAATTTTAAAATTCCACAGTCTTTCAAAATGCTAATACTTTTGCCAGGTGGTGGTAGTACATGTTTTTAATCTTAGTACTTGGGAGGCCGAGGCAGTAGGATCTCTGTAAGTTCTAGGTCAGCCGAGTCTACAGAGCAAGTTCCAGGACAGCCAAGGTTACACAGAGAAACTCAGTCTCAAAACAAACAAACAAACAAACAAAACCAAAAACCAACCAAAAACCAAAACCAAAACCAAAAAACCAAAAAACCAAACCAATCAACCAAAAAACCTCAACTGAACCAACCAACCAACCGAACAAAAACCAAACCAAACCAAACCAAACCAAACCAAACCAAACCCTCCAAGTTCTCTTTAAAAATCCACAGCCTCTTATTTTATCCAAAGCCTTTTATTTTCTGTAACATAAAAAATAAGCTATCTTATTATTTTAAAATAGATAAACTAGGGCATAATTATAGTCAAATCAAAATTCCAAATCCAAAATCTATCAGTATAAATAGCTCAGTGTTCAGCATCTGGAATTTACTTGCAATCTGCCTGCAAAAGACTGAGGCAATCCTACTTTTCCAATTTGCCATTTGTAGTATGTACAGCTTACCTCATGGGCTAAATGCTGCTCTACTTTAACACCTTTTGCTGTCCTTGATGACTGTATCACAGTTCTGGGATCTCCAGAAACCTGGAGTTTCGGCTACATTTTAGTCTGCACTTTCACTAATGGCCTGTCTTCAGGGTCTGTGACCCTGCCATCTGTTGCCAAAACTCAGCTCCTCTTCATGTCTTTTTCAATACCTCAGTTTCAGGCCACCAAAACAAATATCACATTGGATATTCTTACACATTACCAATTTAGGCTTCCTACTTGAAATACAGCCCTGGTCCTAGCCCCCAGAACACATTTTTTGTGTGCTGTCCCATATGATTTCACATCAGCTAATTGACCTCTTATCAATCACAAATTGTTCTTCAACCCCAGTTGCCTAGCATCCATTTCCCAACCAGAGAAGCACAGATTTCACTTCTCCAGATTCTTTATTCAAACTATTATATGAAAAGCCCTGGGAGAGTCTTTACTCCTGTCTGAAGCTATGATCCTGTCTTCCCTTGTCCGTCTTGGTCCCAGCATTATTTTCCAAGGTGCTACAATAGCCCATTTACCTCTGAGTGTGCAAATTTTTTTCCTGTCCAGATTTCACAACTTACACAATCTTCTCCTCTATCCTCCCAAACAGCATGATCAGGTCCACCATAGAAACACCCAACTTCTCATATCAGTTTCTGTTCCTGTGATAAATACCACCACCAAAAGAATTTGGTTAGGAAAAATCTTATTTCCACTTAGCAGTTACAGTCCATCCTCGAGGGAAGTCAGAACAGGAACTCAAAGTAGTGCATAAACTTGAAGCTTAGCAGTTTGCCCCTAGGCTGGCATTCTGTTTCTACCCTAAGCTCACTTTTCTAGAAATGGTGTTGCACACAGTAGTGTGGGCTCTTCTACCTAGTTAACTATCAAGAATATGCCCCCCAGCCCCGACATGCTCACAGGCCAATCTGATGGAGGCAATTTTTCAACTGAGGTTTCCTCTTCTGAAGTATGTTATGTTGACAACCAAGACTAGACAATACAAAGTCCAAAGATTAAATCTTAGGTTTGTAATCTTACATCTTAAACAATAGTTTTGGCTTCTGCGTCTTGTTTCCCAGCTGATCTTTATGTATTCTTCAGAGTAAGAGCACATTCTGGAATTTATTCTAGCAGTTGGGGAAGTATAAGACAATGAAAAGCCCTCTCTTAAGTATCTTTGGCAACACTAGAGTATTTTAAGAGTATTTTTATCTGCCTTGCAATCAGAAGAGAGTGGAAATAAAAAGCCCGTTTCAGAATTGCATATTTTATTAATGAAATAATTATGGCTGTCTTTTGAGCTTTGTATTGCAAATTACTCACTCTTGCTCAAAAATAAATGAAAGATGAGGTTAAAAGGTTTGGGTAATACTGTTTACAAATTCAAATGGTAAAACTACCCATTTCAAATCATCATAAGGAATAGTAAATAACAGTTTATCAATAAAATCATTGAGATCAATAAAATAAATGACAATTTTTAATGAAGAGAGTTTTAGTAAGTATGTATTGTACTTGGTTTTGGTATTTGCAATACAAATCACATTATTAAAGTGTCTTTACTAATTATAACAAATTCTTCATTTATGTAACAAATATTTGGATGCTTATGATGCATCCATCTGACAGCCCGATGTAGACAACAGAAACATTTCTGTTTAAATAATTCTGTTGAAAGAAATAGTAAGTTGAAGATAGATCTCAATAATTACATAGTGAAGTCACAGTTAAGAACATAGCATCCTGATAAACATCATTGATGTTTAGAGATAGGCCACTATGTTTCAGATTGTCATTTGAGTAGGATGTAGAGTAAAAGCAGTATTTTAGAAGAGATTTAACCTGGAAAATCTTATGAGTTTCCTCAATTACTTCCAACAAATTTCCTAACTTATAATTTTACTGCAAGCAACATTAAATAACTATATTGATATATTTTCAAGTATTAGTTTACAAAAATCTATTACCTTTGAAGCACACAATGGAGTGCTTAATATTCAAAGGAACAGTAAGTTAGAGACAGCAATCAATAATTACACAGCAAATTTAAAGTTAAGTGTGCAACATCCTGATAAATATTGTTGATGTTTAGAGACGGGCCACTAAGTTTCTAATTGCAGAGTGAGTTAGTAGGATGTAAAGTGAATCAGATTCTTATTACAAGGCTAAGACTTCTGTTTTTGTTGTTGTTTTGGTTTTTTGTTTGATTTTCTTTTTCATTATCTGCCTTTCTGTGTCTTGGAAATGATGGTTTTAGGTAGATATTTTGCTGCTTTTTAATTGAAAGACTTGTATTTAACATGTTGGAGTTTATAGAATGATGTGAGCCTTCTTTACGTAAGAAAAGAAAAGAGTCTAGTAGATTCTAGGCATGCAAAGATTCAAGATGCACGGTTTTAGCTTAGGAACATATATTGACAATGTAGCCCTTCCTAGAGGGTTTTTTTTTTTTCCTTAAGAAAAATTTATAGTTTCTAAAACGTTTGTAAACAACGGGATGAGGAGAGAAGTAGTACATCTTCTGGCAAAAGGCTAAAGCTCTCATCTAGGCTGAGTGAAAAGATGAGCTGAAGAGGAGTTTCCCAGGCTACCTAGGGTTTGATGTCTTCCACCTATGTAGCCACACCCAGAAGGGTGTGTGGACAGGATCCATGATGCAGTAGGAGGTCATTTATATTTGTGAACTCATGATATTTATGGTCTAGAGGAATTTTATATCTTGTCTCACAAGCTCAAATTAATTTTGTTAACTATAACTGTATTTACTCAGATCCAATTATAAACATCTAGAGCAGAAGAAGAAATTTCAAGCTGGCTAGTATTTGATGTGAACTTTTCCTACTTAAAAAGATTTTTTTATTATTTTGTTTATGTATTTGTGTGCATGTGGGAGTTGCGTGGTGTGAGTGTGTGTGTATGTGTGTGTGTGTGTGTGTGTCTGTGTGTATGTATCTGTCTGTCTGTCCATGCCCATGGGGGTTTGGATTGCTTGGAGCTAGAGTTAGAGATGGTGGCTGCCTGCCTGCCTTAGATTCTGGGAGTTGAACTTTGTCTTCAGCAAGAGCAGTTCACACTCCTAGTGATTGAGCTCTTTCTTCTGCCTTTGATCTTTTTCCTTATTTAACATTTTATATTTCAGAAACAAATTACAGCCTTAAGTTATCTTATAATCTTTTTCTTTTGAAAATAATATATGCAGAAATATAACTTGCAGAGAAAAAGATGACTGTTTACAGAATATATTTTTAAAAAATTTTTAATTTACATGATTATTGAAAAACACAGTATTGGTCTGTACAGTATAAATGGAAAGTGTTTTCTGGTTGACAGGTTGTTTACTGTAGCCAGAACTATATAAATAAAATGAATTAAAGTCTTTAGTTCATATTTACATAATTAATATATTTTTTCTGGTAAATTTAAGAAAATCTTTGCAATTCATTGTATATATTTAATTTATGAAATGCTAAAGTTTTTGAAGCCTGAAGAGGAAATTCTCTGAAAACAGCAATGCTAAGTGACAAAATTTTGCAAAGGTAGTGTGACACTTACTAAGAAAAATTAAATCTAGAGCAGAAGTTGAGGAGAGTAGATGTCCGTGGGCAGGGCTGTAAAAAGACTGGGGAGTGTTTTCGAGGACCAAGCCTTTGTCTCTCCGCCCTGTAGGAGTCCCTTATGTTCTGAACTCTGTGTTGCACAGTCATTTGAGTATTGTTTTATAATACTTCCTAAACACTCCCCAAAGGATTTGTTTATTTTAATATGTCGCCAGGGTGTTTTGGAGGAATGTTTAGTGACATGTAAAGTGTTCATAATAGGAATAAAAAAAACCAGAAACAAATTATAAATACAGCACATTTCCATTCTGTAATTAAAGTCACAACAAAACCAATATGTGAGCATAAATTTTAGAAAATAAATACTTCCAGGGGTTTTTAAAATTTATTGAAATATTTTTCTGCACAAATATGTACTTTTCAAATTCTTAGCATTAAACAAATATTTGTCCATTCTTTTGGAGAAAGAGATGGTCCACGTACGAGCCTTGGCTTTTGTTTCTCATTGAAATGTTATTTTTCATGTGGAGAATTTTTAATAAATTTTCTACATATGAGGAAAATACTTTGTGTTATATGCTGTTAAAATTTAGTTTTATATTACAACATGTTATGGATAAATGTAGTCCTTGGTTTAGGATGATTTAGCTTGTGGTCTTCTGTTTTCACTGTAGGGTGGTGAAAGGTCTATAAGCTCTGGAGAAACTGAATGTTCACTTTTCTCCTCCCCACATCTTCTGATATTTCTATCTACCCCCTTTCTGTCTCTCATTAAAAAACTAAAAGGCTTCAGGGTAATAATAAAATAAAATAGAATACAATAAAACAAAAACTAACCTTTTAGAACTAGAAAAAAGCACAAGAAAAAGAGCCGAAGAGAAGGTACAAGAAACAGAGTCCCAGTTGTTCACACATTCAAGAATCTTATAAAAACTTTAAACTGGAAGTCGTAATACATATGCAAAAGACCTATAGGGCAAACAGAGAGAAGAAAAGTCAAAATAAAATAATAAGATAAAATTTAGAAAGTAAAACACAAGAAGAGCCTTGACATGACATTATGAGATAGGGAACGTCTAAAAAGATGCCATTGCGTTCATTTTCTGTTGGTCATTTGCTGGACGACAGCAATTATTTTTTAAAGATACAGGTTTTCAATAAATTACATGTGATATCAACACTTTATTATAAAATAAAGTGCTGGAAGATTTCGTCTACATGTTCTGAGTACACTTAAGGTAGACTGCATTAAGCCGCATCAATATAGGATGAGTTTATGAAGCTATAACCACATTGTAGGAGTGGGTACCAAATGAGGAAGTATTTCCCAGTGGGGGGAAAAAAACCCAGCCAACCAACCAACCAGCCAAACAAACAAACAAGCAAGCAAGTTATATTTGAGACAACAGGAACTCAGCATTTTTGAGAGTGGAATATTAGAAACCAAGTCTTTGGAGAGAGCATTGTTATTGGTAATAACCAAGGACAGCAATTAGTGTTTCACACAATGCGGCATTTAGGAACCAGCTGAGAACAGCACATTCTTGGGCTCTGCTCCATGCAACCTGTGTCCTCAACTTTGAAAGTTTTCTCTCAAACTTATGTTTTCTACAACCGTTTGGATGATACGGTCCTGACTGACGTTTGAGAACTGATGTTCTAATTAATGATTATAGGAAAATCGTGGGATGAGTGATCTTCAGGACAATGCAATCGTAGGCAAACAGATCAAGGATCTAGCAGAATGCTAACTCATCAAGAGCTTTGGGAAGAGTGGTAGGTGGGTAGCAATGAGTCAGGGCAGAAATCTTCAGCAAAGAGAAAGAATGTCCTGGATCCGTGAAGTATGGGAAGAGAAGGATCTTGCAGGGTTTTCAGGGGAAGCCTAAGACAATCTCTCACAAGCTACAGGAACCAGACATTACCTACCTTCTATTGTGCTAGTGGTAATTGGATGTGGTTCCCATTTAGGAAAGCAGAAAAGAAAGGTGTGTTTTCCTAGGATGATGAGATTTCAGAGCAAGAAGGTGAGGAGTAAGCTGTTCAGGAATCTGTGACTGATTTAGTCATTATTAGTTATGAGTTATCCAAGGTGTACTGAAGAGTGTGATGATAAAGTCAGAGAATATGTTCAATTAAGGGCCATGTGGAACAGTGTAACAGGGACCAACTTTCAAAGGATCTTTTACTCATCAGTGTTTTGTTTGTATTGAAGATAACAGATCTGACTCTTGCAGCAGAGAACTAATGAGGACCTCCCTTTAAGCCACTGCTTCTCACCCTTGACTTCATGTTAGAACCAACTGAGTGAATTTATAAAACTCCCCAATGCACAAACGTATCCCCAGACCAATTAAGTCAGAATCTCTGGTGGGTAGGACCCAGATATCTACAATGTTAAAAGCTCCCTAGGGGATGTTAAGAATCTAGTTTGAGAAGTCAAAAGAAACAGCCAGTTACTTTGGCTCTGGGGACTGTGTTCTTTATCAGACAGACCAGCTTTGACTCAGTCTGTGTTGAGGTAGGAGTCAGTTTTGATGTCTTCCTGGGTCACATCATCTAACTAGCTGAGGTCTCTTACAGAAGCAAAGCAAATCACCTGAGCAGGCCAGTGGAGTGCTTGCATATATCAGTTAGGAAAAAGTACAAAAAGAGAGTTTCTTCTTCAAGAGCTGAACAGTTAGCTTGATCTTTGCTCTTTAGGACAGTAGGTTACTGTTGAAATGGCAATTGATTATACATACATGGCTCCCAGTGCACAGTAAGAACTTTCACTCTTTCAGATGAGTACGAGGTGAAAGGTTCACAGCACAACTTTTCATAGTTAATTAGCAGTTAGAATTGCTCCAAGAAATCAAATCGGAGGAGCAGATGGACTTGCACCTTACCCAGGGCAATAATCTGGACGTCCTGGCTATTAGTCTTGGCTGCTAATGACATCCGGAGGCGATGTTGTATTTTTGCTTATTTTCATTTGGTTGCTAAATAATTTAACTCAGAGATCTAATTTTTTATTTTATTTTAGAGTAGGAGAGGAAATGCTCACATCAGAGCCATGTAATTTGTAACATGCTACCATCATGCTCTCCTGGCACCTGTCTACTGTCCTTAGGCGCAGTCATCCTAGCAAAGAAATTTACAGAGAGGTGAATGTTTGTTTTTGGATTTAAGAAAATTTTTTATTTTGAAAAGTATCTCTCCAGTGCTGTATTTTGAACCAAATAGGCTATATTCTTTTAGAAAGCCAGTTTAACTACATTTTGGGAAACATCTATTTTTTTTTTTGTTTTTAGCCTATTTTTTGAGACCTTCATACATGATTACTGTGTTAACATAATTTCCACCTCTCCCCAGCTTATCCACATTTAAAATAAATAAATAAATAAATATTTAACATATATATATATATATATATATATATATATATATAATTCTGAAAGGATTCTTAAAAACATTTGTTCTTTGTAATTTGACTAGTACCATAATTTTTGAAAGTGAGATACAGAGTTGTGATTTGTCATGACTCTTTTGCCTCTTGTTAAATCCTTGGGCCTAGTACCACCTGCAGGGGAAAAGGAGTGATTCTTGTCACCTCTTTGCACAGGGAAATGTGTGCTATTCTCTTTGGAAAGAAGGTACTACTTAAAGTTCACTTGTTATTATTTGCCCAGCTGGAGTGACAAAGAATGGTTGGAGACCTTTGTGGTGTTACTTATTGTTTCCCTCAAAATTTCTTCCCTCTGAAGTAGAAAAAATAGTTGTTGAGCTAAGGGCTACACTAGGGACTGGATTAGTCTCATAAGTCTGTGCTACTTTTCCAAAGATGCCAGCATGATGTAGGTTCAGGACCAGTTTTCTAGCCTTCATTTTGTTCCTAACCTGCTCTGAGTTGATTCCCTCTGCCCCAGGCTTTTGCTCCTTCATCAGTATCAGTGAGAGTTGGTTCTAGGTGTAACAGCACCATAGCTTCTGAATTCCCACCTAGTCTTCCTGTGCTTCTTTTCTCGTGTGTCAAGAATCTGGTCCTGGAAGTCATTGCCTACATTTACTTCACACAGATGGCAACAGATTCAACTTTTATCTTCCTGTGTAATAACTCTTTGTGCTCTAGTCACCTCTGTCCCAAATGCTTTTTATTTAAAATGAAAACCAAAACATTGAGTAGATTCTACTTTAAACCAATTAAATCAATAAATCAGTAAACAACCTAAGCATAGCATTCTTCAGGTGATTTTAATATACAGTCTGGGCTAAACCTCACGATAATAAGGCAAAATCATACTTACTTAGGGGTGCTTATACTTTGGAGGTGAGTAGAGAACGTCTTTTGAACAAGAATTTATTTAAGCTACTTACTAGGCTAGAACCAATGAAAAACCAACTGTCGTTTTCTAGGGCTGTCTTCTTAGAGACTGTTAGCATTTCGTCTAAGCTTAGTCCCACAGTTACCTGGCAACAGCCAGGTATGCCTATGACTCATTATAAAAGGGGGTGCTTGCCCCCTCCTCTCTCTCTTGCTCCTTTTCCTTTCTGTTCCTGCTCTGTCCTCTCACCCCTTCTCCCTCTCTCCCCATTTCTCTACCCCTCTCTCTCCACGTGCTCAAGGCTGGCCTCTACTTCTCTACTCTCTCTTTTTCTCTCTCTGTCTTTCTCTGTCTCTACTACCCTCTCAACTGCCCTCCCCATGCCATGAAAAACCTCTATTCTATACTATACCATGTGACTGGTCTCTCATAGGGAAGGATGCCTCAACATGGGCCCATGTAGGCACGCCCCTTTCTCCACTCCTGACTACACCTCCACCAAACAGATTCCTTCTCTTTAGTTTTACATAAACACAACAGAGACCATGGCCTTTATTTTCTTTAATCTTAGGTATCAGATTAGTGGTGGTTGGTATACTGCCTGTTATATCAATCCACAAGTGACTAACTTCCTAATTTCAAGCAGTATATAAGTGGAACTTCAAATTCACTTTATATTATGTAACAGTGAATCACTGTACTAGAGAAACACACAATTTTCTGTGTCTGCAGGGTTGTCTCATCTCCTTATGTGCTTTGAGGGGGAATTGTTTCCTGTGTGAACTCGGCTATCTTTCTGCTCAAGATAATCTGGGTCACAAGAAACATTGCTCAGGACTGTATGAATGCTATGATGATGATCACTGGAATAACAGAGAATTTGGGTTGGAAACCATAGTTTTCTAAGATTGATGTTGGACCAGGCAATAGCAAATTAATAACTAAGGTTGGCAGGTCCTTCTATTCCTAAAACAAAACTTTACATGTTGTGATGACTATTTTTTGTTGTCAAGTTGACTATATCTGGAAGGAACTGCAATCCAGAAATAGAGTGCATATCTGAGAGAGATTTTCTCCTTGCTTTAAAATGGGTGAATCCACTTCTAGTTGGGAATCTTTGAGGTAGAAAGACACACACCTTTGATTTGGACTTTGATGTAGGAAGCCATTTGCCTTTGATCCAGATCTGAAGGGCTGGAAGACACAGGCCCTTAATTTGGATCTTGAGGTAGGGAGACACATACCTTTAATCCCATCCTTGAAGTGGGAAGATACATCTTTAACCTGGGCCATACCTTCTGCAGGAAGTCCATATAAGGACACAAGAAAGGAAGCTTTTGCTCCTTGCTTGATCTCCTTGCCTTGCTAGGACACTCCATTTCTTTGCTAGCATAGGAACCTCCTTCTTTGGGGATCCAGCATATACAAAAAACCACAGCACCCAGTCTTATGCGAATGAGCAAATACTAGATTCCTGGACTTTCCATTCACAGGTAGCCATTGTTGGATTTAGCTGAACTGCAACCTGTGAATCATTCCACTAAGTTCCCTTTATATATTCCATAAGTTCTGTGACTTGAGAGAACCCTGATATTAAACACATATGACAAGTACAGTAGACTTTTCAGGAATATTGTATGTGATAAAAACAAACAGATTCATTTCAAAATGTTTGTTTTATTACTTATGTATGTGTGTGTGTATGTGTATGTGGATGTGTGTGTGTGTGTGTATGTGTGTGTGTGTATGTGTGTATGTGTGTGTGTGTATGTGTGTGTGTGTGTATGTGTGTGTGTGTGTGTGTGTGTGTGTGTGTGTGTGTGTGTGTGTGTGTGTGTGTGTGTGTGTGTGTGTGTGTGTGTGTGTGTGTGTGTGTGTGTGTGTGTGTGTGTGTGTGTGTGTGTGTGTGTGTGTGTGTGTGTGTATGTGTATGTGTATGTGCGGGTTGGTGCTTGGGGAGCTCAGTTTTCCTGGTAGTTGTGAACTACCCATTGTGGATTCTAGGAACTGAATTTGGGTCTTCTACATGAGCAGCAAGTGCTCTTAACTACTGAGGCATTTCCTCATGGGAGCCACTGGATTCACTTTTAATTTCCCCTTTGAGCATCTTTGAACTTTTAATTTGAAAATGATCACCAATTAAACTTAGTTCATTTCTGTGGAGAGGGCTACTGCATCTATTTTTCTGTCTTTTGTTGTTCCCTTTTTATCCTTTATCTCCTCTTTGAATCATATTTTACAACAGAAATTCCTTTTAAGTTCCTTTTATGGATCTATATACCTACCTGCTTCTTACTACACTCCTTGAAAGAAGGTACTGTTAGAATCAAAATCTAGACTACTGTTAACTATGGCTTCAAGAGTGAAGCTGTTTTGCACAAGCCTCCAAGAGATTAAAGTTCATTATTTCTTTGGTTGCTCATTGATGGATCTATAGTATTTATTTGGCATGTTATGTTTCCATCAGTTTTCTTCAATAAGACCATTTTATGCACCTTTCCTGGAAGTGGGCCTAAGTAGGTACTGTGGATGTTACCTACCTGTCCTGTATGTGAATGACTTTGAAGAGCTTAAATGCATTATGTTAAGGGTGTTAAATGCATTATGCTTTTTTTAGAAGTGTTTTTATCCTCTTCATAAGTTAGCTCCATTGACAAAGTGGGATAGTGATAATCAAGGAACACTGTGGCCTTAAGGAATGAGTTGGCTTCTTTGGACTGCCTGTCACACATGAGTCAGATCCATGAGATATTGGTAAGTTGGCTCACATGTGAAAGTGGCAGTTGGGTGATTACATATGTAAGTCACGAAATCAGAGTGAAATTTTATATTTATCTCTCATGTTACTGAAAATTACTTCAGAAGGCTGTGGGGGTTCTTTCCCTGACCCTGGAAATCCTGGCAGGCTATTATTTCTTTCTGGTAACAAGAATCTTAGGTCTCTGGGTTTTGAAGTTATAGAATATGGTGTTAATTCATAAAGTCTCAGTCCATATAGTGTTCATTATTTTAATCTTCATTGGTTCTTTGGTGTTTCCTCACTCCTGGGGAAGTCAGCTGCTGATGGTTTGTACCTTCCTTCACTGAGACAGCAGATAAGAATCTTTACAGGGGAGGTTGTGTTCACAGTTTTTTTCTTACTGACATTCCCAACATGAATGCTTGTGTTTTCTCCCAAATTCAAATGCACAAATCAATTCTCAAGTTGAAGACACTAGAAAGTGTGGTATTGGGGGGGGGATTATGTCAGAATATAAAGTTCTTATGTTTGGTATTAGGGGTCTTATTCAAAAGATTTCAGACAGGTCTTGGGCCTGACATCTTGTGAGAATGCAATTAAAGTACTATTCTAATAGCCCGGAAGTCAGCCCTAACCAGACACTGATTCTTCTGGCATGTTAATTGTGGGCTTCTTGGCTTTTGGAACTGTGAAAACTGGCTAAATTTTGTTATTTATAAGCTTTTCAATGGATTTTGCTTTTTGGTATAGGAGCTGGAACAGACTATCAGTGATGCTCATCTCATTTAATTTACTCTCAAACTCATTAGATTCATCTAATGAGAAAAGGAAGGAAAAGAGAAAAAAATGACTTAAAATATAATAGTCTGTCATGGTGAGGTGGAGGTAGGAGATATATTTGGTAAAGCTTTGAGGAGTTGTAGATAGTCTAGCCTGAAGATTTTCTTCTCTTTGTATCTCAGTGTGTTATATGCTGGAGGCATGGTTTGTTTTGATTATTTATTAATTATTATTTCTCTCTCTTGGTGGTACTGAGTATGGAACCCCAGTCCTCACAATGCTAGGTAGATATTTTAACACTGAGTTCTAGCCTCACAGATCCCTCGCCACCCACATCCCTATTATAAAGTTTTTCCGTTGGAACTTGCTTCTGTCTCTCATTTGCTCATTGTGGAGGGCCTCATGAGGAAAGGAAATTACTCTTGTTTCCAGCCCTTTTCAGGAAGTTTACTACTCTCTGAGCTAAAATAGTCCCTGGCTGTGTTTGCTCTTTGGAGAATGGCTTACCATCATTGGCTTAATAATATTTTGGCTATGTAGTTGCTTTATGACTCTTAGTCACTAATGCAATTTTCATCTTTAGAGAGCTGATAGTTTAAGGTTAGGAATCTTACAATGGAAACCTTCATTCTGATGCTTTAGAGAGAAGAAGAGATAAGTTCTGTATGTGTCTTTCTTTTTTTTGGAGAAGTGGAAGTTTTAAGCATGTCAGCTTTTGAAATAATCATTCACTGTGTATCTCAACACAGTTTGCCATGTTTGTCATTGCCAGAGATGTTACTATTGACATTTTCTTTGCAAGCTTCAAATCTGAGTATCTGTATCCAACTGTTCTCTATACTCACATGTATCATATTTTTGTCAGAGCAGAAGAACTTACATTTTAACCACTGTTAGTGTATCTTTGCCTAGATTTTCTACTCTGTGTATCTCTTTCAAGAACTGGGGTTAGTAATAATGAGATGAAAGAGAAGTCAGATAGAGTAGTTGTATTGTTTTTTGTTATTATGACCAACACTCTTTTGATTGATTAGAAAACTGTGGGCTTTACAAACACAGTTTCTCTTGGATATTAGATTAGCTAATATAGTGAGAGAAAAGACTTTTGAAATAACAACTAAAAAAAGACAAAAGTCTAGTGTGAAATACTGAATTCTCCTCCAGGGGTAATTTTCTAAGAATTGAGTTAGAAGAATTAGATTTACTTTATAAGGTCTCTAGTAGGTTGGATGATTTAGATTAGCGTTAGGAGCCAAATGGCAATAGAGTGTGCTGGGTCTGTCCTAATTCATGAGGCTGGCAAAACACTTCATAACTCTTCATTTTTAATTGGTCTTCTGTACCTGAGCACCATAGCTCACATTAAATGAGCCATGAAAGTTAAGTATTACTGTGCTCACTGGACATTTGTATTGGTTTTTTGGCCTTTACTAGCTTTGTGGGATTTACAAAGTTATGGCATTTGAGATATTAAGAATGTGATTCTATTTTACATAGTTAATTCTTTTTATTCTGTGTAATATGAGGAAATGAATACTGTTTTCTTCTTATAAGGGATATATGTTTTTGAACTATAAATTCACCTTATCTTTTAAAGGTGAGTATATTAAAGTTCTGATTGTACACATACATTAATACTTAAAGTCATATTTAACACATCTGCATGCTGCAACATTAGTCTATAAAAAATTTTTTTACTAATTATGTTTTCAATTTATTCATACTGTGGCTTTTCCCTTCTAGAAAGAAAAAAAAAGCTTCATATTTTAATGGAATAGAATTAGACTCTGAAAAGATTTAGGAAATCATATAAATGAATATAATAAATACACTAAAATGATAAGATATGCTTCTAGAAGATAGTTAAATTACTAGATGGAAAGATCCTCTGTTTCTAAATGAGTTTATGAACTGTATCATCAACACATAGCTCTCACAAGCACTATTGACTATTACGTGTGGCAAATCCAATGTCTGTTGATTATGGCATAAGCCATTAACACATGCTATTGGTATTTTAGAGTTAGTTGAGTTATTTAATATTGAATCCCAAGTTCTTTAGACTGTCGTTAACTTTAGAAAATAATATACAGTCATAATAGTGTTATTGATACTAGCTAGAAGCATGTGAAATAAAAAGTTCAGAGATATTAAAAATGAAGGGATGCATGAATAATGTCTTGGATATTATACTGTATCTAAGTTTGGGTGTGAAGGGAGATAGCATAACCAGGTTGCTATCAAAATGGCTATAGTAAAGGTAACTGAAGGAGCTGAAGGTGTTATCACTGGAAAATCAAGAATTTTGACAGTGTAAATTTCAAAGCTGAAAATAAAAATAGAAAAACATATAACTGTTTTTGTGACTTATGCTATTGATGACAGGAATTGAATGGAAAAGATACTCTGTAAAAATTGAATATAATATCAAATTTTATCAGAAAACCATATATATATATATATGTATATATATATATACATATATATATATATATTCCAACTCTTAGTTCATCATCCATGAGTGCTATATTGAATCTTCATATTATAAAAAAGAAAGAAAGAGAAGCCAGGGATATGTTTGGTGAAGGTGCGGTAAGGTGTGGGGAAAGGGGGTAGCTCTGCGGGCCCATGCTGAGGCATCCCTTCTCCCTGAGGGACCAGCTACATGATGGTGTAGTATAGAATAGAGTTTATTTAGGGCCTAGGGAGGGGAGTTGAGAGGGTAGTAGAGACAGAAAGGCAGGGAGGGGAGGGGAGGAGTAGAGGCCGGCTATGATCACGTGGAGAGAGGGGGGTAAGAGGGTAAGGGAGCAGGAACAAGAGGAGAAGAAAAGAGAGCAAGGGGGCATGCAACCCCTTTATAGTGAGTCAAGCACACTTGGCTGTTGCTAGGTAACTACGGGACAGAACCTAGATGAAATGCCAAGAGTTATATGTAAATCATTTTATTTGTGAGGATTATGTGCAATAGTGTGCATAAAGTACTGATAGGAGTCCTGGATATTTAGTTAGCACTCAGCAAATGTTAGTTTTTGCTATTAATGAAATTCGTGAATAAACGTGGAAGCACTAGGCCTTTTCAAATATCATCAGCAAATCAAAGTAGAAAACGACACATAACCGTATAAACTCAAAGGATTAAAACCATTGTGGTTTGGCTCTGTCTCCCAAGCTCACATGTTTGAGGCTTGATCTTGTGTTGGTTAGATTTTTTTTTTTTTGTCAACTTGACACAAGCTAGAGTCTTTTTGAGAGAAGGGAACCTCAACGAAGAAAATGCCTTCTTATGACTGACCCATAGGGAAGTCTATGAAGCATTTTCTTGATTGATGATTAATATAGATAGGCTCAGACCATGGTGTGTGATGCTAAACCTGGACAGGTAGCCTTGGGCTGAATAAGAAAGCCGCCTGAGAAAACCATGAGAAAGGAAGTCAGTAAGCAGCACTCTTCCGTGTCATCTATTCCAGGATCGGCCCTTCTTGCATTCCTGCTCTGATGTCCCTCAGTGATGATTGTAAACTGGAAGTGTGAAACGAAATATCCTACGTGCCCCAAGTTGTTTTTTGCCATGGCATTTTATCACAGCAATAGAAATCTAAGACAATGCAGAGTGCCAAGAGATGAGGGTTAATGACACACGACAAGATGGCGAGATCAGAGTAATTGGAAGAAAAAACAATGGATCTTGTAGTATGATAAACATCTTCATAAAATCAATATTATGAAAGAAGAACAGTTGATTAGCTGTCATTGGATGAACTGAAAAAACATTGATCATTATCTATGGAATAGTTTCAAGTGGAGGAAGTGAAGATTTTCACCTTTTCATTTTTGTGTAGAGTTTTTAGACTAAGGGCGGATCAACCGATATGCTATTAATCAAAGTTAGGAGTCCAAAAGGAACAACATTTTATTGACAAAATAAGCTTTTGTTTGTTTTAATTGAAACTTGAGCGGTTTGCTAACTGGCTCTTCAGAGATATTTGAAGATGTTACTGTGGAGCTCCGAGCTAGGTAGGTAGGCAGATTTGACTGTCAGTCATGTGATCACAGCAGACATATGATACTTGAAGAGGATCAAGAGAAAATTGATCAAGTCAATTGAGGTCAAACTTAAGGATTAAACCTTGGGGATGCTTGCTCTTACGATGAAGCAGAAGGAAGTATAATTAGCTACAATAACTCAGGAAAAATTGGAGTTAGAGATTGAGAAAGGGAACCGAGACAAAACATGTTTTAAAAGTAGTGAGCCAATGCTGAGGAAAGAGGGTAATGGCCTTTCTACTCTCTAGCTGTGCATTACTTTCTGTGGCCATAGATGTTTGTGTATTTAGCTGAAACTTTGTCATTTTAGTGAGGGAGGTTAGAATTGCATCTCTTTAAAGTTATTTTCAAGATCTTTTTTCCTGACCTTTGATACACACACACACACACACACACACACACACACACACACATGCAAGGAAGGCATGGAAACTTAGCGAAGATACTTGAATCTAGCCTGGAGATGTTTATAGTTGAGGATAGGCTAGTGTTTGCTGGAGAAGCTAGGACAGGAGAACTTCTAAATGGAATTATTTCTCCATTGTAAAATGTGATGCTTTCTTCTGCATTCATTCACAGATACTGTCTTTATTACTTCACTTCTTAAGAAGAACCTTTGTAGAAATATAACTGTCTTGGCAGGAAGGAAAATATTCTAAACAGACACTTGTATCTTTCATTATAATTAATAGGTTGTTGTAGAACAGGACCCAGTAGAAAGAGGGATTTCTCCAATTTCATGGTTTGAATCAGAAATTTTCCTCATCCCAAGGCATTTGTACACATGGTTCCTATTTGTTGCTGCTTCTTGGCAAGGTTGACCTGACAGACCCTTGCTAGAGAAAATATTCACTGGGGTGGACTTTGATATTAAAAGCCTTGGATACTCTCATTTTTCTATTTCTGCTTTATTCTTGCATATGAATAAGTGAGCTATCAACTTTCTGCTCCTGGTTCTATGCCTGCTGCTTGCTGCCAAGTTTCTTTGCTGTGACATTCTCTTATCTGTCTCTGTCTAGAATTGTATGCCAAAATACATTCTCTGTGCTATAAGTTGGCTTGGTCATAGTTTTTTATACCAGCAACAAATAAGTAACTATTATGCCCAGAATTTTTTGTCCTGGGAGAAGGAAATACTTCAGATAGACAGGAAACTTGAATCCCAGAAAGAGATTTCATATAATTCAAACAATTTGTCAGGGCCTCTATATGTCATGAGACTCAATCCTGGACCCTGATGGTGAGTGATAAAGATAGACTTGGGGAATTTAGCTGGATTTCTCTTTTTTTCATCCCATTATGGCCACATTGACTAATTTTTCTTTTTATGCTTTCCACTATTAATTTTGTTCTTTTAATTGGCTCTTGAGGAGGGGGTGGCTGTACCCGGCTTGGGTGCATCAAGTTCAAAATGAAAGATAATACATTATGACCCCTTTGATCTGACACATTATCTATAACAGTGACTACATCATTCATTTATTTATTTGGAATAACTTGGTACTTATGTTCCCTGTGCTAGTCAAGATGCTACTCAGGAAGATAAATGAAGCAGGCCATGTGTGCTTCCAGTACCCCCATAAAAAGGAGCTAATTGAAAAGATTAAAAGTTGAAACTGTACGAACACTCAGAGATAAGCAAAAAAGACCCGTAGGTCATGTTTAGACTTTAGCTTTATCCTATTAACCCAGTACATTTTTTTTTTTCCGAGACAGAGTTTCTCTGTGTAGCCCTAGCTCTCCTGGAACTCACTCTGTAGACCAGGCTGGCCTTGAACTCAGAAATCTGCCTGCCTCTGTCTCCCAAGTGCTGAGATTAAAGGCATGTGCCACCACTGCCCAGCTAACCCAGTACATTTCTATTAGTTATTAATCCAAGAGAAAATGTCTGTGTAGTATTATAAGCAATGAGAATAGAAAGAACAAAGTGAAAATGATCAGGACAGTAGGAGAAGGAGATTTCAGGGCATTAGAAAGATTTGTGATGTGAGTTGGCAAGAAGTCATGAAGTGGTCATGGTCTTGGGTTTACTGATGCTAAAGTGATGGAGGAAAACACACAGACACACAGACATACACAGACACATAGACACACACACACACATACCCAGAGAGAGAGAGAGAGAGAGAGAGAGAGAGAGAGAGAGAGAGAGCGAGAGAGAGTTATATAGAAAAAGACACTGCTAAGCAGAGGGGGGACTCAGGGCCCACATATTCAGGAATCTTGTCCTAAGGATCTTTGAGAGTTCTACTTCCCCTAATTTAGGATTGACCAGTTTGAACAAAGAGAGGGAAGCTTATAGGCCCCAAATCTTTATGTAAATATGTTCTGATCTTGCTTTGAGCTTGTTAGAAGGCCACTGGCAGGGAGTTGCTACTGGCTGGAGAAAAAGGTGAGGGGAGAAACTGAAATTTTTCTGTGCTTAATATCTATCTGCAGCCCCTCTGCTGGCCTACCTGCCTATCAGGGATCTGACTGCCTCCTAGTCCCTTACCAGTAGGGTGCCTGTATGTACCTGTGAAAGGGGCTTCTAAGCAGAGGACAGAGTTTAATATTTCATTCCTCCAGTACTTTTTTTTGTAGTTTTACTTTTTTATTAATTGATATATTGATAAATTAGTTGGCTGCATTGCAGTGCTATGCATTCTCACATTCATGATCAAGTACAGACCCATCATCCTCTAAAATTGTGAGCCCAAATAAACCATATTTCTAAGTTGATTGTATCATGTAACTCTCAGAATAAGTCAATACTCATTGATTAGTAAAAAGGAAGCTTTACAGAATGAATAGTCAGAGTTATAGTTATGATCTTTTACAGTAAGAGGATTCAAGCAAAGTCAGCAGTGGGAAGGAGGTCATGGACACAGACTCAGGGAGGTCAGATGTGAACTTTTAAAGAATCTTTTCTGATAGAACTGCAGGAGGCACATGTGCTCCTCAGAAGGAGCTGAGATGCTGCATATTCTTTGCAGAGCAGATCATAAGAGACAATGCCCTGCACTGTGAGTGACTCATGTCAGAATTAGGAACAGTTAGGAAAGCAAATCCTAGATGCCAGCCATGTGACAATGTGCAAATAGGCCTTTCCAGGCACATGCCATTTCCCTTGGTACAGTGGCAGCAATTTCGTGTTTTGTTTTGCAGTTCTTTGAGCTGTTGCATCTTATGCGATGCATTCTGAAATAGTCTATCATCTCTACAGATGTGACTGTCAGTTGATACATACACGGAGGCCATGGATCCGTTACTCTTGAGCTTTTGGTACATTTATTTATCTATTTTCCTACAGTCCCCTCTGTATCACACCTTTGGTTGAGCCTGGGTGTGGAATTCTGCCTCATGCTCCCTTCTTTCCTCAAATCTCCTCTCTAGACATTACATATTGATCTCTTGTCATAGCTACGTTACTCTGAAGGTTAATGAAAAGAGCATCCTCCACTTTGAGTGTCCTTTTTTATGTTAGGCTATAATTTCCTTTCACACAGCTCACACAGC
Organism: Rhynchomys soricoides; assembly: GCA_019843965.1. Lineage (NCBI taxonomy): Eukaryota > Metazoa > Chordata > Mammalia > Rodentia > Muridae > Rhynchomys > Rhynchomys soricoides. The sequence goes on along the minus strand of JADRCH010000040.1, from coordinate 8,779,527 downwards.
TAGCTCTACCTAGGGCCTATAAGAATTCTGATTAAAATTAAAAGATAATATTGATGAGGAATGATAAAATTTAATGAAATCCCATAAATATTTAATATTAATTAATGTAATTCTGATGTGTATATGTGTTATTCAAGGATACTTTACAGGTTGAGAAGTGTATAGAGACATAATTTATGAGACTAATGCCCCAGCTATCCATAGAAAGCAGGAACCACTTGAGAAACTCACAATGATCAGATCTGTAGAGCACTGAATTGATGTTTGACTGATATGTTTCTGTACTTTAACTCAATGTACTTGATACACTGTCTACCTGTTTGTATTACTCCATATGCATTACCAAGAAAGTGGCTTCTTTATTCCTAAAAATTTTCATTTATTCTCTTATACCTTGTTATTCAAAGTGTGTTCCATAAGCTAGGAAGATTAAGATCATCTGGAAGTTTGTTTGAAATGCAGAATATTGGTTCTAGCCCCAGACGTACTACATAGAGCATGTATCCTAGTTAGCTGTCCACTGAAGCCTATTGAAGTTTGAGAGCTGCTACTGTAGTAATCACTGTCCTTGCCTCTTCATGATCCATTGTCAGTCAGTGCCTTATCACATTGCAGGCCCAGTTATTCTAGGGATTATTAGCTTGTCAAGAACTTTGAATTTAAAATCTGTAAGCTAACACATTGTTTGTAAGTGGAATCTTTAAACTGCATCAATCTGGGCTGTGCTTTCGCAGTATCTGTATCAGCAACTGATAAACTAACACATTTCCTCATCTCCTGTCCCATGGGCCTCTTAGCTTCCAGCAATTGTTTAAAGACTACTTTTCTGAGAAAAAGGTTATGTCCTACTTTGCTTTCTGTTGCTGTGATAAACCACATGGCCAAAAGCAACTTGGGAAAGATAGGGGTTATTTTGGCTTACAATTTACAATCCGTTCTGAAAGCCACGTCAGGAGCTCAAGGAAGGAAGCTGGAGGCAAGAATTGGCTTGATCCTTCTGGCTTGATGAGCTAGCGTTCTTGTACATTGAGGACTAATCTTAGGAATTTATTACTAACAGGGGCCTGGATCCTCCAATATCAGTTTGTAATTAAGAAAATGCCCCACAGACAGGTGCACATGGTCTAAGCCCTAAGAAATAAGGGTAAAAGGTAAGGTGTTCAGTGGAACAAGGATGAGAAATAAGGGCAAACACAATAGTGGGGACCAGGAGGTCTTACATAAGCTGATGACTTATGCCAAGCTGGTCTATTAGGATATATAGCATCATATGTAGTATTTACAGGGGTAAAATACCCAAGGTCACAGAGAACTAAGTCAGATAATGTTGGCTAAGAAAACATGGGATGCTTCAGACACAGTGGCCTTATAACTGATAACCACAGCACAGGAGTAAGAATCAGGTTTCCAGAAGCCACAACCTTGATTCCTTCAAGACACTGGCTAAGTTCACTTCTGGATAAGGACAAAGAACTAAAGTTCCCCTTTTCCTTTCATCAGGGTCCTTGAGAAAATCTTTGGTTGATATAGCTCTCCACAACCGTATAACAATCTGGTGGTTTCAACAAGTGAGGTTCCCTCTTCCCTCTGGTGTCAACTTGACATCTGAGATTAGCCTTCAAAAGCTGCATGAAGCATGATATTACCCACCAGAAAGTAGAAAAATGCCATTTTTATCTCTTCAATAATATTTAGAGGCAAGTAGCTGTTGGACTGGCTCTTAGTCTATGCTTCAGTTATGCAGCATTCTTTTTATTTAGCTTTCTGCTATTCATCCATAGCTTGATTCTAGAATATACCAGAGAATGATCACAGCCTTGGGCACTTCAGTAATTCTTTGGCTCTATCCAGAGGGTATCTCCTGGTCAGAAAGAGAATAAATATAACACTTTTAGATTGTCTCAGCACCACAGTTAGCGTTTCTTGTCTCTGACTCTCTTTACTTCCCTGACTCCACCTCATTTAATCTGTAGCCATTCATCTATTCTTTGAGTTGATTCAGCATAAACCTAGTTCCTTTAACTAAAGTTTATATATTACTGGCTTATATATCCCAGTGAAAATTCCACTGCTAAGATATTTGGTTACATAGAGTCATTGCTCTAAAATTAAAATGCAAGTCACCGTGAGAAAATAATTTATCAATATAGTGATCGAATTCCATATAAATTATAATTTAAACTCTATTTGAATTTTATTATTCAGGACTTTCTAGAAAGTTGTTAATTAACATTGGAGTTTGATATGCATATTGAACAAATTTACTTATTAAAATGGAGTTCATAAGTATTGAGATGATTTATACTGGAAAGAAATATTCTGTTTGGTAATTTAAATTCTATTTCTTAGATAAATAGTTTTATGCTTCTCTAAGGTTAACTGACTATGGAAGGTGATAGGTTTAAGCCAATGAAAAGAATGAATGGGTCTGATCCGCCCCTCCCCAACTCTGAAGTCACATTGCTCTCTAAATAGTTTTTTTTGTTTTTTTGTTTGTTTTTTTTTGGTTAGTTTTTTCAAATTTTTTTTCAAAGTCCGAATAAACTAATATAATTTCACTGAATTAATTAGTGTGTGCCTTAGTCTTATTATTTATAATTTGTTAGGAGTGTTTGGTGGAACTGAACAAAATGTGTGTAGTCAGTATTTTATTTTGTATTTATCTTAGGACACTATGAGAGCGAGACACCTTATTCACAGCAACTGAACTGAAATGATGGGAAAGCTTGGCCAGGTTGACTCTTCTGATTAATGCCAGAAGAACTGAAGTGGGAAACTAGGGGACTCAGGAAAGCAGAGCTCATGAATGTAGTTTGCATGACAAGGCTCATGTTTATTATTATACCTCTTTTGATAATGTATTTATGAGTTTACAATTCAGCAAAGAAGCCTGCTTCACAGCCCAGTATGTTCAAAGTTATATAAAATATGATGTTATTTGTCTTTAGAATAATGTCTGAGGTATGGGAACATCATTTTCCATAACTTTTCTCTAGAAACTGAGGAAGGCCACAAGCATTCCCATGCTCCTTCTCATATTTGTGGCCATTACAAATCCCTTCCTAAGAAATATCAACATATTTCTCATGCGTACTTCATAACCTCATTCTATCCTCACAGAACCTTATTTCACATCCCAACTGATGGGATTTGTCAAAGTCATGTTTTAGAACTTCTAAAGACATTATATACCAGCGACTTCTGTTGTCATTAGGACCTAGTACCCAGGTCCTATGTGAGAGCATATAGTTGGTCATGATGGAGAAGGCAGAGCGACTCACAGCCATGGAAGAAGTGGTAGGCTTGTCTGTATCTGGCTGTTGCAGGCAGCAGACACTGGGCAGGAAGACGAGCCAGGCTATAAACCTCAAGGTTCACTTCACTGCTCTCAGTGGCCCATGTCCTCCTGCAAAGCTCTACCTCTGAAAGGTTTCACATCATCCTGAAACAATACCACAAGTTCAAAAACATGCACAAGTTCATGCACATGGACCATGGAAAACATTTCACATATAAACCATAACACTTTGAACACATTGAACTTCTTACTATGACTATGTGCAGCCTTTCCTCAGAACTCCAAACCATTTTAAAATGGAAAATCTAGATTTGGATGTATAAAAGAATGAAAGAGATAAGGCTAACACATGCTATCTGAAAGCAAAACAAAGTTTTCTTTAAACCCTTAGGAATTTTTAATTGTGTACCCAAGTAAGCTTATCTTCAAATACAAAATACCTCCCATTTATAGACATCTTCTGGTATGTGATACAAATAAAATTATCTTCAGGAATGGGGAGGTCTCTAGATTTGGTAGAGGCTCAAAACTGGAGAATACACATTACATACCATGCCGAGACATGAAGATCAGGATATTACTAATGCTCCCGGAATGTTCATAGTTTTTAAAGGTGAGACGCTTCCTGGAAGTAACCTGGTAGCAGCACTGATATTTCAGCCTTATCAACTTTTTAAGAAAATTAAATTAAATCCAGATTAACTTCCAGAAGGAGATTGGACTTATTCAACATAGGCTAATAAAAAACAAGCAAGGAAACACCATGAGGGAATTGCAGCAACTACACAAGTTTCATCGCAAGAACTGCAGAACTTGTATTATAATAATACAGTGGTGTCAGTTCCAGGGACTCTGAAATCCCTGTTGACATCATAAAAATTATTAGTAGATACTGTAAGCCAGAGACAAGAAAGGTTAGCCTGACTGCTTCTCAGCTGTATATGGTAAAGTTATTGCCTCTGTGCTCGACTGTTCCATATGCAGCATTGGGGAGTAAGTAAGAGTGCAAAGGTCAGATTGCCGGTCCCTTTCTGTGTACCCCAGAACAATATTTAACCTCTTCTATCTCGGTTTTCCACCTGTCGTCAAAAGTTAATAAATGTATTTTGTCATAAGATTGTATGAAAATTTCAATAAAATGATATAAGAGGAACTATTAATGAAGTGCCTGAGATGGTGTTAAAATCATAACATACATGAAAGTAATTTGTTAGTGAATAGGCAAATGAAATTGTTATGAGACATTGTCTGTAGAGATTATTTCCCCAAAGAAGGAGGAAACTCCCATAAGAATGTCAGTATATACTGAGGGTGGGAACAATGTGAACAGTCTTAATGGCAAAGCACCAAGGGGGCCATTGAGTTTCCTAGAGTAGTCAAGTTTCAGAGCAGAACTGTCATCTTGCTCTTTCAACAAACTCTGCTGCTGGCTGTCTTTCATTTCCTTATAAGTCACAGTTTAGCAAAAACACATTCTTTCTTTCCAATGTAAACTAAAATAAACACATACATGTGCATATACAACCCAACACACAAATGCTTAGACCCAAATCGTATCACAAAAGCACTGATTGCTAGCCTTATGCACTATGGGTCAGGGACAGGGAGGATGCTGACTTAAGAGGGCAGAACAGATATTTTAGGGCAATGGAGTTTTCTGGGTTTTGCTCACGGTAAGAACTATGCAATGTACCACATTGATCTATATACATATTATTGGTAATAATTATGCAATGTAAGTTATTTATCAACAAAGCTGAAAATAAGAAAATGAGGAAGGGAGGTATGGAAAGGAATGGGTGATTTACAAATAAAATCTTCTCAAAATCATCTGTGGAAGCAGACTAGAGTGACAATTGGGTTATATATGTGTGTCTCAGTAGGATGATTATTTAGATATAATTCCATATATGATGGTTTGACTTATAATATTTGTCTTGATGATGATGTGAAAGCAATATTAAATATGACTTTAGTAGAAGTTGCAAGTTGAATTTTCAGTCTTGATTGTGATGGCAGCTGGTATGGTTAAATATTTAGTTTTTATCTTTCAGGTTGGCTTCTATTCAAGGCATTTATGGTTTAGGAAAATTCCTCTTTATGATGAATTTATTGGGATGTAGTCACATCATAGATCTAGAAACATCAGAGGATTTTAACTTGAAATACAGAACCAGGAAAACATAGTTGTTAAAATGGATATATCCTAAGACCCTTCTGGAATTAATTAATAACATCAGAGACACTTGTGAAATATTGAACTTTAATAGAACACACTGGAAAAATAACTCAGCAATTAAACAATATTCACAAAGTCACAGAGAGATACTAAAACAAGAAAATAACCTAATTATTTGAATTGTCTTAAATTATGAATTAATTTTGTATTTTCCCCCCTGATTTTCTGGTCAATGGGACAACATAGACGCTCTTATGCATCTCTCCAGTGAGTTTAAACTTTCATACTCCAGGCCACCTAGCTCCTACATTTGACTCGATTTCAGGAGTTAACATAGAGTTTTGATTTTTTTTATGATTCCTTCTTTCTCACTAACACTCAAGATTAGTAACGTGGAAACTGCAGACTTCAAGAGAGCTGATAGATGGACCCAGTAAGTACCTTTAAAAATAGCAAATGGTCAAATCTGACCTTTGGATACTGACAGCGGAGGGGTAATTGCATTGAAATCATTTCCCTTCCAGGGAGAAAAGCTTGCTGAGAATTGGCTCCCTGCTTAAATAGAACAGGGTTATTTTATCCTTACAAGTGAATCTTCTGACACTTTGAAGCCAAGTGTCATTACTTTTGTCTGGCTTGTGGATTGCTGGATTCTCCATAAGTGTGATTTAATAGCCCGAATCTGTCATGAAATATTTATAGCTTTGTGTGCCTTGAAGATTTTGAGTTTTATTTATAACCACATTATTAATGAAATGGATTATATATAACATGACACAATATAGCATTTTATACAAGTACAACTATTTTAGTACAAGTGTACATTTTGGTTTGAATTTGGATAAGATCTAGATATTATCTGGTAAGAAAATGTTTGTTCAGCAATGTGGACATCATCTTTTGCAAATTTTAAAAGGAAAATGAAATAGTAAGATTGGTCAATTAAGCTAATAATTTTAATTAAGTTTAAAAATTAAAATTTAAAAGCAAACCGAGGATGTAGCTCAATGGAAGAATGTTTACCTGCCATATGGAGACCTTGGGTTCAATTCCTATCAAGATAGAATAAAATCAATGGTATGTGGTTGAGATAAACTTGTAACTAGTTAAAGTATTTAAAATTTAGAGGTCAAATTCCTTATATTTCCCTGAACTGGAATAACGTTTTAAATTCAGATTGTATGTACATTTATAAAAACAATATATTTTACTGCTTGCTCAAATAGACATTCTGGTTAAGGTAATGTTTATATTTTATTATAGGATGGTCTTTTTCCTGCTCTATACACTTTATTTTTATTCTAGTTTTATGAAGATATAAAAAAGCTGTACACATGTAAGGAATGCAGTATGATGCTGTATGTAGGCATTGTGAAGTCATGATCGCAATGGAACAAAATGACATATTCAAAGTTTCTTTTGTAAGAAGCACATTTGAGATTATTCTCAATGAATTTTAAGGGTCAAATGGTTCAATTTTTAACTGTGTTGACCACAGTGTATATCTCATGCCTGGAAAGTATTTTATAGTTGAGTGTTCACACATTTTAGGCCCAATATTCCTATTTTGTCCTTTTCTTTAGTTTGGGCAATGCTGTCTATTGGTTTTCGTGAGTTTGTCGTTTTTAGGTTTCACATGTCAGGACAATAAAACAGCATTTGTCTTCCAGCATTTAGCTTATTTGCTTTAGGGTACCATAATTTAGAAACATCCACGCAGATATGGCAGAATTCCCTTACTTTTAAAGACTGAATAGGATTTCAGTGTGCGTGTATGTGTGTGTGTGCGTGTGTGTGTATGCATGTATGCATATGTATCACATTTTCTTTAAATCACTCATCTTTAAATAGATAATACTTATTTCTATATATTTGGGTGTCTTAGTCAGGGTTTCTATTCTGGCACAAACATCATGACCAAGAGGCAAGTTGGGGAGGAAAGGATTTATTCAGCTTACACTTCCATGCTGCTGTTCATCACAAAAGGAAGTCAGGACTGGAACTCAAGCAGGCTAGGGATCAGGAGCTGATTGATGCAGAGGCCATGGAGGGATGTTCCTTACTGGCTTGCTTGCTTCTCCTGGCTTGCTCAGCCTGCTTTCTTATAGAATCCAAGACTACCAGCCCACAGATGGTACCACCCACAAGGCGCCCTCCCCCCTCGATCACTAATTGAGAAAATGCCTTACACCTGGATCTCATGGAAGCATTCTCTCAACTGAAGTTCCATTCTCTGTGATAACTCCAGCTTGTGTAAAGTTGACACACAATACCAGACAGTACATTGGGTTTGTAAAAATTCTGCAAAATGAATCCTCAAGTGCAGGTATCTTCTTAAGATAGTGACTTTACGTCTGGATTTATGCATAGAATTGGGATTGTCCACTCATATGGTAGTTGTAGTCATATATTCTTAAAGAAAACTTTGAATTAGTTTCCATAATTCCTGTACCCCTCACAATGAAAAAATTCTCTTTCTCCACACTTTCACCAATGCTGATTTTATACATTTATACATGTATACACATGCACACACACATATACATATATAACATATAACACACATATATATGTTATATGCATTTTAAGATGTATGAGATGATACTGAACTCTGATTTGATCCATATTTTCCTGACAAGTATATATATATATATACTTTTTTTTCATCCAATTTGCAGTTATTTTTCCATACAGAGAATTTTTAATGTCCCTCTTGTTTATTTTTGTTGTCTATTATTTGGTGTTATATTAAAAACACCATTGTGAGACCAAAAATCACAGGTGTTTTCCTATTTTTTTCCAAAAATTTCACAGATCCATTTAATCTGAGGGGTCTGACTTTACCTTTTGTATTGATATCTAAATTTCCTAGCAATGTTTATTGAATACACTGTTTTATAATGTATATTTTTATGTCTTCTTTGTTGATTAGTATATGTATAGGTATACTTTCTATACTGATTGCTGTTAAATTTATGTTTCCATGACAATACCATATTTCTTTGATTACTGTATGTATAAACTATAACCTGGGTCTTGATGACTCTTGTTCTCATTGAAATTGTTTCAGATTGTCTATGTTATTTGTGGTTCAACTCAAATATTAAGATAATTTTTCAATTTGTATAAAAATGTTCCTTAGAATTTTGAATGGGATTATGTTAAGTTTATTTAGCAATCTAGGTAATACTGGGATGATGATACTGATTCATGTAGTGCGTGGACACAGGGTAACGTTCCATTCGTTTCTTCAATTTCATCAGTGTTCTACAGTTTTCAGAAAATAGTTATTTCACATTTTAGGTTAAATATTTTTATAAGCAATTTATTCTTTTCAATGCTGTTGAGGAGGTTTATTTTCTTAGTTTTTTGATAACATAAAATTGTTATTTTATAAGACTGTAACTAACTGGCTTTTATATACTGACTTTGTATTCAAAGGCTTTACTAAAATAACTTATAAATCTTCCTAGTTCTCAATGAAGTGTGTCAGGGCTTTCTGTGTATATGCATATGTGTATATGTATATTGTATATGTGTTTTGTATGCATGTATTTGTGTATATGTATATATATGTGTGTTCATATTCTATAAATAAAAACTTATTTAAGTCTTTCCAATTTGAATGTCTTATTTTCTAACTATGATTGTGATATTTGATTTTTAGCTTCATAATTGTGGTGAATCAAAACTATTGATTTTAATAAATTAAAACATAATTGTATTCCAATAGGTCATATACCACCTGATGGTGGCACAGTAGTATTTTTAATGGACTAATTCACTAATTGTATATAACTTTAAAACTTTTTGTGTCTATGTATATTGGAGATGTTATACTATAATTTACCTTTTAAAAACATAAACACACAAATATAATATATACATATATTCACATGAATACTTGGAGATAAATTGAGAGAGATAGAAATGTTCATATGTAAATAATTTAATAGTCCTCATATAAGTAACTTACTATTCCTTATATACACTAAAGTTTATTATTAATATTCTAAAATATGTATTAACTACTAAAAGTTAGATATGTTTAAAGTATAAGAGATGGTTATTTAACATATGACTATATTATATCATGATATTCAAATTCATATTTTTGGTTGTATCCTTGCTTTAATATTAGGGTAATATCAGCCTTGCTAACTGAGTGTAAAGGTGTTTCCCCATATTCAGTATTTTTGGGAGAAACTACAAATACTGATAATTGTTTACTCAACTTTTATAAGCATATGTAAGAAGTTTATATATGTATTTGTACATATGTGTATGTAAATTTCTTTGACCTTTTAAATGCATGGATTGTTTAATTGAGTATTTACTTTTCAAAGATATGTAAAATTTCTAGTTTAATTTCTCTTATTTCTAATTTTCTGTAGTCAGAACAGTTGTTCCTTTGTATGCTTTTAATCTTGTTGAATTTACTGGGACATGTTTTTGGCCGAACATAGACCAACACTATTGCTGAGTGTGGTGTATTGTAGAGACTGTACACACAATTAGAATGTATGTTTGGGTGGGATGTCTTGTATCTATTAAGTCCATTTGATATATAATGTACCTCAAGGCCAGTGCTTACCTGTTTACTTCCAGTGCCAATGCTCTACTCATTATGAGTATGCAAATCCTGCATAATTACTGTCTATTTCCTCTTTCAATTCCATAAATATTTTCACTGTGTATTTAAGTGCCTCAAAGTTTGATGCATGCATATTTGTGGCTATACTTTACTGATAACTCTACTTCTTTATAAGAATATTATTGTAGAATGACTTTTAATTTATAATTTTGGACTGTCTGTTTTATATAATTAAAATACATCACAGGTAAATACTTTTGATCTGGTTTTGTTTCTATTTGCATAAAATATTTTTCCTATATCTTTTAATTTAAACTTTTTCATGCTGATAAAGCTGAAGTAAATATCTTGTAGGCAGCTTGTAGTTGGTGTTTATGTTCATTTGGAGTTGAGTTTTGTGCAGGGAGATAGATATAGATTGATTTTCATTCTTCCACATGTAGCTTTCCAATTTGATCAGCACCATTTTATGAAAGCACTGACTTTTCTCAGTTTTCTTGGTTAAAAATCAGGTGTCTTCTCGTATGTGGAATTATGTCTGGGTTTCATTTTTATTCTATTCATCAACATGTTTGCTTTTTGACAACACCATTGTGTTTTTATTGTTACAGTTCTGCAGTACAGCTTGAAATCTGGGATGGTGATACTTCCAACACTTCTTGTGTTATTTCTGGTTGTTTTAGTTATCTTGATTTTGTGTGTGTGTGTGTGTGTTTCGTGTATTTCTCTGTATATGCATATGTAACTGAAGTGCATACAATTACAGTCTTATTGTAGAACTTAATCTAAATGTAAATACATTAAGTAATTAATGAGCATGGATGTACTCTTGCCACATTACCTGTTTTCGTCATATTCCCGTCTTCATCTTGTGCTCCCATTTCCTACCTCACTTCATCATTGTTTATTTTTAAAGAATATCTCATTTAGAGATCTGCTTTATGGTTACATGAAACTCACATACACCAGTTATAACTATATTTTAAGCTGTTAACTTCGATCATACATAAACTTCTACACTTTTAATTTTTGAACTTTACATTTTGTTTTTCTATATATTACCAAATTATAGATATAGTATTTCAAATCATATTTTTCATTTAACTTTTATATGAAAATGAAAATGTACATATATACTATCACTATGTAAGAATATTCTAAATTTGAATTTTATTAGTTTTAAACTTACATACTTTCTTCATGTTACTGATTAACATTCTTTTGTTTCATCTGAAGAGCTGTTTTTCTTTTATCATTATTATTTGTTTGATAAGACTGTTCTTACTGTGGTGTCCTTTGAGTTTTTGTCTTCTTCTGGAAGTGTGTATATCTGCCTTTGTTTCAGAAGGACATCTTTCTTAGAAAAGATTTGATGGTTGCCACCCTCCTCTCACTTGTGTCATTGTGTACAGACTTCTATTGACAAATCTACTAAATGCCTTGTATTTCTCTGAGTTTCTTTTCGCTGCTTTCAAAATCTTCACACATGGAGTAGTTTGGTATTCTTGGTTTGTTTGTTTGTTTTTGATTTTTATTTTTCATTTTTTCCTTGAGATTTTACCTTTTATCTTCGCATTTAAGGAAGAAATCACCTCCAACAATCTTTTCTGTTTCATGGCTTCCAGAAGAGAAACATCATCAATCAATTTGATTAGGGAGTCTGGAGCTTTTTTCAACCCTTTCCTAGTCTTTTGTTCCATTTCTAGGGAGGGATTCTTCATACTAAATTTCTTCCTTTATTCTTAGAAATATAAACTGGATTCTGACTCTCCTGTTAATTTCCCTAGGGTGTGCCACAATATACTCATAGTTGTGTGTCTTCACCGTCCTGCAGAGTCAAGCTGGCTACCTGTATCACACAATACACTTGCCATCTGAAATGGAATAAAGACCAGCATGAAGGTGGTGTGTGATATGTTTCCATGCCCATGGACCAATTGCGCAGTGGATTCCACAAGTGAAGCAATCTTTTCTTGGACATGGGTACGCTTCCCTTTAGAGTCTGTGCTTCAGTTATTGCCCACAGTCTCTTACTTCATAATCGGCTTCTTCCAGTCACTCTTCCTTGCCAATCTCCTTAATATGGTGTACTTCTCCAGCATCATCCTGACAGTTTGAGAACGCAGAAACTCATTCTCTGTAAACTGACTTTTCTCTGAGTTAAGAGCTGCATGCAGAAGCTCTCTTGTGGTACTCGCACATCCCTGAAACCAGCTCTTGGAAGGTAGAAGCAGGAAGATTACAAGTTCAATGGCATCCAAAGCTACATAGCAAGTTCCACAATTGTCTGGGCAGTGTGAGACTTTTTTGCAAAAATTATAAAAGAAAGCTCCTATTCTCGAGCTTGTTGACATCACTTCTTATTCAGTTTTATTGTTGCTATTCAATAGTATAATAAAAAGTGCAGTAAATCCTTATTTTTCGTGTCTGGGAAGTGCCACGCTATTCCTGTACTCAGAAGAGACTAGTGATGATAATTGTTTGGTCTCTTGACTTAATTACATTTTGACATTATGATTCTAAGTAGTCAAAATATGACAAGCCTTGGTTTTGGTTATGAAATTTAGGATGTAGATATTTTCAATGTGTCGTGTTTAATTAATGATAAAAGCAGAATATTTAGGCAAAGTGTTATTTGGAATTGAAAGTAGATGTATAAATAGAACCAGTAAAGAATTCGGTAATTCACTTTTCCTGTGAGGGAATGCTTAGTTCTCAGTCACTTCTGACACCTATTTTGTTCTGTCAAACTTTGTTTAGGAACTTTTATTTAAATTGTAGGAAAAAAAGCCTTTTGATTGATAATCAGAAGCCATTGACAGTCTGATGGGCAAGCAGGAAAATTTATGAAATCAATGAATTTATTCCATTAGATTTTTCTTTAGTGTTTAATTATTTGCATAGTTAAAATTTTAGCAAGTAAGCTACTAAGCTACTAAGCTTACTTTAGCTTTAGCATCTACTAAGGTTGGTGTTAAGATATAAAATTGAAATTTTAAGATGTGGTTAAAGAATAAAATTATAATTTGCAAATAAAATCTCACTGGGGAATCAAACCACCATTAAGAGTAGGTACCATCACCAGCAGCAGATAGCCAACACAAAAATCACTCAGTGGTATCTTTGGATGTCATTGTTCCTTAATGTTACGTCAGGACATTTTTAAAAATTAATTTAAATATTTTTAACCTCACAGGCTATCTTTGTATATAGCTTACAGTTTTGCTTTTATGTGATTCCTGTGTGCCCAAACCTGTGCATTTCTGCATCTGTATGTTCCTTTTTCTTTTTCTTTAGATAGTTTCATTTGTTTTGTTCTATTCTAACATGTTTGTTTTTGCTTTATCTTATTTGATTATTATTCCTTAGGTACTGTATTTTTCTTTTCTTTTTTCTTTTTTGGATACTTTATTTACATTTCAAATGTTTCCCCCTTTCCAGATCTCCCCTTTGGAACCTCCCTATTCCCTCCCCCTGCACGCCTCTATGGGGGTATTCCCCCACCCACCCACCCTCTCTCATCTTCCCTCCTTGGCATTCTCCTATATTGGGGTATCTAACACCCTCAGGTCCAAGGGCCTCTCCTCCCCCTGATGGCTAACAAGACCCTCCTCTGCTACATATGTGGTCAGCACTATGGGTCCCTCCATGTGTATTCTTTGGTTGGTGATCCAGTCTCTGGGAGCATTGGGAGGTCAGGCCAGTAGACACTGGTGCTGTATTTTTCTAATGAGAGACAGAAAAAGTGTGTGGATCCAGATGGGAGAGGGGGTGGGGAGGAAGTGAGGAAACCAAGGGAGGTGGAAATTGTAATTTGAATACTTTGTGTGAAAAATATATTTTCAATAAAGAGAAATGCAGAAATAAATTTGTTAAAGTAAAAGTTTAACCGAAATTATATGCAAATTCCAAGAAAACTACTTGGACATAGGAACTTGAATCTCGATATTTCATCATTTGAAGCATGCAATGTGTTTTAATTCTGATTTTACAAAAAAAAATAGCTACTAAGGGCATCTACACTGGAAAGTGCTGAGTTTGACTTTCTTACTAAGTAAAGAATAACATTAAAACTAATAAACAAAACTGAATTAATTGAATTTATTAAATGATTAGTTATGAAGCTGTATTAAGAATCTTCTTAGAGATTTGGCTGCATATTTTACTTTCTTTCCCAGTAAATGTTTAAAATGTTTTCATATAATTATAATTCAATCAATTAACTCAATTTTATCTAATCAATTTTTTATTATAAAACAATCACAATAGAATTTCAAAATGGAATAATAACTTCAGATTTTAAGACATTTAACATCAAACAGCTGCAATCAAGGGACTGACTCATGCCACAGGAAGAAGGACATGGATAGAATGACTGTTTTCAAGCCAATATTCTTAAAATCAGTGGACATTATAAACTCTGGGTTTTTTAAGTAAAAAACAAAACAAAACAAAACAAAACAAAAGACAAACCAAAAAACTAGGGTATATGGCTGACTTAATCATTCAATAATTTCACTAGTGATGTCATACAATTGAATGCATATTTTTATAAGGTTCAATTTATTGAGGTGGTAGTTTTAGTAAGTTTGCTTCGGATAACTGTATTTCTTTATAACTCATGGCATTTTTCTCATATTAAATGATGGGTTAGTATGGTGGTGCATACTTAATTGAATTCATTTTTGATGTACCAACAGGAGGACCAGGAATTTCAGTCAAGCCTGGGATACCCAAATACGGTAGTCAGATCTATTTGGAGGGGTTCAGATGAAGAAAAGAAAAAGGGAAGTGATGTAATTATACTAAAATCTCAAAAATAAAATAAATAAATAAATAAATTAATTAATAAGGCTTTTGCAGTAGAAAGAAACTCCTTTTCCTTGAGACATACAAAGCAATGCTTACTTGAGGGATAGCTTGATGTGAGGTTGTGGCTTGCTAAGAAATTTTATTGGATGGCAGTTTTGTGGTTTCTTCCAGGCTCTTCCATCCATGTGTTCTGTCATCTTTCCATGCATTCAGAACCTAAAAAAAGGGCCATAGATAAAAGGCAGGTTACAAAAATAGAGTCAAAATGTAGATCTTGAAAGTTTTCAGATTTGCCATCAAATGTTTAGCTCATAAAATTCTAATAATTAAGAACTGAACAATTAATAGTTAAGGAAATACCAACAAAGAGAAAAAGTTTTCTTTATGAGACTATTAGTTTTAAATATAATACTACAGAGAAACCAATACTTTAATATTAGGCAAAAGCATAAACTGTTCTAATTTTTCTGTTTATATCCTTTTAGAAGACAAACTTAAACTTATACTTTAAGAACCTTGCAAATATTTAGACTCTAAAATGGAAATACTTTTTTAATGATGTGTTTCAAAGAAATCACCAAATATTTTATGGAAAATATTAAAAACATGGTTTGTAAAAAAAATTAAAGAAATAGGGAAATCTTTACAGTGACATTAAAGATATAAAACATCAGAGATTGGATTTCTTTTGTGTGCTATGAAACTTTATTCTGAACATGTAGGAAATGAAAGCACTAATTAGCTCTAGAGGCTTTAGGCATTACTATTTTTTTTAAAGCATTGCCAGTTTGAAAATGTACTAGAGTAGATATAAATGACAAAATAATTAAAGTTATCTTAAGCCCTAAACTGTCCTTTTCTTAAAAAAAAAAACTAAACATTGTATTCTTTGAGCTAATTACTTAATTTACCTTTATTTGTAATCTTATACCTATTCTCTATGTTAGTGAGAGATTCAAGCAGATGGTTAAAACATGTAGCATTCAGTAGACTGCAAAGTGTCTTCCTCGATGCTGTTACATAAGAATGAACAATGGGTCACTATCTCTGTGTAGAGGTCTGATTTTTATAGGTCTACTGGAAACCATAGCTTACATACTATTTTGCTTTTGAGATGTTTGGGCAAGATTACCAGTCACTTATGTTGTAGCATGCTTAGTATTTATTATTTTGTGCTGCAGTGCAGAAAAAGACCTTGTTTATGTACCTGCCAGTTGATGGGTCTCTCCATTGCTTCCCCTGTAAGACACTTTTGAATAATGCTTCTACTGATATTTCTGTATGGGGCTTTGTAGTGGCATGTATTTTTAATACTCCTGGGTAGATTACTAAAAGTGGAGTTTCTGGATCACTTGGTAATAACTCCTTACAATTACACAGGATACTGCCGTAATGATAACATAGTAGTAGTTCACTGTTGTTTTGTTTATACTAACAACTAACAGTGATGGTTAGCTTTTCATTTGCCTATCAGCTATTCATGAATCTTTTTGTTAAATATATCACCAAAAGTATTTAAAAGTTAGATTGCCATTCTTGAGTTATTCTCATGTTTATTCATTTTTGATACAAATTCTTGATTAAATCTGTAGTGGTGGAGATTTCTCTCTCATTCTTTGGATTTACTTTTCGTTTTAAAAATGGAATTGTCTGAAGTGCATTTTTCCCTACATTTAGATGCTAATATGAAAGTATGGAACATTGTAACATTTTTTCTATGTCTTCACTTGAGGCCAATTTATTGTTTGTTATTTTAAACCTTTTAAATTAACATATTATTTATATTATGTAATCAGTTTCATGATTATATTTTCACACATATGAACAATATACTTCATTTATATTTGCCCTTTACTCTCTCACTCTTTAGATCTACCCTTGCTATCAGTCCTATCTTCTTTCATGTCTTTTTATATTCCTATTTTATTCACAGGCATGCACACGCATGTGCCTCTTCCTGTTGGTGTGTGTGTGTGTGTAAGTGTGTGTATGTGAATGCCATGTGAGTGCAGATGCTCAAAGAGAAAACAAAACAAAACAAAGGGCATCATATCCTGTAGAAAAAAATTTCAAGTTGTTATGAGCTGCCCTAAGTATGATGCTGGGAAGTGAACCTGGATCTTCTGCAAACAGAGCATGTGTTCTTAAGTGCTATGTCATTTCTCCAAACACTCTAATTCAATAAATTTTGATGAGCTATTTTTGTGTATTCAGTAGAAAAAATAATTTTCTTTACACTGGGGGTTGTTCTTACGTTCTATGTATTCAGGTCCTGATTTTTGTGTCTTGAGATCTAGTTAGAGCTCAGGCATAGCACTGTCATGAATTTTGAAGTATTCCCTGTATCAATGTGGTATAAAGAATGCTTCCTAATGACCTCTGATTGGTTAATAGCGGCCTTAACAACCAGTGACTGGGCAGAGAAAATAGGAAGGCTGGACTTCCAATCCCAGCCAGGGTCCCAAGGAGAAGAGCCAGGTTGAAGGAGTTAACCACCAGGCAGGAGAGGGTGCAGAAGAAGGGCCATGAGGTAGAGGAAGAAGAAGACCTTCAGGTCTGGCATGAGGAGGAATCTCAAAGGAAATTTCCCGATGGACTGATACCTACAGCAGAGTAATCCAAGGGGAGACTAAATACAAGTAACTCAGAGCATGTGACTGGGAAGTAGCTAGATAGCATAGGGGGTTAGGAATATCTGCTCAGTTATTGTGCTTAAACCTGTTGAATAAATTAATAGTTCTTTGATTCAATTATTTGAAAGCTAGCTGGGTTAGAAAAAACTGCCACACTATTCAAGTGTTTGTTAATTTCCCAAGGTTTGTTCCCTTGTCCATCTTTCTTTCTTTCCTTCCTTCCTTCCTTCCTTCCTTCTTCCTTTTTTCTTGCTTTCTTTCTTTTTTCTTTCTCTTTCTTTCTTTCTTCCTTCCTTCCTTTCTTTCTTTCTTTCAAGATTTAGTTCTGCTGCAGTTATAGAACATACTTTGTATGCCAATCCTTTTAAATTAATGGAGACTATTATATGGCTTAACATATTTTATTCTAAAGACAATTCCGTGTGTAGTTTGGGAAATTCATTCTGCAATAAGGAAGAGTTTGTTGATAGTTATACCAGTGTTTATATACAGGTTTGCTTTCTTTTTAGATATTTTATTTACTACTGAAGGTGAGGTATTAAAATCTCAATATTTGGAATTTCCTTTAAATCAGTTTTTGCTATAGTTAGGCACCTGTTATTAGGTGAACATACAATTATGGTCATCATATTTTTTTGATGTAGTGATGCATGTTATAATTAAAGGCTTCTTTTTCTAATGGTATTTTGATATAAAGTCTATATTATCTCACTACAGCTATTCTTTCTTTCTGTTACTATTTCTGTGGTAATTTCTCTTTGAGGTATGTTTTGAATTTAAGGCATTTATCTTGCAGGCATTATAAACTTGTATGTTGCTCATGTGATTTTCTTTTTGTGAAATTCCAAGATCAAACCCCAGGACTTAAATATGTGTGCTCACTGAGCACTTTACCATCAAGTTAGAGTCCAAGACCATGTTTTCCTTTTAGGGTATCTCTTTATAAGCAGTAATTTCATTGTTAAAGTGTATCACTTTTTTTTCATCTCTTTTCTGAGTTTTAGTAGTTAGCTCATGGAATAAAATGTGCATTTCAACTTCTCACCACAATTTATTTCAGATGGGAACTAACAATTCTAGTCCTTCTCCTTCTTTTAGCCTGATTTCATGGTTTTATATCTATTACATCTACTTCTTGTATAAACTTGGCTGTTGAACCATGGTTACAGTTGTTTTATATTATGCTTTTCTACATGGTAAAGAAAAGCATATCTGCTGTTCTTCATTTATTCCTGTGGACTAGGATGATCTCTCTCAATAAGTAGTATTTTCTCTGAATAGTAAAGTTGAAAGGATGCCTCTTCAATGATGCATCTCTTTTGATAGAATACGTTAACAATTCAAACTCTCTGCAAATCTCTCTGAATTTTACTTTTGTGTGGTCATTTTCTGTTTCTAACATGAATGTTTAGAGCATCATGGTTGTCAAGGAGTATGTAGAGGGGCTTGGAACCTTGGGTCTATTCTTCATGTCCCTAGCCTTGTGAAGAGTACTGCTTAACCTGTAAGTACCACAGCTTGGGGCTAATCAAGCAGAATCAGATATCTGAGAAAGCACAGGAATCTACAGATAGCAGAAGATGAGAGCATCTTAATGCAAAAATGCTCATAATTTTTATCATTTATATCCAAATCTCAGCAGATGTTCTCAAGTCATAATGTATGGGCGTTTTCCAGAGAACGGAGTTTCTAATTCTTTTTTTCTTATCTAGGAAAGGACTTAAGTGTTTTGGCTGCTTAACTCTAGAATAAAGCCTCGTTAAAGGACAAGTGAATAGTGCTGATTTAATAAATCACAAAATAAAATATAGTTCATCTCATATGTTGGACTGAAGTATTTCAGTCAAATGTAGCCAAATTTTGAGTGATGTTTAGTCATTAATATATGGTCCAGCTCATAAACAAAAGAAATATTGATTTTCTATTAAGAAAACTAGCTTGGCAAAGTAAGAAAGGAACACTATATTAAAACATAATTTTTGTACTTCAATTCTGCCATACAGAATTTAGGAAAGTGTATGTTTCAGTAATTTAGGGCTAACTAAATATTGATAAGAATTAATCTTGGTTGGAATGAGGGCTAGAATAGTTATGATCAATTTAATACTGTAAGAATTTACAGTGTTTGTGTAACTGGGTTTGTGTAACATGTAGTAAGCCTTTCTCTTAGTAAATAACCTATTTTGCTTTTTCAGTGATTTTAAACTTTGATAGAGGTCTTGTCATAATTTATGCTTATCTACTCATTAGGGATATCTTGACAATTAATATTTAAAGTATAATTTAGTGCTTCAATAAGCCTCTTGGATGATGTACAATTTGATGATAATGTATGACATGGAAAGCATCTGTCTTTTGAGAAGTAGGCCAAAATTATTTACTTTTGAAAAGAAAGCTACAATGAGTGTGTTAAGAAGTTAATTAGGGTTTAGTTCATTTTTGATTAGAAATAGAGAATATTTAAAACTAGCTTTCAAAATACACAAAACAACACTGGCAAAATTTTATAGAAATGGACATTTAAAATTATGCAGCAAAACTTGAAAATTTGAATGCATAGAAAAGACAGATAAAATTGACACATATACCAAGGAGGTTATTGTATAAAGAGGACTAAATACAAAATCTGTTCCCTAGGACTTATGATAGGGTTCCATGATGATAATCATGCTAGAAGTGGAAATATAAAAATTGGAAATGTGCCTTCTTCCACTTTCATCTGTGCTGGAGCTGACCCTGTGCACAGCTCTCCATACCCATATCCCACCAAGAGAGAGATGGTATCCCAAGAGGGCTGGCACACCTGAGAGCACAGGTAAGACCACCACTTCTGCTCAAATTCCTGGCCCAAGAGGGACTTGTCCAGAGCCATCAGGACACAGGAATCAAAGAACAGCCAGGGATAGGATCTTTCTGGTTTCAATCTGTGCCCCAGAGCTGAACCTGTGCCACTACTCTCTTTACCCAAATTCCTCCTGGAGAGAACTAGTCTCACAGGAGTGCTGACACACAGGTTTGCAGGAGGAATAAACCACAGTCAGAGACATCAAGAACAGCTAACACCAGAGATAACCAGATGGAGAGAGGGAAGGGCACGAAAATAAGCAAGAGAAAGCAAGGCTCCTTAACAACATCAGAACCCAGTTCTCCCACCACGGCGAATCCTGGATACCCTAACACAACAAAAAAGCAAGACTCTGATTTAAAATTACATCTCATGATGATGGTAGAGGACTTTAAGAAGGACATAACTCCCTTAAAGAAATACAGGAGAACACAGGCAAACAAGTAGAAGCCCTTAAAGAGGGAACACAAAAATCCCTTAGAGAGTTACAGGAAAATACAACCAATCAGGTGAAGGAATTGAACAAAACCATCCAGGATCTAAAAGTAGAAATAGAAACAATAATGAAATCACAAAGGAAGACTACTCTGGAGATAGAAAAACTAAGAAAGAGATCAGGAGTTATAGATGCAATCATCACCAATAGAATACAAGAGATAGAAGAGAGAATCTCAGGTGCAGAAGATACCATAGAAAACATTGAAAAAATAGTCAAAGGAAATGTAAAATGCAAAAAGCTCCTAACCCAAAACATTCAGGAAATCCAGGACACAATGAGAAGACCAAACCTAAGAAAAATAGGTATAGAAGAGAGTGAAGATTCCCAACTTAAAGGGCAAATACATACAATACATACAATACATTCAATAAAATTATAGAAAAGACTTCCCTAACCTAAAAAAAAGAACGCCCAAATACATACAAGAAGCCTACAGAACACCAAATAGATTGGACCAGAAAAGAAATTCCTCCTGTCACATAATAGTCAAAACACCAAATGCACAAAACAAGGAAAGAATATTAAAAGCAGTAATGGAAAAAGGTCAAGTAACATATAAAGGCAGACCTATCAGAATTATACCAGACTTCTCACCAGAGACTATGAAAGCTAGAAGATCTTGGGAAGATCTCATACAGACCCTAAGAGAACAAAACTGCCAGCCCAGGCTGCTATACCCAGCAAAACTTTCAATTACCATAGATGGAGAAACCAAGATAGTCCATGACAAAACCAAATTTACAGACTGTCTTTCCACAAATCCAGCCCTACAAAGGTTAATAGATGGAAAACTTCAACACAAGGAAGGAAACTACACTCTAGAATAATCAAGAAAGTAATCTTCTTTCAACAATCTCAAAAGAAGATAGCCACACAAACATAAAAATAACATAAAAAATAACGGTAGCAATAATCACTATTCTTTAATATCTCTTAATAGCAATGGATTCAATTCCCCAATGAAAAGACAGAGAATAACAGACTGGATAAATAAACAGGACCCAGCATTTTGCTGCATACAGAAAATGACCTCAGTGTCAAAGACAGACACTACTTCAGAGTAAAGGCTGGAAAACAATTTTCCAAGCAAGTGGTTCCAAGAAATAAGCTGGAGTAGCTATTCTAATATTGAATAAAATTGATTTTCAACCAAAAGTTGTCAAAAAAGATAAGGAAGGACATTTCATACTCATCAAAGGAAAAATCTACCAGAATGAACTCTCAATTCTGAACATCTATGCTCCAAATGCAAGAGCACCAACATTCATAAAAGAAACTTTACTAAAGCTCAAAGCACACATTGTACCTCACACAATAATAGTGGGAGACTTCAATACCCCACTCTCATCAACGGACAGACCATAGGAACAGAAACTAAACAAACACAGTGAAACTAACTGAAGTTATGTGTGGGAAGCCGCCCGAGTCGCACCCACATTCGCCATTATAAGATGGCGCCTACATTCGGCTGAGGACAAGTTGTAAACAGGCTAGTGCACATGCACCTGGTAATTTTCCACCTCAGAGTCTCAGCCTCTCTCGTGGCGTCATCTGGCCTGATGTGCGGGAGCCAATGGGGAAGCTCCACGTCCCAGGCGAGCGCTGTGGCCTATATAAGGGACAGGTGTTCTGTTGTTCGGGGTCTCCACTCGTGGCAAGCTTATGCTTTCCCTCTCAAGATGCATTAAAGCTTTACTGCAGAAGGATCCTATGTGTGCCGCGTCGTTCTTGCTGGCGAGACCGTAGCACGGGACAGTTATGGACCAAGTGGATTTAACAAATATCTACAGAACATCTCATCCTAAAACAAAAGAATATACCTTCTCAGTACCTCATGGTACCTTCTCCAAAACTGACCATCAAAAAAGGCACCAACAGATACAAGAAGATTGAAATAATCCCATCCGTCCTATCTGATCACAATGGGCTAAGGTTGGTCTTCAATAACAACAAAAACAACAGAAAGCCCACATACATATGGAAGCTGAATAATGCTCTACTCAATGATAAATTGGTTAAGGAAGAAATAAAGAAATTAAAGACTTTCTAGAGTTTAAGGAAAATGAAGGTACAACATACCCAAACTCATGGGACACAATGAAGTCAGTGTTAAGAAGAAAAGTCATTGCTCTGAGTGCCTCCAAAAAGAAACTGGACAGAGCATGTACTAGCAGCTTAACAGCACACCTGAAAGCTCTAGAATAACTCATGGACCTCATGAAGCTCAAGAGGAAGAGAACCAAAAAATAAATGCTTTAGTCCTGCTTAGAAGGGGGAACAAAATAATTAAGGGAAGTAGAGAGTGGGAGGGACTTGGGAGGAAGAGAAGTGGAGGAGGGAAATAAGAAGGAAAGAATCAGGTATGGGAGAAAATGGAGAAGTACAGAAGTCAGGAAATTGAACAGAGATGTGTAGCAATGGGGGATGAGGGACTAGGGGTAGAAACCAGAGAGTCCCAGACACCAGGAAAGCAAGAGCCTCCCAGGACCCCATGGGGATGATATTAGCTGAAATACTCCACAAAAAAGAGAGAGAACCTGTTGACAACATATCCAGAGGTTAGGTATGGCCCCTTATTGAGGGATGGGGCCACCTACTCATCTCCAAAAGTTTAACTCATAATGCTTCTGTCTAAAGAAAATACAGAGACAAAGAACAGAGCAGAGACTGAAGGAAAGGCCACCCAGAGACTGCCCCACCTGGGGATCCATCCCTTATACAGCCACCAAACCCAGACACTATTGTGGATGCCAAAAAGTGCTTGCTGACAGGAGCCTGATACAGCTGTCTCCTGAGAGGCTCTGCCAGATCCTGACCAATAGAGATGCATATGTACACAGCCAAACATTGGACTGAGCATGGGGAGCCCAGTGTGGAAGTTAGGGCAAGGACTGTAGGAGCTGAAGGGGTTTGCAACCTCAGACGAAGAACAACAATATCAACCAACCAGAACCCCCAAAACTCCCAGGGACTAAACCACCAACCAAAAAGTACATAGGGGGTACCGCACCTGCTGGATATATACCAGAGTATTGCTTTGGCATCACTGGGAGGGGAACCCCTTGGACCAGTCGAGGCTTGATGACCCAGGATAGGGGATCACGAGGCCACGGAGGCAGAAGTGGGTGGGCAGGTGGGGGAGCACCCTTATAGAGGCAGGGGGAGAGAAGAGGGCTTGTGGAGGGGAAACTGGGAAGGGGTATAACATTTGACATGTAAATATATAAAATAACCAATAAAAAATTGGAAATATGTTTATGGTGTAGTTCCATTCCAAATCCTACAGTTGCATCGTTGACTGTGGATTTTCTCTTCCTGTTCTTGCCTATTATCATGGAAGAGTGTGGCCCTGGCCAAAAAAACAAAAACAAAAACAAACAAAACATACCCCCCACAGTTTAAAGAAGATATTCTTTTCTTTAGTTTAAAGAAGACCTATATTATAAACTGTATGAAAGGTGAAGGTAGAATCTTCAGATCTGATTATTAGAACATGTGATGAAGCTGCAGTTATTTTATCTGGCCTGTGTGAGAGATACTGTGCCCTTATGTTAGCTTAGCAGAAGTGAAACACAAACATTTTCCAATTGAAATGTTAGTGCTGGTTTGTGGATGTACGGCTTCTTCTTTCATCATTATAAATAAAGAGCAGTTCAGGTAGCCCATTAAAGCAACATGCCATCCTTTGTTACATCAAACAACTTATGTAGTCTTTTCTAGTCATCTACCTGTTAGAAGAATATGGCTGACATGTCATTCTGCTGTTTGGGATTAGTTATCTACTGCTAGCCAGACACATTGACTTCACATAACACAAAACATGTTTTCTTTCAGCTATAACAAGAATAGGAATTGAAAATTGTTACTTTCATCCCTATAACAAGAAAATGTTGGATAAAATAGAAATCGCTTTTTCGCAGTTATGTCAGAGAACTGATATGTACAGCAAATGGCCACTTGGAAATTTGGAGTGCCAAATAAATTCAGAAGGTTGTAGTTAACATATGCTTATGACTGGAATAGAAGCAACTACAACTATATGTTTTCAAGAGTCCTTAAATGCCAATTATTGATGAATGGATAAAGGTTAATTGTAGAATGTGAGGAAAAACTGGTGATTTAGAAGGATGTCCACAATTCCTATGTTTTATCTGCGTGGAGCCCACCAAATTCTCATGGTGATGACCTGTAGTGGTTTGAATAGGAATGGCTCCCATAAACTAGTGTGTTTAAATGCTCAATTATAGAGAGTGGCACTTTTAAGAGGTATGGTGTTGTTGAAGTAGGTGTGACCTTATTGGGGTAGATGTGGTCTTGTTGAAGGAAGTGGGTCACTCGTGGTGGGTTTTGACATCTAAGAAACTTAAGTTTGGCCCAGTGTATTTTTGTATCACTGTTCATTAGGGAAACTGGTCTGAAATTCTCTTTCTTTGTTGAGTTGTTGTATGGTTTAGGTATCAGGGTGACAGTGACCTCATAGAATGAGCTTGGCAATATTTCTTCTGTTTATATTTTGTGAAATAGTTTGAGGAGTATTGGTATTAGCTCTTCTTTGAAAGCCTAGTAGAATTCTGCACTAAAACCATGTGGCCCTGGACTTGTTTTTAATGACTGTTTCTATTTCCTTAGAGGTTATAGGCCTATTTAGATTGTTTAACTGATCTTGATGTAATGTTGGTAAGTGGTATCTATGGGAAAAATTGTTCATTTATTTTAGATTTTCTAGTTTTGTGGAGTACAGGCTTTTGAAGTAAAATCTAGTGATTTTTTGAATTTCCTCAGTTTCTGTTGTTACGTCTCCCTTTTCATTTCTGATTTTCTTAATTTGGATACTGTCTCTGTGCCTTTTAGTTGGTTTTCCTAATGATTTATTTATCTTATTGATTTTCTCAAAGAACCAGCTCTTGGTTTTGTTGACTCTGTATTATTCTCTGTTTCTAATTGATCTATTTTAGCCTAGAATTTCCTGCCATCTACTGCTCTTAGGTGTGTTTCTGTCTTTTTGTTCTAGAGCTTTCAGGTTTGCTGTTAAGTTGTTTGTATAAAATCTCAATAATTTCTTTATGAAGACACTTATTGCCATCAATATTCCTATTCACATTGATTTCATTGTGTCCCATAAGTTTAGGTTTGTTGTACATTCAATTCTAGACAGTTTTTCTTCTCTCTGTCTGTCATTGAGTAGAGAGTTATTCAGTTTCCATGAGTTTGTAGGCTTTCTGTTGTTTATATTGTAGCTGGTATCCAGTTTTAATCCATGGTGGTCTCCTGTCCCTGGTGCTAGCATAGCCTCCAGGAAAAGCATCTTATTTGAATTTGAAGGGGATTTGCCACCCTTAGAAACACAATCATTTTTTATTGGTTAAATCTTTTCTATGGATACTGACTGCTAATATTTCATTTTGTCCATATCAGTGATTGTGCTGGTTAGTTTTTGTGAGCTTGATGTGAATTAGACACACCTGGAAAGACAGACTCTCAGTGGAAGAATTGCCTTCCTCACATTGTACTGTTTTGGGAGGTATATTCTTCATTCCTGGGTGATGTGGGATGTTCAAGACTATTACCATTGGGAAGTACCATCCCTATGCAAATAGGCTTGGTCTATATAAGAGAGATAGCTAAGCAAACCAGGGGGAGCTTATCAGTATTCCTTATCAGTGACTTATCAGCATTCTTCCATGATCTCTGCTTCAGTTTCTAACTCCAGGTTTTTGCCTTTATTTCTCCCAATGATAGACTGTAGCCTATAAGCTAAATAACCATTTCCTTCCCTATGTTAGTTTTGGTCAGTACTTATCACAGAAACCCAAATCAAACTAGGACAAAAGTTATGAGTTAACTACATAAGCACACAATCTATAACCCTGATTCTTCAGGTACCTCTGCTGCTACACTGAGTGAACTATACAATTTTCTACCAAAATTAGAGGCCCTGTTAATTATTCACAAAGAAATACTAAATCTTAAACCAAGACATTTCCTGCTTTTAAGAGTAATATTGAGAGTTTAAAGGAGCTATATAGACATAATCTTCTGTCAGTTGAAAGAGAATCTTACTAACCCACCTGACACTAGTTCATTTAAGTCATCTTTTTATGAGCAATAGAGAGGAAAACTGTCAGAAAATTTCTATCATAACTGAAATACAGCTGCCAAGGTTTATTCTTCATACTGTCAGATGTAGAAGAGGCTTACACTGAGTGTGCCAAATATACTTTCAGTATTCTTAATGTTCCAAGTACAGTATGACTATTTGATTTAAAGAATGTGCAGTAGGTTCTAATGGCCTTCAAGAGTGTCAAGGCATTGTTGTCTGTGTCAGAGGTGACCCAGGCCCCTAAGGTCATGAAGAGCCTGGGAGCATGTTTCCTCATGTCCTTTTGTGTGGTAAACATCAGGGCAACATGGGTAACTTTTGGAATACAGGCAGAAAACATTGATCTTAGAAAAAAACTAATTAATTAACTTCCTGATTCACTCATGAATTATTTAGTATCTCAAAGCTAACACTAAATATAATTTGAAAAGGAATACTTTCCTCCACATAATTTATGGCCTTTTGCTTGAATGCTATAATAATAGATATATGAAAGTGTAAGGTACACAAGATAAATTTTCCTCCTTTATTGTACAGTGCATGACCTGTCCTACAAATATGCCCTTATTCTCATGAAGAGAAACAAACCTAATTATATATAAGAAATATGATATGATCTAATAAGTACTTAGAAATATAATTAGAAATATAAATGCCCCTAAATTGGCTGATATGAAGCTATTGGAGTTCATGATATTGATAATGAGATTATATGGTTCAGAAATTAGTCATGTGATAAGTGTGGAAAAAGTCATATATGACTTTTTTATATATCCTCTGTATATATATATATGACTGTATATATATCTACAACTATATTTATATCTATTTATCTATCTATCAAGAGAAAGTGAATGAAAGAGTGAGAGAGACAAGAGGCTATATGTCAGTCTATTTGTGCCATCATAACAAAAGTACCAGATGGTAGCCTTCCATGTATTAGTAAAGACTTATTTATTATGACTCTTTCCAGAGATTTCTAGACCCCTGAAAGCCACCCGTTGAAGTCTTGAGAAGCCTTATTAGGGTAGGGCCCAATAAAGCTAGGTTACAGAATCTGCTCTCCAATAACTTCATGAAATTTGCAGGCAAATGGATGGAACTTGAAAATATTATCCTGAGCGAGATAACGCAGTCACAAAAGAATGAACATGGTATGTACTCACTGATAAGTGGTTATTAGCTCAAAAGTTCGAAATACCCAAGAGTCACTTCGCAGCAACAGTAGGGCTGAGTGTGAGGTCCCAGATGGAGGACTTGGAGAAGGAACTGAAGGAACTGAGGGAGTTTGCAGCCCCAGGGAGGGAGCAATAGTGACAACTGTCCTGACCCCTCAATACTCCTGGAGACTGAATCACCAACCAAAGAATACACATGGAGGGATCTATGGTGCTGGCCACATATGTGGCAGAGGAGGGTCTTGTTAGACATCAGAGGGAGCAGAGGCCCTTGGGCCTGAGGGTGTTAGATCCCCCAGTATAGGAGAATGCCAAGGAGGGAAGCAGAGAGTGGAGGGGTGGGTGGGTGGGGGAATACCCCCATAGTGGCAGGGGGATCGAGGAGGGAATGGGGAGGTTCCAAAGGGGAGCTCTGGAAAGGGGGAAGCATTTGAAATGTAAATAAAGTATGAAAAAAAATACTAGCACCTTTAAAACAACAACAACAACAACAATAAAGCTAGGTTACTATTGTCATTCTCTTGCTACTATTTGGACCTGAAATGTCCGGCAAAGGTTCATTGAATGCTTGACCTTCCGTGCAACAGTGTTAAGAAGTATCTGTGCCATCATAATTGTAATTTCATAAATCAATCAATTGATGTTTTTATAGCTGAATGGACATTAGGAAGTGATGAACACAATATGAGGTGAGACTTCATCGGAAAAATTTTATCTGGGACTACGTCCAAGCCAGCTCAGTCAGTCAACAGGTTCTCAAGGGAGGGAGTGAGGACTGAAAAAGAAAAACAGTTAGTCAAAAGTAACATGACTCCAGCCTGTACTGAGGCTAAAGTAGTTTTATTTTTCTCCAGTCTGCTTTTATATCATTCTAGGTACATCAGAAAAGCATGGTCAGTTCTTAGATTAAAGTAATCAAGTGATGTAGTAAACAAGGAAATCCCACAAGATAGTAATTAAGTAAAGTAGTAAGCAAAGAGATCATCTAAGGTAGTAATTTAGCAAAGTTGTAAACAAAGCCCCATGATCACTGTTTCTAATATTTTTGTCTGAACCTACTTCCTTGTCCGAGCCCTGTGACAAATGCCAAATTCCTAGAAGCGGCACCAAAAGCTCTCAGCAGACTACGTTTTTGTAAACGGTTTCTTGTCCTGCTATCCTCTGCATCCCTGTTTCCGTAAGGTAACAGCTTTGCTCACCCAGTTTTGTTCACTCATGACTTTGCTCATTCACACATTCCTCGACATAATATTTAGGTTAACAGTGGGCTCCAAGCAATGGGACCATGAGTGGAAATCTGAAACTGTGAAGTAAAATAAACCCTTTCTCTTGTTTCCTGGGTGTTTTTTTTTTTTTTTTTTTTTTTTTTGCAGTGGCATAAATCTAACAAGCACAGAGATACTGGAACCTGGCTCTCATGTTCACTTCCCATCTACCAGGATGTGAGCAGTCTATCCTACAATACGCTCAACCATGATGTTCTGTGCCACCACAGTCGCAAACAATATTGTCTAATGAGGGTGAGCTGAAACCTTGAAACACTGAGAAAAATAGACCTAGGGTGCTGAGGTGGGAGTAGGTGGGGGAGCACCCTCAGAGAAACAGGGGGAATGGTGAGGGCTGGGAGATAAGGGGTTTGTGGAGGGGAAACTGGGAAGGGGGATATCATTTGAAATGTAAATAAAATAACCAAAAAAAAAAAAAAGTTTGTGTAATTGTAATAATGCCAACTTATCTGCCAATAGAATTTTGATTTTTCTAGTAAATAAAGCCATCACAAGTTTAGGAAGCAAAAAAAAAACATAGTTCAGTATTTTGTCTCAGCAATGGCAAGCTAAAACAGTTCTGGGATGAAGGAATTCTGAAATGAGGGTGCCAGGAGATTTGGTGCTTGAGAAAGGACCAACTCTATTAATTAATTAATTAATCAAAAACATCCTGACTTCAGTTTCCTTTTCTTCCTCTCCTCCCAGTCCTTGCACCCACTTTCCCTCCCACTCTTATCCTTCCACATCCATTTCTTTTCAGAAAAGAGAGGGGCCTCCCACGGATATGAGCGAGCCTTGGCGTATCAAGTTTCAGTAAGACCTGGCATATCTTCTCCTATAGTGTAAGATTATTTTTGGTGTTGCTTTTACTTATAGCAGCTTCATTTTCATGTCCTTTTACTGTTTGTCCATGTATCGGTTCATTCCAGTTTGAGATGCTGGGGATGCACCACTCTGAATATCTGTACAATGTGTAAGGGTATGCCTTTAGGTGTATCTGTGATGGTTAATTTTAATTGTCAACTTGATTGGATCTATAAATGCTTAAGGTGAATTACACCTAAGTAGGGCAATTCTACAGATGACTGACTGAGGGAGGGAAATCCACCTACTCATGGGCAGCACAATCCCCTAGGCTCAGGCCCCATGGTGAATACAAAGGAAGAAAGGAGAAAGCCAGCTGAATGGCTGCATTCACCTTCTGTGCTCTCTGCTCCCGCACATATCCCCTGCCCTGATGGACTATATCCTCCTAGTCTGTGAGGCGAAATACAACTTCCCCACTTAAATTACTTCTCAAGTATTTGTTCAGAACAGTGAAAAAAGTAAGTAGCATGGTGCACATGGGTAAAGTTTACCTGGGGCAAGTACTTAGGATAAAGTGGAGCATAGCAAATGCTTCTTTTAAATCCTCCTTTTCCATTAAGCTGGTCTTCCTCACTGCTGGGAAGTCTTCACATGAATATCTGTCAAGGTTCCAGTTCTTCTGTCTTCACTAACACTGGGTTAAAATTTTCAGTTAGCAAATTTCAAGAGTTAGAGTGACTTGAATTTCTGCTTTTTAATGTTCTAGTACATGCTCGTACCTATTTTTCCTTTCGACTTTCTTTGTCTATAAAATATTTATAGTTTTATGATTATGTTTTTGTTTCACCTACTTACAACATTTTTCTCCAGTTATGTTAAATATAGTTTAACTGTTCACTAATAAGCAACTCTTGATTTTTATTTGTTGAATTTACCTTTTAAAAATGGTTTATGTATATTTCTGTCCAGAAATTAATTCTTTTTATAGTGATTTCATGAAGTTATTTTCCTGTATTGTCTGCTAAATATTTTATAGATAAGACCTTTGTCATTTAACTATACTTTTGATGTGTTTGGGATGAATCCATTTCAAATCTAAGTTTTCTTTCTATATCTAATCTACCATGTTCTCAAATAAAAAAACCCCACAACTCTAGCAAATAGTATATAAAATATTTACCTTATCTCTGTAATGTGTGTGTTTGCACATATATGTGTATGTATAAGTAGTAGGCAAAATATTGACAGTAATTTCAATGATGTGTGTTTGTGTGTACAGGGGTTTAAAAGCCATAATAACATGCAAATCCAACTTTGATAATTTGAATGTATTTTTTGGGAGAATAAGGAAGTGAAATAAATATCAAATAAGTAAGAAAAGACTTGTCTGAATTTATTAATGTGATCTGCTTCTTCTGATGTTTAACTGTTATTAACTAAAAGGTAATAAGAGTGTGAGAAAAAGTATCCCAAGAGAGGAAAGATGGACAGGGATTCAGAGAGGCTAAAGGAGTAAATGTTTGTATGGAAAACGGAACTAATGCTGGTGTTTTCCTCTGTGATGAGTAGAAATGCAAAATATATTCAATTGCAAACAGTGGATAAAATATTCACATTATCTTAGTGCTTTGTGTATGTTTGTGTTTATATATGCATGCATGTGTATTAATAGAAGCCAACATATTCACAGTAATCTCGGTGATATGTATATTTGTGTGTAAATGGTAAATAAAATATTTAGTTATTTCAGTGATGTGCATGGCTGTGTATGTGCATCTGCATGCATAAATAGTAGATAAAGTATGTAGTTTTCTCAGTGTGTTTGTGTATATGCATGTGCATGCTCACACATGAACTCATGCTTAGATGCTCACACAAATTCAGGGTAGAAGTTCATTTTCTATGGCTGTGTTTAGTATCCGGAGTGTAAGTCAAGCAAATGTTAAATGTTATAAAATATTGCATAGGGTTTATTCCACTCTACTTTTTGGAATTGGTATGAGTCTGCTTTCAGCATAACTCTGTAGCATTGATGACATTTGCAGGCTGAACGCTCTTGGGCCTCTCACAAGTTTGTGATGCAAACTTCAGGTTTCCAGGACTTTTGTTTCCTATTTGGATTCCAAAAATATGCAAAATAAACACAAGGGTAGGTGAGTTATCAACAAATTAGTTGTTGCAGAGTACATACATTTCTGACTATAGTAAATTAGAAAACACAACTTACCAATTTAGCTTTATTCATGAGTGAATGACATTCCTATTCTCAAATATTTTTTCAAATACAAAATATATTTTCAAATACAAAAATTTTAGAGAGGTTAGGTGAAGTATATGATGATCAAATGTTTTTGAGTTCGATGATCCATATGTGGTTTTCCTGTGTTTGAAAATTATAAAAGATATTTAAAGCTGTATTTTAAAGAAATTATGTTTTAAGAGATTTGAATGGCATCTACAAGTAGTTATATATTTTCTCTGAGACAGGTCAACTACTTAACAAGTAAGCAACTTCATCTCTCTCATTTAAACATCTAACAATTTTTAAATATATTGAGCCTCACTACTTAGTGGGATATAGTGAATACAGTGGAACATAAATGTTATTCAAGACTAGTTTATACAGATAAATTGTAAGACTTGAAAAGTTTGGGCCACACTTGTTCCAGCCTAATCTTTATATTTTTAATGTTTATTATATTATATATTTAATATTTATATATTACATTTTAGTTTTAATTTAATTTTTATTTGTTTGCTTTCTACTAATAAAATATCATGGTAAACAAACCAAACAGGTGGATAGAGTTTATTTTATTTTATATATTCTGATCATTGTCTACCCTGAAGAGAAGTCATGGCAGGATTAAAACAGGAGCAGAGGCAGGAACTGAGGTAGAAACCATGGAGGAACGCCTCTTACTGGCTCACCCTCAATGCCTTATTCATTCTGCTTTCTGATAAACTCAGGACCACCTGCCCAGGGTTGCACTATTCACAGGGTCATGGGCTCTCCCACCTCAGTCATTAATCATGAAAACGCCCTGTAGAACTCCCTACATGCTGATCTGCTAAAGACATTTTCTTAACTGAGGGTTCTTCTCAAATGTCTCAGGCTTGCATCAAGTTGACAAACAAAACTAACCACAGTAATATATGTGGATAACCAATGGAGAAACATATCCAAGATTGTAGAGCGTCCTTACGTTAAATGTGATGTAACATGTTCATGTGCTCTAATGTAACTGTGAAGGGTGCTACTGGTGGTGATGGACTCATTTTCATTTATCAGCTCTGATGGATGAGCCAAATCTGTTGACTATTTTCAGTAATATTCAATTCTTCAATCTTTCAGTTCAGTGAAAACAGGATACCCCAAATATAGTACTGGCAAAGAATGTACTATAAACAATTAACTTTGGCAGCAGACTCACCTTGCGAACTTCCTTAGAAGTAAGTTTCTATAAATTATTATTTTGACATGGAAATATTTTATAGATATTATCTCATCTATAAAAGTGTCAGTGTTTCTTATGAGAATTATTTTATCAAGATAAATCATAGTTTTACATTTATTTATTTATTTATTTATTTATTTATTTATTTATTTTAGGTTTTGAGGTGAAGGTTTTCTTTTCTTAAGTTTTGAACCTTTTTTTCATGCTTTATTTACATTTCAAATGTTCCCCCTTTCCAGATCTCCCCTTTGGAACCTCCCTATTCCCTCCCCCTCTCCCTGCCACTATGGGGATATTCCCCCATCCACCCACCCACCCACTCTCTTCTTCCCTCCTTGGCATTCTCCTATACTGGGGCATCTAACACTGAGGTGAAGGCTTTAAAAACAGCATGTAGCTGGTGAGTAGAAAAGCTATGAATTTGCCCTAGGTTGGTTTTAACAATAAATATTTACAACTTCTTGATTGTCTTTTTAAATATTTAATTTAAATTTTCTGTTATTCACTTTACATTCTGCTCACTGTCTCCCTCCCAGTCACTCCTCTTACAATCCTTCACCCATCCCTTCCTCCCTTTCTCCTCTGAGTGGCTGGGGTGCCCCTGGGAATCCTCCCACCCTGGCACTTCATGGCTCTGCAAGGCTAGTCACTTCCTCTCCCACTGAGGACAGACAAGGCAGCTCAACTAGAAGAACATATCCCACATACAGGCAACAGCTTTTTGGATAGCCTTCCATTGTCTATCTTAAACTGTGTATAGTTTGGAAATAAGTGAGGCTTTGTGGACTGGTGTCTACTTGAGACTCTCACCTTTGCTTGTTAATAGCTATGTGATTGGCCTCTGGCTATGCCCACTCCCCAATTTTTCAGATAAATGAGGCTAATAGAGCCTCCAGCGTGGTGCTTGTATGAGAATTGCACAAGCTAGATCCCGTAAAACTCCTCAGGAAAAACCTGACAGTGTAGATAGTGCTAGTACATGTTAGTCTTAGTATTATTACACAAGTCTCTCGTGTGCACTCTTTTATGAGCTACGTGCATGCGACCCATTTGGGAGGCTGGGAAAGTAATGAAAAGGGAGTCGCTCAGCTGGGAAGTACACCCATTTCTCCTCACCTCCTTTTCTCCTGTTCTTACCTGGAAAGGGAGAGAGACATTAAAATGATACTTGAAACCTGAAGCAAAGTTAAAGATGGAAGCTGGGATTGAAAATTACAGTAGAAACAAGAAACCTGGGCCTCTGGGGTTTCGGAAGGACTTCCATGTAGACAGGTACCAAACACTTCCTAGCTCCTGAAGAAAAGGGGGGAAATGTAATTGTTTTCTGTATTTAAGCATGGGCTGTTTCAAGTCAGGGTATGAATAACAACAGTCGTAGTTGACGAAACATTTTTCAAAACACAGGTCCTGGATTTAAGAATATTTCATTTTGAGGGGTCTTGGTGAAGGGTGATTGGTTTGGGACAACTCTAATTGTGTCATGAAGATCTTATTCCAGGAATGTGAATTACTGTTATAGCTTCTTTTTCTCATCTCCATATGACCTGTCAAGCAATCTGAGAGGCAGTACAAGGAGCTAGTCCTCAAGCACCTACAAGGCATTTGCTAAAGGAAGAAACAGCTTCCAATACTTCTTTTGTTATCACTGTGGCAAGTCATATTTCATAATGAAAATTCATCCCTGGAGGAAAAGAAGCATTGGAAATATTTTTTTAAAAGTTTTATGAGATTAAAGTTTGGCAGTGAAAAAAAATGTTATCTTCTGCCAAAGTGATGGAATAAACTACTAAAGTCTTACAACTCATTGGAAGAAGTAAAATTTTAACAAACAAATTCCTTTAATGTCCTTACTTTGTGATTATTAATGAACTCAGAGGACTATGTCATCTTATGAAGGTAGTATATACTAACTCAAAATAAATTTCAAATCCAATTTGTCAAAGATTAGTGCTTAAGGCATGCACTTGTTAAAGAGAAGAAAATAGCCATTCATGGCCCAAAGAACGAATACTCCTAAAAACCATTTGCACATAAATATTTTTGATAGAAAGCACAGAATATATTCTCATAGCCAGCACTGTACACTGTGTGATAAATGAACTTAAGAAGTCAGCTAGTGCCACCATGGCATTTTGTTCAGAAAGATCAAAAAGCCATTAACTGGACTGATGATGCCTTTTCTGTGAACAAGGTCTGTGAGGGTCAGAATTACCCAGCAATTCAATCTTCATTTCCACTTTCTTTAACATGGAAACCACTTGGCTCATATTTTAACCTCTTGTCTCTGACTGGCAGCTGCATTGAGATCCCGTGTAGTAAAAACGGTGTCACAGCGATCCTTTTGGATACTTTCTAAACCTGAGCTCCCCAACTACAAGGTCAATTTTCCCTCAATAGTTTTTACCTAATGTGGGACACACAAGCCTATTTTTGTCACCTGTCTGAAAAGATGAAAATCCAAGGTTATATCAGTGCAGGTGAAAAATATAAGCGTATGTACTTCTTTCAGCTGGGAGCTTGTTCCCTCCTCCGTGACGAGCCTTTTCTAAACTTCTGTGACTGTGCCAAGTGCCATCACCCTTCTCAGAGCTAACTGCATTTCTCAATCCAAAGCACTCGTGAGCCCTTTGGGATGAAAGACACTTTCCTTGCTAAGTGCCAGCTATTTTTATTGTTATTATTGTTATTAAGTCAATTCCCAAAGTCATATCCACTAACACATCATTTTCAAGAATGACAGACTGCAGCTATGTACAGGGAAATTCTGTTCAGATGGCTTTCTGGTGCCAACCTCATAAGTATTGCTTTTGTGGTGGTACTTCGGGGAATGACACTTCTTTTGGTGGCTGAATATGCCCACAGGTAAAAAGCTATAAAGGGAATAACGATAGGCAAAAGCAGGTGGCAGATACTTTTTGTCAGGCTCATCTTCTATCTCAGGCATCTGTTGTTCAAGAGTGTATGCATTCACCTTACTTAAAGACTGACTCTTGAGAATAATGCACCGCAGTGATATTCAAACACATCCTTTGAGTGCCATCGGAGTAATTGGCTTAAAATGCACAATGCTACTATTTCCCAAGAAATATGCCAAGTTTTGGAAGCGTGGATTTTCTCTTTAATTTCCAGAGGGAATTTCTGTAATGCCTTTTCATTATGTGTTGGAGAAATCCACCAAGCACATAGACCGACAATTAGGCAACTCTATAGGATGAGAAATCAGGGAACAAAGTGATCCTGATTTTTGCAGTATGGAGATTCATGGGGAATATACAGGAAAGGCGGAACTCACCTCATACTTGATTGTAGGGGGTCCTCAGAAAAATGGAAAAGTACTTTGTGAAAGATTTCTGAGGAACTTCAGCTGTGGATTGATTGAATGTGATATCATTTATCTCCCTAGCATGCAATACCTTCTGATAAGCTGATTTTTACTCCATTTCTTTGCAGCACCCATTGAATACTACTGACTGTAGATTAAGGCTAAGAGGAAGCATGGCTGTTTGCCTCACCCCACACTTGAACTTTCCCCTCATTTCTTTCTTTTTGACCAAGGGTAATAGCATCGTTACTGGGTATTGCTTTTGAATCCTTTTAACAGTCAATGATTGTGACAGAGATTTTGCTGAAATATGGCAAACTGTAAATAATTTCACTTAATAAGCTTTTACTTCTGAGGAGCTCATCTTTTCTTGTTTTTCTCCTTACTTAGAATAATTGAGAAAAGATGAATCTATATTCAGTAACAAAACTAAGCCAAAACCCAAATTTAGGATTCTTACTGACTGACTCTACCAGCCTACATGGGACTATATTGGCAAAATTAGTGCTTTTTCTCTCTATAGTGGGTAGGAATCCAGAAATTAATAGGAAATACTGATTGCAGTGAAGTTGGACCTATGTAGATAATATCCAATAAGGAACAAAATTTAAAATTTCCACAAAACAATGTAATACATTTAAACAGCTATTGATTTTATTAGTAAGTTAAATATGAAATAACTTATTTGCTTTTAGTTTAGGATATATACATATTTTATAGAAGTTATGAAAGAAAACCATAAATGTATAAAATTATATCCACCAACAATGATGTTTTAAATTGCTGTTTTTAAATTCTTCTTTCTTGTTTTTCTTTTACTTTTGAGATTATATAGTTACATCATTTCCCTGTCTATTTGTTCCCTCTATATTTTTCCTTATACCTCTTCTAGCTCTCTTTTAAATTCATGGCTTATATTTTTTAATTACTTGCTGTTACATACATGTATATGTATACATATATATATATTCCCAAATATCACTTAATGTTACATGAATATGGTTTAAGGGGTGACCATTTGCCACTGGTTAACCAGTTGGTATGCTGGTCCCTGGGCAATATTATTTCTCCAATTTTGAGTATGTCTTAGTTGCTTATAGTTCTGTGTGCAGGATTGAAGTCTCATGGCTTTGTCTTTTTGAGATAGGGTCTCACTGTATAGCCTAGATAGGGAGCCAAATTCACACAAGTCCTGATTTACAACCCCATAGAGCTGGGATCCTGGTGTGTAACAGCACATCAGTTTTCTGATCTTCAACTTTGAATCCTATAAACAGATTTTAGAAGCAATTCAAGATACTAATTTATAGATATGAGTGATTTCTTTTATTTCTTAGCAGTATGATTCTTATTTTATCACACTTGATAGACATTATTTTATTTTAAAATCTTTTGGTGTTTCAAGAATATTTTTTCTATTGGTCTATATGACACATTTATCTATCTTCATCAACATATTTCTCATTAAATATCTTTTGCTCAGAAAATTAAAAATAAAGTTCTTTTTCTCAATTATAGTTTACATCTGTAAATTTCTGTCTTGTTTTTTATTTTTCTTTCTTTGGTTTTGTAACTTGTAAATTAAGGGCTTTCCAACAGTGTTATAAAGTACTTTATTATAGTTCATGAATTGCCCTGATGCTATTACTGGAAATATCAAATGCTCAATACAAAACAGACAATAAGAAGCAGAGGAAATGAGTAAGCTAGGATAGTGCTAATTTACATTGGACCCTTAAATAACAGTAAGGTAATATGTGTTTTTCATAAATATACCAATTGTATTTATGAATGAATAAAAGGATAGGTTCTCAACTTTCTATAAAATTATAAGCATGTGACTTAAAGCTTTCTACATTATATAAAAATTTATCATTTACAATGCAACATATTTTGGTAGGAGGAAGGATGATTGGCAGTGTTTTGAGTCACTGGAGATAAGACTAGTCTGTCACACTGCAATGCAGAAGACAATTTCTAGTACATAAAGGAGACTCATGAAGTGCCACTGTACCCAAGATTATATAATTATGCACTTATGGTGATTTATTTAAATTGGTCATTTAAAAGCCATTTGACTCGATTTTAATCGGTGCAACAGAAAAGTATACTCGCGGGAAGAGAGTACTTAGTCTTTGAAGCAAGTGCTGGCTATGAATGTCTGTTTTGTCCCTTACTAATTATGCTACTTAAGCAGGTTGCTTTATCTTTAGGAACTTCAGTTTCGCTTTGTAAAAATCCAATATAACCATGCATATGTTTCAGAGCTGCTATCATGAACAAAAATGATATTGCTTGAAGTTTACAGCACAAGATTCTAACCTTCAGCCAGTGGGGCCTAATGCAAATATGTTAACTTGCTGAAAACAGGAGATTCCTATTTAGAGTTGACTCTTTGCTTTGATATTTAGATTTCAGAAATGAATTTATTTGACGACAGCCTCATACCAGTGTCACAATGTAAACAGGAATTCAAGATTGCTTCTCTGATGCCACTGCTTGCTTTCTATTGCTGTGCTGAATTCTATGACTAAAAGAAGCAGCACAGAGCAGAAAGGGTTATTTGGCTCATACATCCTGATCACAGTCTCTCTCAGGTAGTCAGGGAAGGAGCTCAAATAGGAGCATAGCTATAAGCCATACTGTATACTGGCTTCTTTCCCAAGGTATGCTTAGCTGTTTTATTCTAAAACCTGGGAGCATGTACCTAGAAGTGGTATTGAACAGTGGGACAGGACCTTGGTGGGCCTTTCCACAATAATCATTAATCAAGAAAATGTCCCACAGACATGATCACAATCCAACCTGATGGAAGGCATTCCTAAATTGATGTACCCTCTTCCTAGGTAAGTCTAGTTTCTGTCAACTTGACCAGCTAACCTAATCTCCACTGGTTCACATACCTTAACTTTGTGTTTTTAAAAACTATTTTAATTAAATTTAGTTTAGAAAAGTCTAACTGAACATTTTTTACCTCAGCTCAAGAGGACTGTCTGGAGGACAATACATATACATATAAAATGAGCAATGTAAGACTTTATAGTTTGGGCATAGACATGGTGAGGTCATGTGTAGTACCTTTTTGTTGAAGAGATTCTTTCTGGAGCCTTCCTTTGGGTAGTAAAACCTCTCAAAGGCTGAAATGAGGACAAGTCATATACTCATATGAACTGATTTAATCACATGGTGTGTTTCTTAGCATCTTATAAAACTACAAAGATGGGAACATGAAAAATTGATCTTTGGGAAGAAAAGAAGGGTTATCTAGATAAAGTAGGTGAACTGGTAAATGAAAAGTTGAAAGTGAGTCTCATACAGGCAAACGGAACTTATTTCTGATGAGAAGACGTTCATACTTATGAATTAATTAAAATTCCTCCCAATTTTATTGTTCATAAATTGTCATCTAAAACATTAAATGAAAAGCTTACTTTTCTTCTTTAGTGTTTAAACTGTTTTGAGACTATATTTTACTGACTAGAATCCTCCCTCATAACTCTTCTCAGGAGCTGTGGACAGATTTGACATACAGCAGTGAGTAGAAGAGATTAAATGATATATTATGATGAAATTGACCTGACATCAGTATGAATTTTACATCCAATCTAGCTTTTACTTTAATTCTTAGCTTTTAGGTAAACATAAGGCTGTTTTTAATTTTATTTGCACATGCCCAGGGCCGCCAAAATGGATGAATTTTATTATGAGAAAAATAATGTATAAATAAACACATTTGTCATTACTGGTAAATGAATGCTATACTTAAGTATTGTTAAAGTAATGACTTTGGAGGAATATACTAACTCTAGTGAAAAATCAAAGATTGCCATTTTGCTGAGGTTAAATTTATTAGACTTTTAGACTTTGAAGCATCTGTGGTCTTCCATTTAATCTGTACTTCACGGTGAGTTGGGTGCTGTTGTTTGTTCTTAAATGACAATGTGCTTGATGCTGGCATTTGCAGCCTTCTACTTTCATATGCATAAATCCCATTATGCTCTATGGTTGATGCTTTCAAGATGAGATGGTAGCTCTCTTGACCTATGTGTTGATTTATTTTAGAAACTAAGAAAGTATCAAACCACTGAAGTTGGATCCTATTAATCTTCGCTTTCTTTCTGTCTTTTCTCTCTGTAATTTTTATTATTAGAGCTAAAACAAAAAGAGTGCTGGCAAGTACGCACATAACAGAAAATGGTTTTAAGTTGGATGTCTGTCACAGTTTGAAAATTGCATTTTATAGCATGGTATAATGAACAATTGCTTTCAAGCACATGTGTAGTGGCTTGCTTGAAAGATCATATATCTTCTTAATATGAAGGCTTTCAGGATGGTTTACTTTCTTTTAAAATAAGGTTTATATATTTGATAAATTGCATGCATTTTGCTTTGGGTAAAGGTAAAGTTATTTGTATTTAATTATAATTTTCTAAGAAAGTAGTGAAGTCTGAAGACATGCCTTGTTTTGTATTGAACTTGGAATAAATTGGTAATAAGATTTTTTTAAAAAAAATTTGGTCTTTAGCTCATTTATCATGTGCCTATTTATTTATTTATTTAGATAAAAATTGCAACTAGAAATATAAATATTTATATTTTAAATAACATATTGCAGTGTTTTAAATGGAAATAGCTTCCATAGGTTTAAATATTTGAATACTTGCTCCTTTATTGGTAGAATTATTTGGGAATAATTAGGAGGTGTGGCTTTGTTGGAAGAGATGACTGGATGTGGGCTTTAAGGTCTGAAAAGCCTATACCATTCACACTTAGCCTCTCTCTGTCTGGTACTTGTGGATCAAATGTAAGCTCCCAGCTATTGCTCCAGAGCCATGCCTGCTGGCTTGTTGCCATGCTGCCTGCCATGATCACCATGGACTCACCCTCTGAAACTGTAAACAAGCGCCCATCAAATGCCTTCTTTTATAAGTTGCCTTGGTCATGGTCTCTCTTCAAAGCAATATAAAAGTGAAAAAGACAAATATATTTCTTTTTATTAAAACAGAAGCTCTGGTAGAAAATAAATGTTTCAGATACTGTCTTTTTTTTCTTTTATTGGATATTTTCTTTATTTACATTTCAAATGTTATCCCCTTTCCAGGTCTTCCCTCCAGAAACCCCCTATCCCATCTCCCCTCCCCCTGCCTCTATGAGGGTGCTCCTCCATCCACCCACCCACTCCTGCCTTCCAGCCACGGTATTCCCCTAAACTGGGCATCGAATCCCAACAGAACCAAGAGCGGCTCCTTCCACTGATGTCCAACAAAGCCATCCTCTGCCACATATGCGGCCAGAGCCATGGGTCCCTCCATGTGTACTCTTTGGTTGGTGGTCCAGTCCCTGGAAGCTCCGGGGGAGGGGGGGAGGTCTGACCGATTGACACTTTTGCTTCTCCCACGGGTCTGCAAACCCCCTCATCGCCTTCAGTTCCTTCATCAATTCCTCCATCTTTTAAATAATACTATGTTTTAAAAGGTAAAGGAGTTCCTAATAATAAAAAAGTTAAGACTGAATTATAAATGAGTAGTACTGCACTGTAATTTGCCTGCTCTACTGAAAACATTGGAAATAGGGATTTGACTGTCCTAATAGTCAAATTTCAAGCATTAAACATTTAAATTATAATTCTTTTAATTATAATTTGTTAGAATCATGATTCTACAGTTATTTACTTATTTGACTGTTCATTTGTTTATTATTTACAAGACAAACCTTTGGTGTTTTCTCCTATTTGACTTGGTACTTAATATGTAAATCAAGTTGGCCTCAGACTGGTAGCCATCTTCCTGTGTCTTGAAATTAAAGGATATGTAACCGTGTCTGTTTCACTGCTTTATCATTTCGTATTTATAATTATTTGCTGTTAAGTTCCCTTTGCTGAAATTCAACCCCCAAGCACTGCAGTGGCTGTAATCATACACAATTTCTGAGATCCGTGATGTGAAAGAATGTTCTGGCTTAAGAGTGCTCATAGGATTGATTGTAGGCATGATGATCTGGAGCTGTGATCATCAGCTGGCATGGCTGGACTGAGGATTATTCCCATGCTTATTTTCTAGGTTCTCTGTCTTGACATAATTACTCAATATTCTGCTCAAAATATGACAGTTATCTACTCTTTTATTCTAGATGAAATTACTCAAAAGAGAGAATACCTCCAAAGAATGCTTATTTTTTTATTGCTGCTTGTTTGTTTTTGCTTTTTAATAGCCCAATCCTGGAAGTCACATTGGTTACTTCTGCTGTGTTTTATTAGTTACACAGAGCATCCCTTTAACAACACGGGGTGTGGATTCTGGAATGTGGAGGTGGGACAACTGGGAATCATGTTCAAGACTTATTTCCCATCTCTGTGCCATACCTATTACTTTACTGGGTACTAGACAGGTATATGGGTATTGCACTGATTCTTATATTTCTATATTTAAGGTGTGTACATATGTT
>JADRCH010000040.1:8702533-8736080 GCA_019843965.1 Rhynchomys soricoides | reverse complement strand
GAGAGAGAGAGAGAGAGAGAGAGAGAGAGAGAGAGAGAGAGAGAGAGAACATGAATTTAGGATGGGGTAATTTTTTCTTGCACTTTTGATGATACTGTAGTTACAGCACACAATAGTCAATTAAAAATCAATTTCCTGTCTGAAATATCACATCTGGAGAAATAACCCAGCCATAATTTAATATATAGATCCATAGAGAATAATTTAGAACTAAAAACAAACCTTATTTCTAAGCTCTGAGCCAGACAAGTCAGGATGACAGAGAGGTGAGAGGCTTGCTGCCGTGTG
The DNA here is from genome assembly GCA_019843965.1 of Rhynchomys soricoides. NCBI lineage: Eukaryota > Metazoa > Chordata > Mammalia > Rodentia > Muridae > Rhynchomys > Rhynchomys soricoides. The sequence continues at coordinate 8,735,792 of JADRCH010000040.1, read as the reverse complement.
AAGAAGCCATTTTTTTTAGGAGCATTTGCTTCTGCATGCTCAGAGCCAGATTCATGCAGGAGCTGATCTCAATCCCAATTTAAGGCATGCCATTGATTAATAAGCTCTTGAAATCCTATGGTTATTCAGTGAATTCACACACACCAAATGGGGTTTTGGTTAGCACTTCTGACAGAGGTAATAGTAGTTTGAATTTTAGTAGATTTCTCATATATGCAACTTTTTCTTTTTTTCTTCCATAAAAATAAGAATAAAAGCCTAAGCCTACTATTATTTTATCATTAAAAATTAATCTATATTCTTATGAATCTCATTTTGAATATGTGATTACTTAGCAATATAGTGCATCTATACTTTTTTTTCAGTTTTATTTTTATAGCTATTTACATTTCCATAGACTTTGGTTAACCAAAATTTTATGCAGGACACCATATGCCATAGTTTTAAGAAGCAGAAACTGTCTTCATGTGCTGAAGAAAATGGGATATTTTTTATAGTCATACTGAGAAGTCCCACTGACTATAGACAAAATACATTTTTGCTTCTAGTAGGAGATTTACCTCTTTCTTGGGTTTGTACATCCTTTATTGATATCCATTCTATGCCCCTCAACCCTAAACACACACTGTTTTTATCTTTCCCTCCACTCTTTAGTTTCCAACAGGCTTCTAATGGCATCTGTATTTCACAGATTACACTTTTAGTCATAACAGCAAGAACTTATTAAATCTCATGCCTTGGCTTCTAAGTTAATGAGAATAGGACCTTTTAAGCCCCATTTGGGTTATTTGTTGTCTATTGAGGAAATTAGTATGATCAAAGACTTCTAGATGCCAGTTTTATCTGACTGATTAGTTCTAGAGCAATCAGTTGTGATGGTGATGGTGTAGGTTGTGCATGTGACTTTTGGCTGGGACCTACAAGCATACAGGTCACGAGCATCTACTTTGAACAGTTACATTTGATATAATAGCTTTCATATCAGCATTCTATAGTTTCATGAGCTTGGGCAATTCTTTCCATGGGGTTTCATTTACTTTTCTTTTAAAAATTACTTTTTGAGATTGTAATATAATTGTATAATTTCTCCTCTCTGTATCGATTCTCCAAGTATTCATCCTGTCTCTCTTTCAAATTTGTGGCTCCCCTTTACTTAACTTTTATTGTATACATATATGAATGTACACAAACACACACACACATATACATATACACAATATACATATATATTCCTAAATATTTATAGATGCTTAAATAAAAACTTCTCAGTCTGTATACTGTTACTTGTATGTATGTTTCTATGGGTGACCATATGGTACTGGATAACCCATTGGTATGCTCTTCCTTGGGCAAGACTTTTTCTCCTATTCTCAGCCCATAGTTCCTTATGTAGGGTTGGGTTCACTTGAGCTTTCTTCAGCCACACTAGCATGTCTACTTTTGTTGTCCTTATTCAGCTAACGGTTAGGCAACCATATTGCTGAGACTTTATGAGTGCAGCTTCTGACATTACTAAGAGACAAACCTCACAACAAACTCTTTGATCCTTTGGCTTTTACATTCTTTCCATCTCTTCTTCCACAATGGTCCCTGAGAAGTTATTTTCTAGATGTATTATGGGGACTGGGCTTCTTATGTCTACATTTTGATTGGTTGTAGTTTTCTGTAATGGTCTCCATCTATTGCAAAAAGAGGTTTCCTTGATGAAACCTCTCTATCTCTGAGGATATAAAAACTAAATTTTAGAATATACTTAGAGGTTATATTGGTTTAGTAGAATAGTGGTTATAGATTCTGCAAAATACATGACTACACTAGCTCTGGATAGAGTTGGCTATGTTTTCTGTCCCAGGAATGATTTTTCTCTGGTTGAGTAGATCTTAAATCCAATTATAAAGCTGTGGTTACTCTCAAGGTATGGATACCTCTACTGCACCGTTAGAGTCATAGAGCCTTGCTGGTCTTTATTGTGGCTCATTAGCATTATCCTTGGGTGTTCTGTTGGCTGCCTCTCTCCATTGGAAGCTTCCATGGTACCTTCTGGTGTCATGAAAACTAGTTATCAGGGAAGAGGTTTTCAGGTCAGTTATAGCTTTGGAGTCTCTGAGACATATGTTTTAATATGAACATATTTTGTGATATTTCTACAATATTAGGTTTCTACAGTGCCAAAAATAACATATATGTTAGTTATAGGAAATAGAGAAATAAAACTGGCACTGACCTGGACACTTCCTTGAACGGGATAGCTTTTGTAGTGCCAGAAGGTGCTATGAACAGTACTGAAAGAGGAAGGTTGTATCCAGCTATGAATCCTGCAAGACACTCTAATGACCACTGTTGTTAGACAGTTACATTGAAGCAAAACGCACATGAATGATTCAAGAGTAATCAACTACTTTCCTAGTGGATTTAAGGTCTACTCCACAAGACAGAATTCACGCTTTGTTCTGTTCAGAGGGCCAAGAACCAATGACTGAGTTAGTTACAGTTCCTCACAAAGAACTTGTTACTATTATTCAGCTAAATGAGCATGATATTAAACTGCCTCCTGAATGCTTATCTTTATATCCATAGATCAGTGCAGCTTTCAACTATCATCACAGAAGCTTCTTTTTGTGTTAAGTGACAATTAATAGAACGATCCATAAATGGCCAAAATGCAGCAAATAATAGACTGAAATTGTCAACTACTAATGGAACATTTATATCATACCACTTCTTCCCCAATGCTAAGGCATCATCTCAGAAGAGGAAGTGGAAAGTCTGTAAGAGCCAGATAGTATTAGTGTATGTAGTGAACCAGTGTTTACTGGTTATGACAGGGCCGCTGCCCACAAGAACTCACAGCACTTGTAATTGCTTGCATAAAATGTGCATGAAATCAAGGCAGTCAAAATTCTGGCATAGATCATGAGAGGGACTCATGAAGTCCTAACCCTAGTTAGGGAACTATTGGCAATCAATGGCTACTGAGGAAAGAAAGAACAGTTACTTTGGGTTGTGGCCTCTGATAGGCTGCCTGTATTCCAACGGATGGCCCTATAGTCATAAGTCTTCCATAGTACCAACTAATTTTAGTAGGTATAAAAACAAACAAAAAAAAAACCCACATGACATTGGGAGTGAAAAGCAATGAGATGCATGGGGAGTTTTAAGGAGGGGAGGGGATTTGATCAAAACTTATTATTATTCATGTATGAAGTGCTCAAGCAATAATTTAAAAACACAAAACAAGGGTAAATTAGTAAAATAAGTATAAAAAGGTGTCATAGAGTTTCTATTTCTGTGAAGAGACCATAGCAACTCTTATAAAAGAAAACATTAATTGGAGCTGACTTACAGTTTCAGAAGTTTAGTACATTATTGTAATGGCAGGAAACATGGTGTCATATAGACAGACATGGTGCTGAAGAAGGAGCTGAGAGTTTTACATTTTGATCCACAGGCAGCAGCCAGAGACTGGGTCACTGTGAGCATAGTTTGAGCATAGGAGACTCCAAAGCCCACCACAGTGACACACTTCCTTCAACAAGGTCATACCTACTCCAACTTGAGCAGACCATCTGTTAGTGCCACTTCCTAGGGACCAAGCATTCAAACACATGAGTCTATGGGAGCCATTTCTATTCAAACCACCACAAAAATAAATGGTAAGGATAAGCCTGGAAATTGGTTCTACAGAATATAGGAACACAACGTAAACAAAAACATAGGTTGATAGATTGAGAACATTTTAAACAAAATAACAGGATCTGTTGAATTCTGAATAGTTTTGGGTACTTAAAATATCTGTGTATTTTACGCTGGGATACATTTAAAAATTTGGATCTAGCTTTTTAGATTTATTCTTCAGGAGGGATTGGAGCAAGCTATTGGGTATGTCCTTACTAATATTTTAAAGTAGTACCTAGACCTACAGCAACCATAAAATAACCATAGTTAAAATTTGAGAGTTGTAGGTCAAAATGTTAAATATCTCTGTGTTTAGCTATAACAATGACTTATAAACTTTTTATTTTTATATGGACCAATATAAACTGCATAAGTATAAATCACTATTCATGAAGGTTTTGTTTCTAACTTAGTATTACCCTGATTGATGTTCTCTGTAGTTTATGACCAAATCAAACAATTACATAGGAATGTTCCCATGGAACTGTGGACAGTCCTTCTGCACTTTATTATGAGTGACTGTGACATGTTATCAGGTATTAGAGCTGACTGCTAAAATTACAAAACTATCTTTCCCCATGAATAGGAAAAAAATAATGGGTAATAAAACTGAAGGAAAATAAGGGTAAAAATGTTATGTTTATATTAGTTAATTTTCTTTTTCTGTTGCAACATACTTAACAATAGAACTGATAGTAGAAAGTGTTTATTTTGATTAATAGTTTGATGGTATAGCCCATGACAGAGGATAAAGTATGTGGTGGTGTTAATGGCTTTGGTGGTGGCAATAGGAGCATGAACCAGTTGCTCACATTATTTCCAGGGTCAGGAAGCAAAGAGAGATGAATGTTGGTACTCAGGGTATCCAGCCCACTGTGGATATTTTCATCCACATTCATGATGAGTCTTCCTTCCACTGATAAACCACTCAAAAAATACCCTGGCAGACATATAGAGAGGTGTACATCCCCTAGGCGACTCTAAATGTAAGGAAACTGACAATACAGATTTGTCATCACAATGTACTTTATTTCATGTGCCTGAGATTTTAGATTGTATAATTTATAAATTCTATTAAGAGCTTATATAATTTTATATAAGTATGTTTTTACACAAATATTGAATACTAGTAGTAACCTTAAAGTATTTTAAACTTAAAGTAAAGTAAGTTTGCATATTCTGAAATATGTTCACATCATATTCTTATTGCATACTTTGCTATAAATATTTTGATAGAGGACTATTCTCAACACCACATAGAGAAAAGCATCATAAAAATAAACTGTTTTAGATGTCTGTGTACAGTTAAGCCATGGGCCTGTGGATTTAATTTCACATAAAAAGAACTTTGATTAAAAAATTATCTTTAAAATTATTGTGCAAGATAGTTTTATGTCAACTTGATATAAGCTAAAATCATTGGAGAGTCAGGAATCCCAATCAAGCAAATGACTTTATAATGTCCAGTTGTAGGCAAGACTGTAGGGAACTTTCTGAATTATGGACTACTGGGGAAGGGACAAGACTATTTTAGTATTTAGTATTTTATTTACTATTTTATGGTATCATCCCTGGGCTGGAGGTACTGGATTCTATTAAAAAGCAGGCTGAGCAACCTCCAGGGAGCAAGCTTGTAAGCAGCCTTGTATGGCTTCTGCATCAGCTCCTGCCTCCAGCTTCCAGTCTTCTTTAAGTTCTAGTCCTGAGTTCCTTCAATTATGAATGACAGTGTGGAAGCATAAACCAAATAAACCCTTTCTCTTCATTTGGCTTTCGGTTATGGTGTTTCATCACTGCAATAGTAACCCTAAATAGGACAGTCATTATAAGTACCAAAATTAATATAAATGAAATTATAATTCTAGACGTTTTTAATTGATCAAGTGACAGTATTATCACCATTCAGAAATATTTAAACATTAATTTAACCTGAAGATTTAGCTTCTTTTGAGTAAAAGCCTGTTGGTTTTCATACTCCATGTAATGAATAACCATTAGTTATATTTACTTGGATCAATCTGAGTGAATCAGATATAAACAGATCAATTTTAGTTTTAAAGCTTTGTATAGGTCAACGCTCATCCTTTCCTGTGAAGGAAGGTGCTGAATAGGATTGTATCAATTAACTAAAATACAGCTCTTTCCAGCTCAGTTCTCCAAAGATCCCCCCATCTCTCCTTCTGCTTGCAGGGATTTGGGGCAAATACACACGTCTATGTGGCTTTCATGTGGGTTCTGAGGGTCTGACTGCCAACCTTCTTACTTTTACAGCAAACACCTTACCTGCTCAGCTGTCTTCCCAGCCCTAGAAAACTATGTTTCATTTTTGGATATTTTCTTCATTTTCACAGGACTATCAGAATTGTTTCATTGTTGTTGAGATTCTAAATTATTCCCACTTTCATTTTCACAGGTGAATTATCCATATTTTGTTTTGTTTTCAATCTTGGATCTTTTATTTTCTTTAATTTTATAAAATTTCTCACCATTGCTACATTGAAATTTTAAAATTTTAACTTCTTCCCATTTTCACTGTGTGTGTGTGTGTGTGTGTGTGTGTGTGTGTGTGTTTCCTCTTACCCAAGGATGGCACATCCATTTCTGTCCTGTTTCTTCATTGAACATCATGGCATCTGACTAATCTTGCACTTACCTGTATAGATCACAAAATCAGGATTGAATCCAAAGCTAATTTGAGTCTTGGAAGATATTCTACACAGCTTCCTGACATGAGGGTGTTGAAGGATGTGAACTGCTGCTCACAGGCCACTGACCACTCATCTACGTCTGCCAAGGACCTTCTTAAATACACATGCACACACACACACACACACACACACACACACACACTTGTGGTGATGAGTGACTAGTAATTGGTATAAAATAATGCTAGGGAGGTCTAAGAACAGAGTGTGTGTGTGTGTGTGTGTGTGTGTGTGTGTGTGTGTGTGTGTGTACTAAAAATCTAGGGCCTGTGCATGCCAGTCAAGGTCTTTACCATTGAGCTACACCATCATTCCTTAAAATAGAACTTTGTTTTTGGCCACTCTACCTTTCAGTGAACAAGTAATCTCCTCTGTCTTCTCACTACAAAGCTATTTAGGAAACTTACCTTCCCACAAACATCTGTCTGTTCCCCGAGCTTATATTTCTTTCCAGAAGCTATAGTTTATGTAAAGCTGATTTGAAGGACAAAACCCTTAGCCCTGCTAGTTTGTCATTTTGTTAGGAGCTGTATATTTTAGTATTTCAGAAACCCATCAAACATTATAGAAGACAGTTTTTCATTCCATAGAATAATTCAGAAACTATAGACTCTGAGGAACAAATGATCACCCACAGTTATGCAATCATCTTTCTAGGTCCTTGTCCTATGGTTGTTCCACTAAACATGGCTACAAAACTTAAAATCTCTGGGTCTTCACTGTTATCATCACATTTGTTTGTTTACAGAGGCAAACCCTTTCTTGGACTCCTTTAAGCAAATGGTTGTTCTCAATCTCTTCTCTTCTTGAAAACTGGAGGTCACAAAGCCTCTTGTGAACAATAAAGTCTATCTAAAAAGTCACTCAGACTGCTAAAATTAGCATGTGTGGTGGAGAGAAGTGAGATAAGCCTACAGTCTAAGGGTGTTTGGAAGATCTGGTTAAATTCGTTTGGATGATGCCTTCCACATACTGCTCTTTCACACACTACAGAATAAGTTTGGTGATTGACTTTGAAGTGGATATTTTAAATGCCAGGATTCAGTCTAACCATAGAGCTTTAGAAAGCCCCATTCTGGCAGCTCTGTAGTCAAGCTCATTTGGCACACTGTCTGCTTCCACTTCATCACATCCAGACTAGAATGTTGCCACTGCTGGAACAGAAAGAGTATCAGTCTTAGTTTTACAAAAGTTAGCTGTGACTGCATTTACACAGTACCTAGAAGTTCTACAAATGTAAGTGACTTTAAAAAACTCATACATGTTTTAGCACAAAGGCTTAGTTTACCGTTTGTCTTAATTTGCATATTTTCTGTTTATTTATTTATTTATTTACAAGATAAAGTAGTAGCTTGCTTCTCTATTGTTCTGATCAAACACTGACAAAAAATAATTTTGGGAACGAAGGGTTTATTTAATTTTGTGGAGTTAGGTCACAGTCCATCACGGAAGGAAGTCAGGGCAGGAATTCAAGCTGGAACAGATGCAGAGACCATGAAGGAAAAGAAGAACACTTCTTATCTGACTTGTTCTCTGTGACATGCTTAACTTGCTTTCTTGTACAACCCAGAACCACTTTCCCAGGCATGACACTGCTCTCTATTAAGTTTTATTGTTATCCCTTTCTGATCTTATGTCAGTAGCATGTTTTCTTTGTCACTGTATAATTGAGCTCTGTATAATTTGAGGTCAGAGTTTGTGATACCTCCAACAATGTACTTTCTGCTTAGGATTGCGTTGGCTATCCAAGATATTTTGTACTTAATGCAAGTAATTTAGTATTCTCTTGTCTGTGAAGAGTCCCATTGGAATTTTGAGACTGAGATGTAGAGTATGTTTGGTGATGTAGCCATTTTGCAATATTAGTTCTGCCAATCCAGGTGAGTGGGAGGTCTTCCACTAATTCTGTGTACATGCATGCCTCTGTGTGTGTCTGTGTGTGTGTGTGTGTGTGTGTTGCTTAGGTTTTCGTTATTGTGGCTAGTTTTATTCTTAGATACTTTTTAAAAAGTTAAACAATATAGGCAATTTCAGCTTTGCTTGAGGAGCCTCCAGAACTTGATGGTAAAGACCTATTGCTGAAGATAGCACACACTTAAGCATGCAACACAGAAGACAACCTGTAGTTACCTGGAAACTTCATCTCTTTAGGTAATTTTTAATGGTGCTAATGGTATTTTGCATACTTCTGGGAAAGAAAGGTTATCAGTAGCCTTACCCTCATGTGAATCTGGTGTGATAGTGCACAAATGGATTTGGAGTCACCAACTGTTGTCTGATTGTACTTACGATTAACTACACAAGAAAGAATTCATATCACTATTAACTAGACTGAAACTATGCAGTGGGTAGGTCACAGGCCCTTGGGAGAACTTGCTATTACCCATTCAGCTGAATGGATAAGTATTAAAATGCCCCACAATTACTTATCTCTATAGCCATAGATCAATGCAGCTCTAAATGACCAACAGAGAAGCATTTTTTTTTCAGTAGGTAGCAATGAATACTGAGATTCATAACTGGTCAAAATGCAGAGAATAAGCAACATGGATTGCATTGTATTAAATGGGGAATTTATATCATACCCTTCCGAGAAGGCTCAGGGATCATCTCAGAAGAGGGAGCAGAAATAGCATTAAGAGGCAGAGGTAGTACATAGAGTACTGTAGTGAGACAGTTTTCCCATCATGACAGAGATACTGTGTTCATGAAGTCACAATAGCTGTGACCCTGTAGGCAGAAGACCATCACACGATCAAAACAGCAAACATTATAGCACATACGGGGAGAGGACCCATGAAGTCCCAGTCTTAGCTGAGGAGTTACTGACAACTTAGGGCTACTGGCAGAGGGGCAGTCAGTGTACCTCACATGCAAACCCTGAGAGGCTTCTCACATTCTGGTGAATGACCATATACCTACATCCATACTGGGAGCACTGACAGGACTCAGTGGGTGAAAAAAATAGTACAAGAATTTGGGATGGAAAGGTGGTGGTGTGAGTGTGGGGAGAGTGGGAGGGAAAAATTGGTGTGGATTTTATCTGATCATATTACATTTGTGTACAAAATTAAATAATAAATAAAAATAAAAAGAATAAATAATTTTTTTCAAAATCTTTCAGAAGACTCACTATTATATGCAGAATATCTTCTTTTATATTTTAATTTTGTGTCATACAATTACACTGAAATTTTTTTATCATATCTAAAAGCTTCTGAGTGCAGACTGTAAGATATTTTAAATTTATAATCGTGTTATTTACAAATAAGGGTAATTTGGCTTCTTTTTTCTTATTTTTACCCATTTATGTCTTTATCTTGTCTTGTTGCTTTAAAAATTGAGCACAATATTGAAGAAAAGAGAGTGGTCACCTTGACTTGTTTCAAATTTAGAGAAAAGTATGTCAGTGTTTCCTTATTCATTATAATGTTGGTTATTTGTTTGTCATATACAGCCATTTGATTGATTCTTTCATTTCCAGAATTGCTATTCGATTATTTTCCAGTGACTCAAATTTTTTCAAATGTTTGTTGTTTTGAATTTCTCCTTGAAAATACTGACTGCTACATTCATTTTGGTAAGCTTGTTGCCTAAGACCTCCTTACTTTGCTCCTATGTTTATTTGAGTTCCCTTTATATTCACTGATCCTTTTAAAATATAGAACTCTGAATTCTTTTCCAACATTTCAGTCCCTTCAGTGTCTTTGAATTTTATTACAGAGTAATTATCAGATATGGATGTGTTGCTATGGGTTGTCTTCTCATAATTTTATTTTTTGTGTGTTCTGTGCATGCTTAAGGATCAAAATATTTGACTCTGACCTCTCTTTTCCACTGTTTTATTCTGTTTCATTTTTGAGAAGTCTCCTCGAGGGTTGTCTCTACTAGGAATTATACCTCCCAGCAGTGTTTGAAGGGACTTGGCTATAGTCCCTCCAGTGATTTACTATCAATCTTTACATTGACTTGTAGCAAGAAACATCTGTGTATATTACTTGTATCCTTGATAAAAAGATGTTAGAAAACTGAATTCAATAATTTATCTATATTGATTATTTTCTTTTGATGGTATATAATTTCATATTTTTGTTCTAGCATTGATATTTGTGTATTTATCAATATAACTGCTCATTTTAACTTTTATAGGCAATCATAGAACTTTACTACTTAATATAGCATGTGGTTCTGGTTGAGTTAGTTAGGAAAAACTCCAGACAGGTAGAGTTGAGTTCCCTAAGTTACTTTCCACAGTTGTAAAAGGCATTTATTCATGAGAACAGTGGTTGATCTGCCCATGGAGAACACTGGCCAGACTGTTCAGTCTAGTGGAGTGGCTTGGCACTACAGTCAGCATTCATTGGGGAGAACAGAATTGCATATACACTTGGCAGGCAGAGCTACCATTTGGTGCTTTAGTAGGGCTCTGGCTATGCTCCAAATTCAGTTGGACTACTGTTCTGTATAGATATAACCATAAGCTCTGTGATTTAGGAATGCACATTTTAAGATTTTCCTTAGGATGTCCTTGAAGGAAATCTTGAATCTGAGATGAGATGTTATTCTGACTTCTGGCTCAAGCACTCCTAACCATTTTGTCCCATAAGCATATGGGACACTATGATTTGTGTCTCATTGATTAAGTGTGACTTTCATTTTGGCTTTGATAAGCTGTGTTTAAAGTCCCAAGGTGGATATCCTGACCTTTTGTTTCTACAAGAATGTTCTATGTCTGTGTTTCACAAACTGGGCAGAGGTCTGTGAAACATCAATTCACCTTTGGAATTCCGACAGTTGAGAGATACTGCTCTCAAATTCTATAGAAATGTAGTGTAGCAGCTGGAAATTTTCTGAGGCAGGGACTAGCATAGACTTTGGGTTTCTGTCTTGGAAGGTTTGTTCCATGTACTATACGGAGCAGAACAACCTGTACTTGCAACCTGTACTTAGATTGGGTGTTGGCATGGGCACTAAGATTGGGTTAGAAAAAGTCAGTCTATATCAGGTTGAACTTCTCTTCCCACTGAAATTCTAGGCCAGCCTGGATTGGTGTTGTGTGTAGGCTCTGTCATTGTCTAGTATCACTGACTTGGTACAATTGTTAGCAGAACAATATCACAAAGATGAACTTAGAGACTACCTATCAGTCTGCTTCTTTTTATTGCTTCTTCTTGCCCTTAGATGACCCAGGTCTGTTATTAATCCTAGTAGTACTGGTGGGAAAGTCAGGAGTGAATTTCCTGGGAAGCACCATAGAGTGCTCGAAATGACTGTTGTCCTCTGGTGTGCACTTTCCTCACTGCAGAAGCTGTAGATAAATGCTGATCTTATCATATGACACAATGGTGATCCTCAAGAAGAAGAATAGTAGCACAGCTGAGTGAAGCCACTCTCCAACCTTTCTAATACTGCGTTTTGCTCTGTGATGTGCACAGGAACCTCTGTCTCGTCTCTGAGCTTCCACAGATATGTTATTTCCGGTGTAAAGTTGCTGCTTGTAGCTTCTGGGAGGTCGTAGTCAGTGAATCCTAGGTCCATATGTTCTCCATGTTATATTTCCCTTCTCTTCCTCTTGCTCTCTTGAACTTGATCAGTTGTATTATATTTGAAATCAATCTTCTTTTCCTTTTGGCTTTGTAAGTTACTTTTTCTAATATGAGACAATTTTGGTTTGTTAAATTCAAATCATATAAGTAACTTCCCACCCTCTGGTTTTATCCATTTCTTTTTTAAAGTTATTTTTGAATGTTTGTGATAAAGACTTAAAATCTATTAATGCTTAGTTAATAATCTCTGAATCAGGTTGCTTTATTAAAACATGATTTTCTTTATTCAATGATTAAATTTCAGTAGATACTTTTAATGCATTAAATAATTTAATTTTATTTTTAACATGATATTTTATGGGTATTATACTTTTGTTTCAAGAATAATTAATAGCAGGTCTAAGAAACTAGAATATCTTACCCAAAATTCATACTGAGAGAAAGAGAGAGAAAGAGAGAGAGAGAGAGCGAAAGCATTAAAGTATGAATTTTTTACTTCTACAAAAGTAAACATTATGGACCACAGTAAAGTGTAATGCCTAATGGTTAATAATCTACCAGCAATAACTACAGTTCTTAATATGAAATTTAGGCAACCTTTTGTCCTACATAAAAAAATAATACGACCTGGCTTTTAAAAATAAAGGATTTTATACTTTAGTGAAATCATGATGAATTTCATTTAGTACATAAATTATTCTTGAGGTCATGACCAACATAAATCTAGATTTAGATATAAAATATTAACTGAAGAAACCTTGAATTGTGTCATTGGCTCAGAAGCAGCCTAAAGAGTTCAGCTGTTTTTTTCACACAGAAAGGCACAGTGAGGGAGTAATTTATCTTTATTAATGATTGAGGAATGACACATGCCAGGTGAGACTGCTATCCTCATGGGTAATATTTTGTTCTCATCTGTTAAAAAGGAAGAATGTTTCTTATGAGTTCAATCAAACTAAAAAGAAGAAGGCTTTACATTCATTTAATTCCAAATAACCCAACAGGGACAAACTGTGATTGTATCTCATTACCTTGAATTCTTGTATGGGGTGAAATTATCAGAGGAAATCAAAATCCTTATGAAAAGAAAAGAATAGATGCTCTGGTTTTCCACAAAAGAATAATGGGCCATGTTATACCAAGAAAACTTGTATTTTGTAATTTTAAAGTAATTTCTATAATTTCACTAATCTTTAACTTCCATTTCATTTTCTTGTATATATTAGTTGAAAACACATGTAGGTGTTGTATCATTGTGAGACCTGGGTGATGGGGAATAACCTAAGATACTGAGGGAGATCCTGTTTAATATGTGCATGGTCTTCCACGAAACATCAAAGCAGGGACAGCAGGGACAACTTAAATGTTTCACTAGAACTGGCTGGTGAGCTTTCTTCCCCAAATACAATGACAGCAACAGAAAGCCAACAGATATTGAAATAGAGTGTTATGGATTGAATGACATGAAGTAGACAGAGAGCAAGCACAGGGACCAAGGATGGTCTTTTGAAGAAGGGACAACTATATAAAATGTGCTATTCAATCTTTTTAGACGAGTATAACTCTAACCACAAGAGTCTTGTGTATTGAGGCATGAGCAAGAAGGAACCCGTTAACAGTCTCTAATAAAGTTGTAGAAATCAAAGTCTTCTCTGCAGAAGATTAGAGTCTCACAAGGAGTAAATATGAAGTCCATTGAGCTAACAATGAAAGTTAAAAGAATCCAAACTGTCCAGCAAAGTAAAGCATAGAAGCCCAAAGATAAATAAGAGGATAAAAGGGACAAAGAAAATTCAAAACAACTATGGGCTGTCATGTCGAGTTTGGGCTCAATACTAGGCAGGATACTATTGTGAAGAACACATGATTAAGAAAGCAAGCCAGGGAGAAAGGAAGCAAAGGGCAGAACCTTGGGCCTTATTATGGCTTTGAAGCCATACCTCCAGTATGCAGATATAGCCATTATACCCCAATTTTACTAAAAACAGTGCACAAGCCTTTAACATGTGACCTTTATGGCAATTTACAGACTCAAAAATCTAAGAGGTCTCTGTAAGAAACACATTTCACAGGCAGAGATGTTCACAGGCTGAAAGTGGAGGGATTAAATAGAAAATACTTGTTTTAAATTAACCAGGAAAAGTGACAAATAAGATCACTATGTTACAATTAAAGAATTATAAAGGATGATATAATTATTATAAATCTAAGTTCACCTAGTGCCATAGCATCCTACTTTATAAATTTTATATATTGTATCTGAAGAGAAATGTTTCCACACACTAATAGTTAGTACCCAAGTACATTTTTGTCAGTGGATAGAGTATCCAGATAGCAAAAAAACATTTTAAAGAAACAGTGGTGTCAAACTGTAACACAGACAAAATTGTCATAGCAGACATTTTTAGAACATTTTACTAATGGCTAAAGAATCCACATTTTTTTGCTCATCATCCTATGGATCATTTTCCATGCTAGAACATTCATTAGGCCAGTAAAAGGTCTTAAGATAACAACCAATCAGTTAACTAAGCAAACAAACCTCCCAAACCCCTCTAAAACAATTAGAAGTCAAATTTACAAATTGTACCATCAGCACAAATGAAACAATATGCTTTCAAACGATGGAACACTGAAGAAACGAAAGGGGAATTTAAAACATTTCTTGAAACACATGGGAATAGAACATGCCAGAAAAAAACCTCTGTGAATAAAAGGAAAGATTCCAAGAGAACAACTTAAAATGAAACCCATGAAAGGGGAGGAGAAGCTAAGATGATGAGAGTGGGAAGAGCAGAAAGTTGGCATATAGCATATCCCAGGGATCTGATACAGCTAGATCAGAGAAGTATGAGCATTTCACAGATACAGAATATTACTGTTGCATGTTTTACATTAATTTATTATTTATATGTTACAAAGGTATAGATGAGAGATGTTCAAGACTATACATATAAAGCAGAGTTACATGATTGAGGAACAAATGCTAACCAATCAGCTTGCTCATTATGCACTGTATGCTTGCCTTAATTAATATATGAACCTCATAAATATGCATGAGTGTTGTATGACCGTTGAAGAAGAAACCCAAAAGCCATGTACCTAAGTTAAATCTCAATGCATTCCTTTATATTTAGGTACCAGGTAAATGCATGAATCATATCATTTTTATATAACTGTACTATCAGTCTGGCATGCCAGTGAAATAATTTGAACACACTATTTCTATACAAAAAATACAGGCAATTAAAATTGTGTAATTTATTAGTAATAAAAACATGTTATAATACTTGTAAGGCAGTATTAACAGATTACTTTCAGGAATACTTATGATTCTTAACTTCTGGATTTTCAACAATTCAGGAGAGACATAATTTGTTCTTAATTGAAAACAAACAACTCAATGATGCTAAGTTGTCAGGACAAATAATCTAGGTTTCTGACCAAAAGCTAAAATTATTTTCAGGAAATCTGGGCAGGGCTCACAGTTAGGGTACAGTGTTATGATTTCTATCTTGAGAAACTAACAGAATGAAACTCTGTTCTTAATTCTGGGGAGAATAAATATCTCTGTCATTCCTAGGAATACAGTGAGTCACCAGAAGGCCAAAAGGAATAGTGATACAGAAAAGCAGTACACAAATAAAACCAACTCTGAGATTTCATCTTGTACCTATAAAAATTAGTAAGATCAATAAACAAATGACAGATCATGCTCTTGATGATGTGGAGTAAATAGAACTCTCATCCATTGCTGGTGGTATGCCAACTTGTACAACCACTATGAAATCAGTGTGGTGATACCTCAGGAAGATGAGAATTAATCTACCCCAAGATACAACTGTATCACTCCTGGATATATACCCAATGGATACTTCATCATACCACAGAGGCACTTGCTTAGGAATGTTCATTTATGATCTATTTATAATAGCTAGAAATTGGAAACAATCTATATGTCTGTCAACAGATGAATGAACAAAGAAAATGTGGAACATTTATGCAATGGAATATTACCCAGTTGTTAAGAAGAATGAAATTCACTGGTAAATAGATAGGACTAAAAAACAATCATCCTGAGTGTGGTAGCCTAGACCTAGAAAGACAACTATCATATATATTTGGTTATATGCACGTGGCTGTTAGCTGTTTATTTAATGATAACCAAGATATAATCCTTAAGAGTACAGAGGTTAGGTATAGAATAAGGGACTAGGGGTAGGGCTAGATAGATAGTAGAAAAGGGAAATAGAATAGAGAGTTACGGAATGTGGGGAGAGGAAGAGATGGAACAGGAGGATAAAGTGGGGAGCACAAGGGAAGAGGGAGATGAGGGGAGAAATGGGGAAATGTAGTTAAAATTAAGAGTCATTTGAGGGGTAGTATGGAAACCTAATACAATAGAAGCTCCCCAGAATATATACTAATCGGAAGCAGATTTGAATGAAATAGACAAATAATGGAAAGACAGAGCCCCAACTGGACATCTCTTGTCACCAACTCAAGTTTCCAATACTGGGACTTGGTTATACCTAATTGAGTTGTTGTCCAAAGGGGTTCTGTGGGAACCCCAAACGATCCAGTCTGTTGCCAAGAATTTGGGGTGCTCTGCACAAAGAAATAAAACTTACACAACTCATTGAACTTGGAGAAGTTGAGGCAGTGCCTACCTACAGCCTTCACACCTACATGCTAGAATCTTTGGTATAGGAAGATACTCTGCAACCTATCAAAAGAGAAACATAAACACCAATGCAGTTACAAACCCTCTGATATACAATGCTGTCTAGGCTGTTACAAATTTTAGGGCAATGGTGGCACAGGCTTGTGGGAATAACCAACCAATACCTGCTTTGACTTAAGGCCCACACCATGAGATGGAACCCATACTCGACACTGAGACTAGATACTATAGGTTCCAAGTATTACTGGTTTACTAAAAGAATGCAGCAAAAGTGACTTCTAGTTACAATCTGTTATGCTCATAGATCAGAGCCTTGCTCAACCATCATCAGAGAGGTTTCCTCATGCAACAGATGGAAAAATGCAGAGACCTTCAGCCAGAATATAGGCAGACCTTTTGGGCTCCACCTGTGCCCAGGTTCTAAGGCTGTCCACAGCCCTCTATACCCAAATCCTGCCCAGAGAGAGCTGGTCTCCCAGGAGTGCTCTCACTCCTAAGCCTACAGGTGAGAGTACCACTTTTGCTGCAATAACTGTCCAAAGAGGTACCTGTTAGGAGTGCACAGGGCACAGGGACTGCGGAGCAGCAGGGTACAGGATCCTTCTAGTGTCCTTCTGTCCCACAGCCCTCTGTACCCAAATCATGATCAGAGAGTGCTGGTCTCCTCAAAGTGCCCACACACCTAAGACAACAGGCTCATAGGCCCACAGGAGGGAAAAATCTCCATTCAGAGACTGCAAGACCTACTAACACTAGAAATAAACAGATGGCTAGAGACAAGAGCAAGAACCTAAGCAACAGAAACCAATGCTACTTGGAATCATCAGAATACAGTTCTCGTACCACAGCAAGTCCTGGATACCCAAACACACAGGAAAAGTAAGATTCGGATTTAAAATCACTTCTCATGGTGATGACAAAGGACTTTATAAAGGACATAAATAACACTATTAAAGGAATACAGGAGAACACAGGTAAACAAGTAGAAACCTTTAAAGAAGAAACACAAAAATTCCTTTAAAATTTTCAGGAAAACACAACCAAACAGGTGGCAAAATTGAACAAAACCATCCAGGATCTAAAAATGGAAATAGAAACAATAAAGAAATCATAAAAGGAGACAACCCTGGAGATAGAAAACCTAGGAAAGAGATCAAGAGTCATAGATGCAAGCATCACCAACAGAATACAAGAGATAGAAGAGAGAATCTCAGGTGCAGAAGATACCATAGAAATCACTGACACAACATCAAAGAAAATGCAAAATGCTAAAAGCTCCTAACCCAAAACATCCAGGAAATCCAGGACACAATGAGAACACCAAATCTAAGGATAATAGGTATAGAAGAGAGTAAAGTTTCCCATCTTAAAGAGCCAGAAATATCTTCAACAAAATTATAGAAGAAAACATCCCTAACCTAAAGATAGAGATGCCCATGAACATACGAAAAGCCTACAGAACTCCAAATAGACTGGATCAGAAAATAAATTCCTCCTGTCACATAATAGTCCAAACACCAAAAGCACAAAACAGAGAAAGAATATTAAAAGCAGTAAGGGAAAATGGTCAAGTAACATATAAAGGAAGACCTATAGGAAATACACTAGACTTCTCACCAGAGACTATGAAAGCTAGAAGGTCCTGGGCAGATATCGTACAGACCCTAAGAGAACACAAATGCCAGCCCAGGTTACTATACCCAGCAAAACTCTCAATTACCACAGATGGTGAAACCAAGATATTCTATGACAAAACCAAATTTACACAATATCTTTCTACTAATCTAGCCCCACAAAGGACAATAGATGGAAAACTCCAATACAAAGAGGGAAACTATACCCTAGAAAAACCTAGAAAGTAATCTACTTTCAATAAACCTGAAAGAAGATAGCCACACAAACATTATTGCACCTCTAACAACAAAAATAACAGGAACCAACAATCACTTTTCCTTAATGTCTCTTAACATCAATGGTCTTAATTCCCCAATAATAAGCTGTAGACTAACCGATTGGATACATAAATAGGATCCAGCATATTGCTGTATAAACGAAACTCACCTTGGTGAAAAGACAGACACTACCTCAGAGTAAAAGTATAGAAAACAATTTTCTAAGTAAGTGGTCCTAAGAAATAAGCTGGAGTAGCCATTCTAATATTGAATAAAATCAACTTTCAACCAAAAGTTATAAAAAAGATAAGGAAGACACTTCATAGTCATCAAAGAAAAAATCTACCTAGATGGACTCTCAATTTTAAACATCTATGCCCAAAATGTAAGGGCACCCATATTTATGAAAGAAACTTTACTAAAGCTCAAATCACACATTGCACCTCACACAATAATAGTGGGAGATTTCAACACCCCATTATCATCAATGAACAGATTTTGGAAACACAAACTAAACAGAGACACAGTAAAACTAACAGATATTATGAACCAAATGGATTTAACAGATATCTATAGAACATTTCATCCTAAAACAAAAGAATATAACTTCTTAGCATCTCATGGTACCTGCTCCAAAATTGACCATATAATTGATTACAAAACAGGCCACAACAGATACAATAAGAATGAAATAATCCCATGCATCCTATCAGATCACCACAGAGTAAGGCTGGTCTTAAATAACAACAAAAAATGGAATGCCCACATACACATGGAAAGTGAAAAACACTCTACTCAATGATAAATTGGTCAATGAAGAAATAAAGAAAGAAATTATATACTTTATAGAATTTAATGAAAATGAAGGCACAACATACCCAAATTTATGGGACACAATGAAAGCAATGCTATGAGGAAAATTCATAGCTTTGAGTGCCTCCAGAAAACAAAGCAAAGCAAAGCAAAACAAAACAAAAAACTGGAGAGAACATCCATGAGCAGCTAGACATCAAACCTAAAAGCTCTAGAACAAAAAGAAGCTAATACATTGAAGAGTAATAGAAAGCAGGAAAGATAATCAAAATCAGGGCTGAAATCAACCAAGTAGAAACAAAAAGAACTATACAAAGAATCAACAAAACTAGGAGTTGGTTCTTTGAGAAAATCAATAGGAAAGACAAATCCTTAGCCAGACTAACCACAGGGCACAGAAACAGTATCCAAATTAACCAAATCAGGCATGAAAAGGGAGACATAGCAAGAGAAACTGAGGAAATTTAAAAAATCAACAGAGTGTACTACAAAAGGCTATGCTCAACAAAACTGGAAAATCTGGATGAAGTGGACAATTTTCTAGACAGATACCAGGAACTAAAGTAAAATCAGGATTGGATATACCATCTAAACACTGCTATAACCCCTAAAATAAAAATAGAAGCAGACATTAAAAGTCTCCCAACCAAAAAAAACCCAGGACCAGATAGGTTTAGTGCAGAATTATATCAGACCTTCAAAGAAGACCTAATACCAATACTCTTCAAGCTATTCCACAAAATAGAAATGGAAGGACCACTACTCAATTCATTCTATGAGGTCACAATTATGCTTATACCTAAACCACACAAAGACCAAAGAAAGTGAACTTCAGACCAATTTCCCTTATGATTGATGCAAAAATGTTCAATAAAATTCTTGCCATCCAAATCCAAGAACGCATCAAAACAATCATTCACCAAGATCAACTAGGCCTCACCCCAAGGATTAGGCATGGCTTAGACTATGGAAATCCATCAACATAATCTACTATACATACAAACTCAAAGGGTAAAAACCACATGATTATCTTATTAGATGCCAAGAAAGCTTTTGACACAATTCAACACCCTTTCATGGTAAAAGTCTTGGAAAGATCAGGAATTCAAGGCTAATACCTAAACATAGTAGAAGCAATATACAGCAGACCAGTAGCCAACATAAAACTAAATGGAGAGAAACATGAAGCAACCCCACTAAAATCAGGAATTCGACAATTCTGGTAACTCTCTCCCTACCTATTTAATATAGTACTCAAAATTCTAGCCAGAGCAATTAGACAACAAAAGGAGGTCAAATGGATACAAATTGGAAAGGAAAAATTCAAAAATATCACTGTTTTCAGATGATATGATAGTTTATTAAGTGACTTAAATTCTATCAGAGAACTCCTAAACCTGATAAACAACTTCAGAAAAGTGTCTGGATATAAAATTAACTCAAACAAATCAGTAGCCTTCCTCTACTTAAAGGATAAACAGGCTGAGAAAGAAATTAGGGATGCAACACCTTCACAGTAGTCACAAATAATATAAAATATCTTGGTATGACATTAAACAAGCAAGTGAAAGATATGTATGACAAGAACGTTAAGTCTTTGAAGAACAAAATTGAAGAAGACCTCAGAAGATGGAAACATCTCCCATGCTCATGGATTGGCAGGCTTAATATAGTAAAAATGGCCATCTTGCCAAAAGCAATCTACAGATTCAATGTAATCGCCATTAAAATTCCTACAAAATTCTTCTTAGAGTTAGAAAGAGTAATTGTCAAATTCTTTTGGAATAAGGATGGCAAAAAAATTCTCAACAATAAAACAACTTCTGGGGGAATCACCATTCCCTGACCTCAAGCTGTACTACAGAGAAATAGTGATAAAAACTACATGGTATTGGTACAGTGACAGGAAGGTAGATCAATGGAATAGAATTGAAGACCCAGAAATGAACCCACATACCGATGGTCACTTGATCTTTGACATAGAAGCTAAATACATCAACTGGAAAAAATACAGCATTTTAAACAAATGGTGCTGGTTCAATTGGCATGGACAAGAATGCAAATCGACCCTTACTTATCTCCTCATACAAAGCTCAAGTCCAAGTGGATCAAGGACCTCCACATAATACCAGTTACTGAATCTTATAGAGGAGAAAGTGGGGGAAGAGCCTCAAACACATGGGCACAGGGGAAATTTTTCTGAACAGAACACCAATAGCTTATGCTCAAAGATCAACAATTGACATATGGGATCTCATAAAATTTCAAAGTTTTTGTAAGGCAAAGGACTTTGTCAATAGGACAAAACAGCAATCAACAGATTGGGAAAAGATCTTTACCAATTCCACTTCTGATAGAGAGCTAATATCCAATATATACAAAGAATTTAAGAAGTTAGCCTCCAGAGAACCAAATAACCCTATTAAAAATGAGGTACAGAGGTAAAAAAAAATTTCTCAAATGAGAAATATCAAATAGCCAAGAAGCACCTAAAGAAATGTTCAACATCCTTAGTCATCAGGGAAATGCAAATCAAAACAACCCCGAGATTCTACCTCACAACCAGTCTGAATGGCCAAGATCAAAAACTCAGGTGACAGCAGATGCTAGCAAGGATGTGGAGAAAGAGGAACACTCCTCCATTGCTGTTGGGATTGCAAGCTGGTACAACCACGCCGGAAATCAATCTGGTGGTTCCTCATAAAATTGGACTTAGTATTACCTGAAGACCCAGCTATAGCACTCCTGGGCATATACCATGGCTTCCAGTTTAATGTTTTTATGAGATTCTTGAGTGTGTGAGTGTGCGAGTCTCAGTTTGTATATCTGTTTCTTGTACTTTTTCTTGTACTTTTTTCATTCTGTTTGCTTTTTCCCCCCAATCTCATGTGTTAATTTCACTTTATTTTATTATATCTTATTTTATTATTATTCTTTAAAAGCTTCTTTGTTTTCTAATGAGGGACAGAAAGGGGAGGATCCAGTTGGAAGGGGAGGAGGGGAAGAACTGGAAGAAGTAAAGAGAGAAAATGATTAGTATATGTTATATGAGAAAAAGTCCATTTTCAATAAAAGAGGAGAAATTATAGTGTATAAATCTCAAGTCCTTCTGGATTCATTAAATAGACAGCAAGAACTAAGATCTGTGATATGAAATAAGTGTTGACAGTGAACCTGGTTTTTGTAGCAGGTAAGATCACAATTTACCCCTGTGGATTGCATGGGCACTTTCTGCATCTTACAGCAGACATGGGTAGTAGAATATGCATTTTCCTGTTTCCTAGGGCTCCAGGAGTTTTCTAGCAAAAGGCAGTCCAGACTTTTGTCATGCCCCACAGGTAAATACCTGAAGTTAAACATAAGAGAAGTCAGCAGAGAAGTAGAAATTGGCTTGGTTACTTTCAGTTTTACAGTTTTAAAGGGACCATTAGGCAAAACATTGTTTAGAACTATACTTCTGTATTTTTAGGGTTGTGAAATATGAGAGAACAGGGAAGTAATGATAAACTTCATTTGAGTTTTCTCATATTTTAAATTAGACTAAGGCTTTGGTCAGTGTTACACTGGGGAAAGACAGGATTGCTAAGAGACAGAATTTCTAAATGATACTGATTGTTTCAAAGGAAAACTTTGAAAAATAACTTTAAACATAATGTTAGAGAAAAATTTCTGGTATCTTCTTTTAAAAAAATACGATTAAAACTGAAGAATGATTTCAAAGATAGCTCCTTAGAGGTGTGAGGATAAATTTAAGGGTTTTTTAATTCAAGAATTGGCTGTTGGAGAATAAAAAAAATAAAGAGCAGACATTTGTGCCATATATATTTTTTTATTTTTAAAGATTGTGAGGCAGTTATGCTGTTATCATAAAAATGTGTCCAGTTAAGGCTGGGACTATCTCCTCTTGAGAGAATAAGTTTGGAAGACCTTTACTGAGGCATAGGCAGCCATTTTAAAGTAAGTTATTCTTTCAAAACTAGAGTTAAAACCAACATGACATTCTCATGGCCTTGAAACCAACATGCATGCTCGTGCCACACAGGGTAGAATTATGAGCAATTTCACATTGTCTCTCATTTGCTTAGTCTTTTTGCATGATAAGTAGTAAAACCAATCTTTATAATAATTGCTGTTACATTATGACTGTGATCCCATAGTCTTTTATCTTTTGTTGTGGAGCAAGTTTGTTTAGACCTTTGAATCAAATCAAATTGTCTTTGAAACAGGATATTGTAAGATGAGTTCTAGATTTAATTCCTCATGGTGTGATTATCCTTGAAAGGGTCCTTTACACTTAAGAAATATAACATGGTAGAGACAAGTGTTGCAAGGTAAAAACTAATTCCTGACATTGATGTTTTGTTAGATGGTCTTTAGCTCTTGAAAAAATATCTAGGAAATTGTCATCCTAGAAGAGAAAATATAGGGCAGATTCATATTTAGCATTGAGAATTCTCCACACTCACTCCCAGAATTGCTGAAGCAGTTTGCAGCTCAACCAATGGTGAATAAGGGCTCTCTTTTCCATATCACTTCTAGCATTTGTGGTTGGTTGTTTGGTTGATCTTTGCCATTTGAATTCATGTAATATGAAATTGCGAAGATGTTTTGATTTGCATTTCTCTAATTGGTAAGGACATTTTTTGAGATACTTATTAGCCATCAATTTTTTTGAAAACTCTCTATTCAGGTCCAAGATTCATATTTTTGAATAGGCTGCTTGCTTTATTGGCCTCATTTTTTGAGTTTTTTTATATTCTGTATATGAATCCCCTGTCAGATATGTAGCTGTTAAAGATTCTGTGGGTTTCCTTTTCAGACAACTGATACTTTTTTAACTGTGTGGTATCTTTTTAGTTTTGTGAAATCTCCTTGTCAATTGTTGACCTTAATTGTTTGGCAAATATAGTCCCATTCACAAAGTTCTTTTCTATACCTACATCATATAGGGTAATTGCTATGTTTTCTTGTAACAGCTTCAGGCTACATATGTAGGTCTTTGATCCATTTGGAGTTAATCTTGTGTTAGCCAATCTAATTTTTATTCTTCTGTATATGGACAATCAGCACCACTTTTGAAGATGGTTATTTTTCTACCATATGTTTTCATCATTTTTGTCAGTGAAGTTATGTGTACTCATGTTTGAGTCTGTGATTTTGCTCCATTAATCTATACATCTTTTAATATGTGTGTGTGTGTGCCTGTGTGTGTGTGTGTGTGTGTGTGTGTGTGTGCCAGTACTAAGTTGTTTTTATTACTGTGTCTGTGTGATATATCTTAAGATCTGGAATCAGAATCCTTCTCACATTGTCCTTCTGATAGCAACTTTTAACTCAGTGATACTGTGACCTGTGTGCTTGCTGCTTGTTTAGTCAGTATTCCTGTTTGTCACAAGGCCCACAGGCTAGAATTGTTTTCTTAGCATTATTTCCATGAGGCTAATTTGAACTTCCACACAATGAGTGGTTAAGGGGATATGTCCTAAGCCATATTATAATGAGTTAAGAAGATGCCATATGACTCAGTCCACAGAGTTGAGACGGCACTGCATTGTCACTTAACTTGGTACACAAATGTGTCCTAAAACCATGGATTTTATAACAGACCTCCGAATCACAAAAACATTCAATTTCTATGATTACTTCATGGAATGAGAAAGACATGCAATTTCTAATTTTTTTTTTAAGTAAAGTAATTACTACAAACTATTCTGCTTTTCTGAGTTGTTGCATAAAATGAACAGCCTTATTCAATGACAAATAATAAACATTGCATCCAAGAAATAAAAAGAATACTGAACTCCATTCCAGACAAAGTGATTACATGTATGTATGTATTGATATTTGAAACCCTCCAATTATAATAATTAAAATTTGGATTGCAGTGGTCATACAAATGTACAAAGAAGTCAAACATTAAATTATTTTTACTTAGAAATTCAATATTCAAGAAGCAAAACAAGTATACATTTAACAGATTCATATGAAGGATTAAAAATTATGGCTATTCATTTTAAGGGCCTTAGAATGATCTCATATTTCAACAACAAAATTTGCTATATACAATAGCACAGATTAGCATAAAATTGTGAAATTAAACAATTCTCAGAACAGTATATATAATACTTTACAAATATAAAAGAAAACTTCTGCAAATATGATATCATATGTTATATATTAATGGAAATAAAATAATCATTTGCCCAGAGGCTACAGCAATAGCTAGCTCTAGGATACTTAGATAATTCTGGGGTGCAGTAGAAAGCTCTGAGGTGCTGTGCACAGTTCTGATGGCACAGAATAGAGAGCATTCATTGACATTGTAACAGAGGTCTTGTTTCTTAGAGGTGGTTACAAGAAAACTGTTTCTTTTCTAAAGATAGACCTTCATATTTTAAATTCTGAATACATATATCCTATAATGGAAAATATTTAGGATGCAAAAATCGTATGCATGCCAAAATTGATTCTTTTCAAGAGGGAAAACATTTTTCTTATTTATAGTATACAAAAATTTATATTTTCATGCGATGTAGAACAACTCATCAGCAATATTATGATTGTTATGCTTCTTAGTTATGGCCACATTACTTTATAGCATATATGTTTGGTTATAATTTACCTTTAAAAAGTTAGCATATATCATAGTGATGTGTCACCCTTATATCATGGTTAAAATACAAAAAAAACCCCAAAACAAAACAAAACAAAAAACAAAAACAAAAACAAAAACAAAAAAACCCCCAAACCCTGTTACTATGCAGCAGGAGATCATTTGGTGTGCCAAGTCTTAGTCCTGCTCTTCTTAAAATGTGTTATGCATTTGACTTTCAAGCAAATGTACTTGGATCAGAAATATAAACTATGCTTTGCTATTATAAATGTCAATATGTTATATTTTTACCACAGAATTTTGCACCCCACACTTTCAGTGGATAGTCTAAGTCAAATTCTTTTCCTTTAACTCATTTGGGTTACATATGAATATGCATGTTATATAAACAATGATTCTACTTTGAAAGACCTTTAGATGAGAAATTTTTTTTAACCTTCTTTAGATTACAATCTATGTCTTAGCATCTTTGCATTTTAATTTGAATGAAGATGCATACAGCATTAATTTAAGATTTAGGAAAGCAGTGATTGTCTTTTTCTTTACTATAAAATTACAATGCAGCATTCATAGTTTGCCTATCATATTACCTTTGAAAATCATAAAAAGTTCATGATTAAAATGGAGTGGGGGAAACTTGGAAATGGGATGTTTAAAATGTAAATAAAGAAAATGTCCAATAAAAGTAAAATAAAAAAGGAAACAGATGCTATCTATAAAATATGCTACTGTTAATATCATCAGTGTTTTATTGTTCTCTGGTGTTCTTTTTTCTTTGGCTGAAAAACATTTGAATTTGATACCAGAGAGATATATCTAATCCATTCCTGTGGCATTGTTTTATAAGTGCTAGATTATGTGGTATGAAATATCTATTTCTTTTCATGTGTTTATGTTATTTGGACAGATTCATATGCCAGAATACACTTCAAAATGAATATTGTAGTTATTTGTTGGTTTAAACATTTGTTTTATGTAGTTGTTTATTTAATATATTTCTAAACATAGTAACAAAGTAAGCATAATAAAATAACACTAGTTTAACTATTTGCTAAGTTCCAATAAAAAAGTCTTTAAGAAGATTGGGGATACTCTGTATCTGATGCAAGCAGAACATGGGGAATAGTCTTGAATTCATTGATATAGGAAAAAACTTTCTGAACAAGACACAGGCTATTTAAACAACAATTAATAAATGGAGCCTTATAAAACTGAAAAGCTAGCCAGACAGTGGTGGCGCACAACTTTAATCCCAGCACTTGGGAGGCAAAGGCAGGCGGATTTCTGAGTTTGAGGCCAGATTGGTCTACAGAGTGAGTTCCAGGACAGCCGGGGCTATACAGAGAAACCCTGTCTTGAAAAACCAAAAACAAGCAAACAAACAAACAAACAAATGAAAAGCTACTATATAGAAAAAGATACCATAATTCAGATATGAAACATAAATAGCCAAGAAACACTTAAATGTTCAATATCCATGGTCATAAGGGAAATGCAAATCAAAACTACTATGAGATTTTATCTTATACCTGTCAGAATGGCTAAGATCAAGAATACACATGATAGTTCATGCTGGAGAGGACATAGAGTAAGAGGAAAACTCATTCATTGATGGTGGGATTGAAAACTTGTACAGCCATTATGGAAACCAGTGTGATAGTTTCTCAGGAAACTGGGAATAGATGTATCTAAAATCCAACTCTACAATGCTTGGTCATATACACAAAGGATCCCACATCCTACTAGAGACACTAGCTTATCCATGTTCAGTGCTGCCATATTCATAATAGCTAGAAATAGAAAGACGCAAGATGTCAATTAACATGTAAGTAAAGAAAATATGTTCTATTTACACAATGGGATATTATTCAGCATTTTAAAAAATCATAAAACTTCCAGGTAATTAAATGGAGTTAGAAAATATCATCCTGAATGAAATAACAGAGATAAAAAGGAAAAATATGGTATATATTTTCTTATACGTGGATATTAGCTTTGAAACCTTCAATAGACATGGTATGATCTATATAACCACAGATGTTAGGTATAGGATAAGGGGTTAGAGGAAAAGCAAAGATCTCCCAAGAAAGAAAGAATATACTATATGGTTATAAAGTGACAGGACTAAGACTGGAATAGGAAGGTTAAACTGAGAGAGTAAGGGACGATGTGGGTAATGGAGGGTTAGAGAAGGGACAAATAACACTAAAGGCCATTTAATGTGTCATTTGAAAATCTACTACACTATAAGCTTCTTAAACATATATTTATTTACATATTTATATATGTATATATATAAATTAGATCTATATTGCATATATACCTATTTATTTCTTTTCTAATTTGGGAATATAAAATTTACATTGTTTGGTTTCATTTGCTTTTCTTTTTTATTGGTTATTTTATTTATTTACATTTCAAATGTTATCCCCTTTCCAGGTTTCTCCTCCACAAACCCCCTATCCCATCTATCCTTTCCTGCTTCTATGAGAGTGCTCCCCCACCCACCCATCCACTACCACCTCACCGCCCTGGCATTTCTCTACCCTGGGTCATCTTTATATCACACACACACACACACACACACACACACACACACACACACACGACATGAAAAGCTCTAAATGGAGTCAACAAATAATATGATATAATCCATTCCTGGAACTGGAGATTTTACTTGTTGGCAGCCAAGTTGGAGCATCCCATATTATTTGTTATTCTGTGATCTATGGTCTATGATCACAGATATTTGAACTGTGCCTGCAAAGATATGCTTGTGCAATAGTGGGGCAAATATTTTGTGAGTAACCAACTACTATCTGATTGGATTTGAAGCCTGTTCCATGAGATAGAACCCATATCATATACACTACTGGGTCTGAGAGTAGATAGGCCGAGGCCCTGAGAGAAATTCAAATACCATTGTTCTGCTAAAGAAACAACAATAAAATGACTCTTAAAGACATTGTTCTGTGCAGATATATCAGTGTCTTCCTGAGACATCAAAGGAGAAGCTTCTTCCTGCAGTAATATAGAGACCCAAAACTAGACAATGTGCAGAGAATGAGAGACTTTGGAACACTTAGTTCTATATGGGAGATGTTTGTCAAATCCTTTTCTTCAGGACTCAGGAAACTGCAGAAAAGGAGGCAGAAGGACTGTAAAAGCCAGAGAGGATGGATGCCACCAAAGAAACAGTGTCTTTCAGATGTAACAGGGCTGACACACATGTAAATTCACAGAGACTGTAGTAACATGCACATATTTTGTTAAGATGTAATCCATAAGGGGGTCCCAACACTGAGAGGGGAAAGTAAATTTGTGTTTTCTTCCATAACCAAGAAACTGTTGTAAATTAACAACCACTAGAAAGGAAAAATTAGTTTTATCCAATGGATTCTCATTAGCACAAACTACAGCCAAGGGCAGGCCCCGTGGCCAGAAGTAGCTTGGCCAACATAAAATGAGCACGGTGGTATTTTGGGAGAATTTTTGTCTCATATTGTTCTGTTTGGGCATTTTTTTTTTTCATAATGGTCTTTTGATTGTATATCATGGTTTCTGATTCAGAGTTTTATTGGTGTGTGTGTGTGTGTGTGTGTGTGTGTTTCTCATGCTTTTTCTTTCTTTAAATTCTGTTTTTTTTTTTTTTAAATTTACCTCTGCTTTCTAAAGAGAAAAAGAAAGAAATATGTAATTGGGAGGAGATGAGAGAAGGAAAATGGATCAAAATTGTTTTCAATAAAACAACAGCAGCAGCAGTAGCAGCAACAACAACAACAACAGAATTGATTTGAAAGGTCAATGAGACAAGAGTTTAGAGAAAGAAGCTGAGCATAGAGTTCACATAAACCAGTTCCCTAATGTTGCTAGTTTCAAAAATAGTTTGTAATGTTTGTTGCTATGAGAGTGACCAGTTACGATGCCTGATGTCCACTCTTTTCTCACTGGCATATGTAGGCTCTGTCCAAGAGTCTAATAATTTCTCTTCTAAATGAGATAGGTAATTTTTTAAAAATCAGATATCATCATCTAACTGCCCTTGTGGTAAAACATTAAAATGACTACTCTATTTGTGTAAACACCATCTGGTCCACTCTTTATTAAACCTTTGGTGTGATAAGGTTTAGTGTGTACATCATGGTAGCTATTTAATGTTTCCCCATTTCATCAGTGTTCCCTTACAGATAAAGTCCACTGTGATGAAATTACCCATCCAATGACAAACAGTTAGTAAATAAGACCTCTGGAGGCAATTCTCAGCTATTTGATCCTAAAAGTTTTCTTTATCTTAGGGGTGGGAAGTTGAGATAATTTTAGAGAATTGGCTTCCTCATGTTATGAATCAATTTTATTAGTATCATTAAACTTCTACACTGACATTTAATAGCTGTACTCTGAATTTTCCTCTACCATTCTCCTTTCCATTATTTTATTTATTTATTTTTTTTTGTGATAGACCCCTCTACCCATTCTGATAATCTTACTCCAAAGCACCTTCCATAATAATACTTTCTAAAAGACAATACTGGGTAACACAAATAATCTTTAAGAGCATTAGTTGAAGAATCAGAATGCATTTAAACCCTAGTTCACCTTTATTAGTCATGTGTTCTTGGACCACTCCCCTTTAAGATAATGCTATTCTTTATCTTGTGGTACAAGATCCTTTGTGTGTTAATTCTTGTCTACTACTAGAAACTCATTCTTGCCACTTGAACGCTGAAAATCATCACAATTTTGAGCAACTATTTGTAGTTATCTTTCAGTTCAGTTGACATGTTCTTATAGAATTTGGGAATCACACTTTCATATGTCTTATTAGAGGGATGAGAAGGATGTAAGATGCACACTCATACATGTAGCATTCCTAGCGGCTGACATCCCTCCTCAAACTCTTTCAGTTGTCCCCCTCAACAGTCCCCTATATTTTTAACCATAGTTTGTTAAACTCAACAGTAATTTGTCCCATGATACTCTTTCAACACAGAGTCTAATTTTTCTTTGCATTTTTGTTAACCGACAAAGAAAGCTGTGTATATTTCCTTCATATTTTAAGTTGTATATTGTAGTTTCTGATTTAACTGAGTCTCACCAATAACAGAATGGTCATTACACAATTTCTGATCAAGCTTTGTCTCATTAGCCCTGAATTAAGTATCTACCATATGGTGATCTTTCTACAGTGTGTATTTCACCAGTGTGTGCCAAAGAAATTCAACACATGGGACACAGATAATGTCTAAGATCAACGTATACTTAGAAATCATATACTTTCAACTGGGGAAATGGTTAATACACTGCTAGGCACAGCGGACTTCATGTCAGCCACAATAATTTTCTAGCAAAGGACAAAGAGATGTAAATTTTCCATTTGCATTTTTCTTCTAGACAATTATTAGAGAATTTAGTTTTAGATGGATATAATCTGTATGGAAAGGTTGCTTGGTAATGATCAAAAGATAAGAGAAACTGAAAATGACAGAGACGAATATCCAGTGCACTGCAACTGGCTGCATGCAGTTTTGTCTATGTGGTAACAATATTATAGAAACACAGTAGGTCTAATGCTTGTTAACGAAAGTAGACATCAATTTATATAATTCAAAAGTTTTCTTTGGCTAAGCAAAAATTTATAGTTTTATTCTTATATTGGGAATATTGAAAGTGATCGATATTCCCCTATCCTTAGGTCCTAGGACTACCTATAGGAAGGAACATTGTAATATAAATTTTGTTTAAGTGCAACATACTTATATGTATAAATTTTCTTGTAAAATATTTTAATTGAGTAAACTCATCTGTGTGCCTGGCACCTAATTAAAGAAGCAATATCACCATAACATAAGCCCTGTGTTCTCATTACATTTGCTGTTTGCCTTCTCTCAGACTTCCATTCTCGTCTGTACCAACGATACAGTCCATTATGAATTATAGTAGCATGAATGCCATCGGTCCACCTTTTCATAGTCAATTGTTTGCTTTCATCCACACTAGTGCCATTAATTCCTACTTCATTAATCTTTACTATTGTGTAATACTTTATTACATGATTTTGTCAGATGTTTATCTATCATAGTATGTTTATAACTTTGAATTGTTTTGCATTTGGGATTATTATGGATACTGATGGTCTGACCATTTTAGTTCATGTCTTGGTGAAAAAATACGCACGTTCTAGGATATGGAAATCTAAAGACAGACTTTGTTGATTTTAGAGTTAATATATATTTATTTTTAAGTGATCTCTGCCAAAAAAATTACCAAGTGATGATATTAGTTCATGACACATTTAAATGAGAAGTAAACCACTTCTTTGCTTCTTTTGGTGATTCATCATTTGGAGGGGATATTTAAATTTAATACTTATGTCATAGGTACTGCCATGCCTAGTAATTATTTTGTCTCATTTAGAAAACTATAACATATCTTAGCATATTTCCATGTAAAACATTTTATAAAAATGTATTGTATTTTAAATTTCTATTTGTTTACATAAAACCATACTTAACATATTCTTAAAATTATTAAATAAGTATTAAAAGAATATCTTTTAAAAAGTAATTTATGTTACATTTTAATTACTGCAGTCCTAGGTTGGTTGCTATAATAAAACTCCATGGTAACGTAAGGAGTGAAGGATTTATTTGTCTTACAGTTCTGTGTTACAGTCTAGTATTGAGGGAAACCAGGGCAGAAGTTCAAGGCAGGGGTCTGGTATCAAGAACCAAATAAGAAACCATGGAGAAAACTTTTTACTGGCTTGCTTTCCTTGGCTTGCTCAGCTATCTCTTCTCTATAGCCAAAGTTCAAATCCTTTGGTGTGGGACCACCCACATAAATCATTAATAGAGAAAATGTTCCAAAGAACAAATGTGATAGAGGCAAATCATTAATCATGATTCCTTCTTCCCAGTTATATCTAGGTTTGTGTCAATTTGACCGGAGATAACTAGCACTTCTGCTTCACTTTTCCTGTCACAAGTTTGTAGTGAAAACCAGTGACATATTTTCAAATTTTATTTTATTTTTTATTTTAATTTTATCCATTTTGGTTAGTGCAGTCTTTCAGTTTAATTACTTTATATTTGTAAAGCTATAAATTTGAGCTCCACATGAAGTAGAAAATAAGTTGGCTGGAATCCAGCTGCCTAGTGATCTTG
Organism: Rhynchomys soricoides; assembly: GCA_019843965.1. NCBI lineage: Eukaryota > Metazoa > Chordata > Mammalia > Rodentia > Muridae > Rhynchomys > Rhynchomys soricoides. The sequence continues at coordinate 8,702,701 of JADRCH010000040.1, read as the reverse complement.
TTTAGTTTCACACAAAACATTTAATAAATTTCCACACTGATAATCAGAGAATGGCTTACTTAATTCTTATGGCTTACATAATTCTTCCCTAGTGTCTTTTAGGTAAATACTAAAGATATCCAGAGAGAGAGAGAGAGAGAGAGAGAGAGAGAGAGAGAGAGAGAGAGA
>JADRCH010000040.1:8587204-8702523 GCA_019843965.1 Rhynchomys soricoides | reverse complement strand
AGAGAGAGAGAGAGAGAGAGAGAGAGAGAGAGAGAGAGAGAGAGAGAATGTGTACTTTGTAGAAAATAACAAGAAAGAAAGAAAGAAAGAAAGAAAGAAAGAAAGAAAGAAAGAAAGAGTGAGTTTCTTAGAGTTTTACCTCCAGTTGGATACTTGAAAGTCAGTTTGTTACAGGTTTGATTTCATTTTTAGGTGTTAAATCCTGTCCTAGTAGAACAAAGTGTTATGTGCAACAACTGGAACAGTGTCCTTTATGATTTCTGAGCAAAGAGCTAATGAAGCAATCCAGCGAGTCAAGATGAATAAAACCAAACTTACCTAAAGAAAATAACAGAGTTTCAAAACAGAGCATACGACAAAAACTATAAGGTGTTATTTTCAATACACCTGCATGAATAAATGTCTTATTGGCTGATAATTCATGTTGTTAGTTATGTATCTGTTCCTCTCCTTCCTTACTGGTAATTCATGTTGTTAGTTATGTATCTGTTCCTCTCTTTCCTTACTGGTAATTCATGTTGTTAGTTATGTATCTGTTCCTCTCCTTCCTTACTGGTACTCCTTAATACCTCCATTTAAAGATGTGCTCAAGAAAGGTGAAACATGAGTCTAATGGATGAAGGTTCAGTTTTCCTCTCCCACTAAGTGACACCTGTTTTAGATGTACTCTAAAGAGGGCAGAAACTTTAGTTCGAGAAAAATAAACAACAACAATTAATTTGAGGATAGCCTCAAGTTATAACATTACTACAGACTCTCAAGGATATAGAGAGTCTACACTTGAGCTTTTCACTTGCCTGTTAAGTCACCTGTTGTGTTTTAGAAATGATTGGTACTAAGCCAGGAATAATGTACCTACCCAGAAAAGCTCAGTGAGTTCTCAGTGCAACCTACCTCTCCTGAGCAGAGTATCACACATGCTTATTGCCATGTTTGTCCTATGTAAGTGCTGAAAACCTCTCACTCTTTCAGTTCAGTCACACACAAGTACTAAAACTTTGCCTTGCATTTGTGAGCTATAGAGACATTGATGAAATCTTCATCCCTATCAAATCTGTATCAATGTTATAAATATAAATCTATCCCATATAATTTTGAGATCTAATTAAAATTATAATAATTTTAAAGTCTAATTAAAATCTTGGGGGCTTAGGTTTTACAAATTATGTGCAAAATTAAGTAAATATTTTGTGTGTTGATTAAGAAAGGGAAAGACCATGTCAGCTTTTGGTCAGTATGGTGAAGTAATAGATAACGGATGCTTACAAAGGAAGATGTTTATTGAGCTCAGTGTTCTGAAGGCTCAATGTCCAAACATCACCATACAAACTCTTAGCCACTCTTTATCTGATGGGAATATATGTCAGAGCAAGCAGTCCCATTTGTAGTCAAATAGTAAAAAACTGCACCAGCCCAGGCTTGCTCTGCTAACCTTTTAGTGAGAAATGCTTCAAAACCTCTATCTCTTCAGTGTCCTATCACATGCTGGTACTCAACTCTTGGGAAACAGACTCTACATGGACCTTGGGGATGATGCATAATTAAAGCACCTCTGTACTATAACTATATAACTGCTTATTGGTTTTTATTTATTTAAGTAAAAATAATATTTGAATATTAAATTATACTCCTTTAGAGAAATGGGGCCACTGAAATTAATACACATCAAAGAAAGATTCATTGCATTAGCTTACACAGTGTGATCTGGTTAGTCTAATAATAGCTGTCTTCACAGTGAAGAACAAAAATGTAGGAGCTATTCATTTCTCAAGGTTGGATACCTCAGTAGGCCTAGACTGGGATCACTGTTCTGAAGGTACATCACTGTTTCAAAGATGTTGGATTCTAATGTCAGAGAAAGAATTGACTGTGGTAGTGGCGGCAGCGACAGCAGCAGCAGCGAGATGGATGGATTCCCAAATACTGCAGGTGAACTTGCAAAAGTGAATAGAAAAAAAGCAAGAAGGTTTTTTTGTTTTTTGTTTTCCTTTTTTGAGCCTCCTTGTATGCAAGCTACCAATGGCAGGTTTTGCCAACATTTGGTGTGGATTTTTCCTGCCTCACCAAAATTCCTCATGGGTGTAGTCAGCAGCTTACTTGATTCCAGATCCAGTCAATTTGCTTCCTAAGACTAAACATCACAGAGTTTTATGCCTATTCAAGATAAATTTGCTAAAAATATTTCTGTTAGAGTCATATAGGACACTTAAGAATACATTTTCACCCCTCTTTTCATATGGGATGAAGGGATTAACATTGGGATATATTTAATTCAAAATGGGAAACATACTCTTTATTTTCTCCAGAAGATTTATTAAGCAGCACCTAGAAAAATGTTGAAAGGAAGCTCTTGGTTGTATAGTGTTGTCCCCCAGCCCCTGTTTTTAAAGAGAAGGAAAAGATATTCAGCGATGCAAACTAAATGGTCACTTTTGGTGTTTGGGTTCCCACAGCTTCCAAACTGAATGCAAAATTATAGCTTAAGGAAACCACACCACACTAACTCTGTGCTTTACTAAAAAATGATTTCTTACTCCAGCCACACTCTATGTGCATTAAAGCCCAAAATATGTCTCCATCTAAAGCGGATTCCCTTCCTTAAATCCCCCCTTCAGAACAAAGCAAGAAAGCATACAACCCAATTCCTCCATTTGCTGGAAGATAGGTCAACATTTTGTCTTATCCATTTTATTTGTTTGAACTAAAAAAAAAAAAAAAATAAATAAAAAGAGTCATTTCTGTAAGCTGTTTAGTGAGAATATAGTTGACCTTTTGATAATGTGGATAGAAACAATTTTCATATATTTCAGTGTAATTGCTTTCTGTGGAAAGGAAGTAAAACAGAGCCACATTTTCTATGCATATTAATATAAAGGAAGAAAATGAAACTTTCCTATTTTCCTTAGTTGGTTTATTATGAATACAAACCCCTGCTTAGCTGGTCTGTAAAAACGTATTTGTATATAAAATATACTTTTAACTTATACATGCATTAGTCTTGGTTTCTTTTGACTTCAAGCTATTATTGCAATTATTTTATTAAAGTCATGTTCTCCTTTTCTTTTAGATTTTTATTTTTTAAAGTATGTGTGTGTGTGTGTGTGTGTGTGTGTCTGTGTGCATGCTTATTTGCATGGACATTTGTGCACAATTGCAGATGCTTACAAAGTGCAGCAGAGGAGAATTCCTCTGGAGCAGAAATTACTGAGAGTTGTTTGTAGTCCCTAACAGGTGCCAGGAATTGAACTCGAGTCATCTGCAATTTCAGTGTATGCTTTATCTATTGCAATGCCCCGCTCTTATTTTTGTGTGACTATGTTTCTTCTTCTTTTTTAAAATCTTATCTTTAATAAAAGTTGTTTTCTGGACATCAGTTATCATACAAAGATCCATCCTAATCCAAAATATGTTGGAAACATGCTGTTGTCTCCTTGGTTGGTTTATACCATGTGGTCACTTTTAATCAAGATGGTAGTGAAGTCACATGATCGTCACCATCTCCAACCTTAGCAATGATAGCTGCCAGACACATTGCTGCCTCCATTCTGAAGGGAAACAGAAGTTAAGATGGCAGCAAGTCACAAGTTACTTATAACCCAAGATGGCATCACATCACATGGTTCCTTTGAGATTAGCTAAGCATAGGTTTTTAACTATCAGCCCCTATGCTACAAGTTTTAACTCTGTCAGGAGCCATCATAAGACAAGCTAATAACTAGCAGATGATCTTCCTGAGATGGTTTGCCTTGATTAAAAATAAATCAATGATGGATTTTTACTCTGATAGGCAAAGCCCAAGAGAAAATCATTTTAGGAAAGATTCCTGCTACTAATAAGCTGTTTCTGTAATAATAAAATATATAACAATCACTAGGTGTTAGCCCATGCTTTTGAGCAGACTTGATAGCAGACCCTAAGCGTTTAGAGATGACTGGAAGAAGAAACAGAAGCAGAATAATTAATCCTATAATAATTCCCAAATTTATAAGAAATTCCTAATTATCTTTAACAAAATTTATTATTTAATTTGAAAAATAATCAGCCAGTTCTGTTGCTGAAGAACTCTTCAGTCTGGAGTGACTGATGGCACTGAGCTGGGAAGGTAAAGTATTCATATCAATAGTGAGTTGTGAATTGTTCCACATACCATGCAGATGTTTCATAATTTTAGCCCCAACTTTCAGAATTACAAGTCTTGCTTCAATTTAGAAACTACCTTTTCTCTATTGGACATGTCAAATTTCATTCTATGCTCCCTGGTCCCATGTATGAAGGTAAAGATTAATTTAATTCGTTGACAAAAATTTGTTGCTTTTCCTATGAAGGCAACTTAGCAAAATCTTACATCATCATCAAATCACCTCTACACGCAGAGAAACTGCTCCTAGATTCTTGCAAGCTGTCAGTTCAGCTTAGGCATTAACCCCTGATGAGCCTGTGCCCTTGTAATTTCAAACAGACAAATGTTATACATGTCTTGTCTTTTGAAAAGTTAGCTTTTATTCCTGTATGTATGGACACTTAATTCTCACTGCTATTTATGCCTTTGCCTAATCTGGGAAAAATTTCAAGGATATGATACAGTATTTGTTTCATTATTTTATAATACCAAGGGCTTAAAATCAGACAACACCCTAGTTTAAAATTAAAAGGTCTTTTAACAATTGGTGTTTGATCCTTAGTTTCTCATACTCCACTGACATTCCCTGTAGTTCACAGGGAAAGGTTGTTGTTGTATGAACTTATCAAACCTTAAAAGACAAAGACATCTAAATTACAAAATAAGATCATAATTATTCATCTCCTTATTATACATTATAGGAAAAAAATAAGTCCTTTTTTAAACATCTCAAGCCTCGAATAAAACAAAGACCCACTAACTGGACAATAAAAAAGACTGGATGTTTTTCTGGGAGAAGCTCTGTTCATATATTCACAGGACCCTGTAGATGCCAGGCCAGTTGATTGTGCCAGGCCTTCTCCATGGACACACACTTCCACATCTGCCACTTCCTTCAAGCCCACTTCAGCCATCATCATCTGGAGACTCTCCACCCGTGCCAGAGACCCTGGCAAAAGAAGACACTGAAGACAGGGTTCCTGATTGCATCTGATTGGACTTTTAATTCTATACCCAAGGGATATAAAATTGTTAAATATAAGTCTATATATATCATTTCCTCCCAGAATGCTATTTGACCAATTGTATAACATCACCATGTGCCATTATGCTTTTACTCATTGTATACTAGCTACCTTATACTTTGCTACCAAATTACTTTCTCACAGCTTTGATGTACTGCTCCTGCTATGTTTGCCTTGGCACAGACTGTTAATTCTCTTTCACAACCTAAGAGATTTAAGCATTACAGCCTTAATTGTTATCTTAGGGTCAGTTATAGTTTCTGCAGGCTCTCTAGTCCAACTGCTAACCCTTTAAATACCTTGACAAAAAATATTTCCTTAGCACTGATTACTCAGAATAGGATCGATAGCTATCTGACAGAATCAATGCTTTAGAGGAAGACATTCTTTACATAGGAACTAAAGTTCAAAATATTAAAACATGTTTAACTATCTCATGTCATGCCAATTATAAAAGGGTTTGTGTCACCCTTCTGTCCTACAATGGGTCAGAAATGCCCTGGAGACAGATGCAAGCACATCTGCTCGGTATGAGTATGTTTCTTTAAAATTTCCACTCCTCTTTCTGCTCTTCCAGTGTAGTGAGGTAGTGGAATTTAGCATCATCGCTACTAGAGAGCCCTTCATGTATATCCTGATTCCCATCCATCTAGGAAAGTAGTCTCCACCCCAAACCCTGATTTATGGATTTGATGCTGAATTTGTCTTTCGCCTTTGAAAGTTGGACCTCTGTACTGGATGCAGATGTTTCTTTTTGTAGGTATTTGTCCCAACATGGGGATTTCTGAGCATTCTCTGTTGGAGCACCTGAAAATGTCTGGTCACTTCATCCTGTGATGGATACCATGGTAGGAGGAATGGGAAGCATTTCTTGGAAGACTGTTGATGGCCTTCTAGGACACCACCCAGGCACCGTATCTCTCCTGATATTTTTACCTATCTGTCCCCACAGATTTCCCTCTCTATTCTCCTATATATTCTCTGCCTTGGAGTTTGGGCTATGGTGAGTTGTGTTTATTGTGATAAAAATTAATATTAATTCAGGGATTCTACACTGTCTTGGATCATTTAGTTCCCTGATAAAAGACACAAAACCCTTATATTTATGATAAGCCTTCAAAGCACTAGAGTTGGGCAGATACCTACCCTGTAAGCTATTAGAATCTACTTTCCTATCAATAATCCAGAGTTACAACTTGCCATGTTCTTCCTAGACCATCCTTAACTCCAATTGGCCAGCCCTCATGGCCACATTTTCATGATCCACCTACCCCACGGTGCCTTCTTCTCTCTCTACCTTCTCTCTCTTCTCTTCTTATGGTCCTGCCTCAGACCCCAAGCCCGAGAACAGAAACTCTGCCTAACTCTCTTCTACCTAACTATAGGCTGTAGACATCTTTATTCAATCAATAGTTTTAAATTAACGAGCAAGGTTACATAGCATTACTGGTTATGTGTGAGAATTTCCTAGTTCTTGGAGGCAACCAAACCTGGGGGGCCTGCACTTAGCATTACAATACATAGTAACCAACCAAACCTCAAGAGTGCCAGTCAATAGAAAGTCACTAATAAGACGCTCCTATTCTCTCCATCAGCAAGTTCAGTGTGTATGGGTAGCAATTTGCCATTTTTTTTCCTCAGCAATGAACTGCTAAAATGAGAGACAGGGAAGTAACAGGATAAGGCACTTATAGATTTTATGACATACATAAGACATCGAATTTTCAGTTTGTGTGAACTTTGAATTTCTGCTTTACCAAAATAATGCCAGAAAGTCTCAGAGATGACATGAAAATCAACATCCCCAAGTCATCTACAATAACCAACTCATCTTTACGATCATAGTGAAATCTGTACCCTTCTCAATTTAGAAGCCCTTCGTATAAATAATGTTTAGTGCTTTATATTCTGTTTCTATTTAGACTTCAGATAGGTTCCTTAATCTCAAGATGATCTAGCAAAAATTTGTTGTTATCCTTAAAAGTAAACCAGACACAGTTGACATCATTTTATCTACTTATGGCATGCTATACTTATCCTGCTAAGTAAGAGTCATTTGTCACAGGCTACATACTGTCCTAAGTACTTTTAGCACAGTCAATCATTTATTCCTTAAAAAATTCTACTAGTTATTTATTAATTTTCTCAAGATCACATGAGTGCACACACACGCAGTGAGTGTGTGTGTGTGTGTGTGAGAGAGAGAGAGAGAGGAGAGAGAGAAAGAGAGAGAGAAAGAGAGAGAGAAACAGAGACAGACACAGAGACAGAGAGAGACAGAGACAGCGACAGAGAGAAATGAGATGATGCTTTGGCTCAAGGAAGATGTTCTCGAATCTTAGCTGTCTCACCACACTGTCTCTGATAAGAAGGGATGTTTATAAATGCCTCCTCAGGAGATATGCAGTAGTTCTCACTTTCGTTACGTTTTATTTTCCAGCTAAGCCTAAGCTGAAATTTAATCATGTAACAACAAGCACAGAAACATAAACAAACAATGAATATTTCTTATACTACATAACAAATACTAAAAAACAGCAAATATTTGTTGTGTTAGTTTGAACATATAAGAACAGTAAAAAGTAGAAAGTTTCACATATTGTCATTATGTCCTAGTCCCCAGAATTTGCTCACTCAAATACAGATTTGTTGTATTTGATGTAACCACCCTACATATGACAATCTTAACATGGAGAAAAGGAAACTGTTGGCTCCAAGGTATTCAGCATTGCACATCCTGCCTTTTCCGCATGCAGGCCAATTCTCCAACTGGTTTCCACTTTGCTTCTCAGCAGAATGCATGCATTATTTCTTCTGTTTAGCATATTCTTTATTCGTATTTCCAAAATTCAGCTCCCAGGACAATTAATGCCTGAGAACGCTTCTCTCTGCTCTGCTTATTTGTCCCTTCTAATTATACTTAGTGGCATTACTTTTTTTTTTTAATTTGAAACTTCAGAAGTAAGGAACTAATGGAGCAATCAGACAAAAGGGTACAAGCAGGTAGAAATAAAAGTGTTCTGTCATTAATTCATGACAATGTGAACTTATTTGTATTCCCTTTCAAGGCAGGATTTGCACTAAGTGTCTTTTATCTCTCACAAAGCAGACATTAAGTGCATGAGAAGAAAAACCACAGACAAAATGTGGTAATTGAACTGGCCCAGCTATGTTATCATCATCCCAAAGCCAGCTAATAACATCCTAATATAAAAGAAACAGAGTGAGTGAAGACAAACGAGATGTAACTCCTCCAGCTAATCCACGAAAAAGGTGTAAGGTTTCACTCACTTATGTAATCGTCTTATAATTTTAAATTAGAGACAGAATCGCAGTTGGTCATATACATGGAGATTCCTACCACATCCAATAAAAAGGATGGAAGTACTAAAGTTTTACACACACTCTTTATGTTCCCCTTTACGAGTTTTCATTAAGGTTTTCAGGTTATGGTATGTCTCAAAGATGAAAAGTTGGTGCCTCCTGTATTTGTTTGCTCCTTGCAGAAAATCTTACCAGCTTAATTTCAGCAGAAACGACTAGCTAATTTGGCCATGGTTTTGTCAGTGAATTCAACTCAGTCAAAATAATCAAGACATTTTCGAGGTAATGGTGAGGAGTGCATGAGTTTTGAGTATCTCAAGAAGGATTGCCACACTACTTGCTACACTCCTCCGTTTTCTCCCTGTTTTAAATAAAGATTGTCTGTGTTTAGTATTGTAGTCTCTAAAGAGAAACTGCCAGCCAAGGAATTGCTGTGCAATGAGTCTGTCCACATGGTTGAGGTTGGGTCTCTTGACAACCTGTAGCTTGAATGGAACGAGGCATTCAACATGCATGGAGTGCTAATTCTAACTAACAATCTTGCTTTCTTTTGTAATTCACAGATATAAAAACTACGTGTTCAAATATTTCTGGAAATCATGACTAGGCATTTACTAAAATATGCAATGCATTTTGATGTGTTTAAGGTATTTCAATCCTCCTAAGCTCTGATGCTATGTTTTCTAAATACCACTTTTCCTACTTTAAGCATTCTTAGGCCCTTCAGATTCTCTTTAGCTTCATTGCTTCCATATTAAATAATCATCAGATTTAGCTAGTAAAGAAAATATATGATTTTCTCAGTTAGATAATGTTAGGAAATCATTGTGTAGTTAATAGTTCTTTGAATAAATGTTGTTTTGATATCCTGGCTCTAAAATCACATTTAGATTGTCATGTTAAAATTTGAAGTTTTTGTAAAACTTTAAAAAAAATAATAAAGGAATATTTTTGCATAATCCATGTAATCATGACTGTGGACACATTTTTGTTTAAATTGTTGTTGTCTGTTTGGTGCACCAGTGATGTCAGAATCTTAGTGGTGAGGACATCATGACAACAGCATAATATATGACTTCATACCTTGGGAAGGCCAAAGACATGTAAGACATTTACTCATAATCCCTGCACTAATTTAGATACTCAAGCAGCTGTCAATTCTATTGTCCCACCCAGAGGAACACATGAGCTGAAAGAGATGGGCAGATGTTGGATCCATTTTCACTGGAACACCTCTCTCTTTCCTTGAGTTATCCCATGTACTCAGAGCATTGGTACTTTAGATCGCCAAGGTTTCCAAACATTGTTATGATTTTTAAAAACTAAATATTTTATTAAAGATTTAGTAAGGGAAATCATACTTCCAATGCAATCATAGAAAACACTTATTCTATCCACAGTTTCTCAGTTCTGTCAAACACTTTCTTTTTCTAGGCAGACCTATTAAATGTTTAAAAGTTTGTTTTTTATTGACCCTAAACAATTTTATCTACCTAGTTTATTTGTCAGAACAGAAGTCATGGAATAGTGATTTTTTTTTCTGTAAACAACCAGATTTCAAGGTCCATAACACAGCTTATTTAAATAGAAATTCTATGTGCTAAATTTATTAAATTAATCATGATGCAATAATTGTCAGATGAATAAGAAACTAAATTTGCCACAGGGAAGAAAGGTTATAAAATGATTTAAAGTTCTGCTCTGAATGATATATAGAATTCTTCTAGAGAGATAAGATTAGAAACAAATTCTAGATAAAAAAGAACAGGAGGAGGACGTGAAGAAGAAGAGGACATTCTTCGGATAAATTTTGTTCTTGTGGGTGCTAACAGGAAATGAAAATGAAGACTGTACTTGAAGGGTCTTTGAACAGATAAGCCCAATCAGGCCTGGTAAACAGCCTTTATCTCACTTAATTTGAGAACATAAGGAACATTTAACTTGGACCATTTTGTGTAAATGCCTGTACTATGGGAAAATCAAACGTAAGCATATCCAATCATAAGCCAACAGAGCCAACTTGTATTTATGTAATTAAGGACTTTTGAGCAAGAGAGAATAAAGAGATCAATTCTACCACTGCAGTCAATCAAACACTTCCTTTGGCTACCTCTGTTTCTGCCTGTAAAGTCTTGCCCCTGTGTTCTTTCAGCATAGCCAAAACCCACTTCCAGTTTGGAGTTGCCTAACTCATGAATCTTTATTTGTGCAAATAAACTCTGTGCAATTTATTGAGCATTTCTTTTGTGTGCAGGTACATGTATATGTGTGTGAAGAAAATATATTTATTCATTTAAATCAATTTATTATTTGATGATTTCAGATATTCATATAATACATTCTGGCCATATATACCACTCACTATTTTTTATCTCTGACCACTAAACTCCTTCAACAAACCCTAAAATAACAGCATATATTTCATTTGGTGACCTGTATGTTCATGGGTTGGGAGCTATTCAGTAGACCATGAATAGCTCACTACTGGCTACATCTCCGAGGATAACTCCCCATCCCCAGCAGATACCTGAAGGGAATAAAACGTCCGAGGATGAGTTAAGGATTCAACAACGAGGTTCCAGCATAGATATCTCTAATAAGTAGCCTTAAATGGACGATATTTGAGAAACCTTGAATAAAAAATTATTTGATCCATTTTATAAATAGTTCTTTAAAGTACTGTATTTGTGTAAATTTTTATAAATATGCCATTGAGATCAGAGATGAGTGCCTTCCCTCAGCATGAATAATACGTGCCACATCCTGTATGGCTCTCTATATTTATTTATTTGTTTGTTTATTAATTCATTCATTCATTCACTTTACATCCCTATCATAACCCCACACTCTCTTTTCCTCTCAGTCCTACCCTTACAAGTTCCTCCTCTCATTATGCCCTCTCCTTCTCTGAAGAGAAGGGGAAGTCCCCATTGGGTACCACCCTACTTTGAGACACCAAGTTGCAGCAAGATTAAGAACATACTCTCTCACTGAGCCCAACTGGACAATCCAGCCAGGGGAGGGGGATCCAGGGCAATAGGGTCAGAGGCAGTCCCTACTCCAATTACTAGGAGCCCACATGAATACCAAGCTGCACATCTACTACAAATGTGTAAGGGCCTAGGTCCAACCTCTTTCATGTTCATTGGCTGGTGGCTCAGTCTCTGTGAGCTCCTGTGGGCCCAGGTTAGTTAACTCTGTAGGTTTTCTTGTGGTGTTCTTGATAGCTCCAGCTTGCTCAAGTCTATCCCCCACTCTTCCACAAGACTCTGGGACATCAATCTGATGTTTAGCTGTAGGTCTCTATATCTATATCCATCTGCTGCTGGATGAAGCCTATCAGGAGACAGTTATGCTAGGCTCCTATTTGCAAGCATATCAGAGCATCATTAATAGTGTCAGGGGTTGGCTCTCTTATATGGGATGGGTAGCAAGTTGGGCCAGTCATTGGTTGGCTGTTCCCTCAATCCCTGAAATGTCTTTATCCCAGAACCTCCTACAGGCAGGACAAATTTTGGGTGGAAGGATTTGTCAGTGAGTGAATGTCCCCCTCCCTCCACTGGAAGTCCTGCCCTGCTACAGGAGGTGGCTACTTCAGTCTCCATATCCCCAGATGCTAAGAGTCTCAGCTAGGGTCACCTGCATAGATTTCCAGGAGCCTCCCCCATCCCGGGTCTCTGGCTAGTTGCACCCCCCCCCATTGATTTCCATTCTCACTCCAAGCCCTGCCTCTCCACACCCGATCCCTTTGCCATTCCCCTTCTCCCTGCCTTTCCCACCCAGTTCCCAACATTCATCCACTTTGGATGGCTATTTTCTTACCCCTTCTGAGGCAGATTCACACATTCTTTATTGGTACCCCTTATTACTTAGTTTTTTTGGATACATTCTATGCAGTGACTTTCTGGGTCTGGCTTACCTCACTCAGGATGATATTTTCTAGTTCCATCCATTTGCCTGCAAATTTCATGTCTTTGTTTTCTTTTTTATTCTTTAAGTTGCTTTTTATTTTCCAAAGTATTTTTATCACAACAGAGAGAAAGCAGAACCTATATACAAGGCAGTGATCATCCTGAAATAATGTCCAATGTGCCCCCAAACTGTTTTCTTTGATGACTGAATGATACTTTTCTGGGACTGACTGAAGTATCAGTGCCAAGTTGGGAATTGACTTACCTATCTTGTGGAAGATATATGTGTCATAGTATGTCATTTTGGAAAAACAATGGTTGAAGGAAAATAAACTTGGTCTTGTGAACAGAAACCTTCATCATCCCTTCCCTGGCAGAAATTGTTTGCTACCTCTGTGTTGTTACAAAAACCTAAGTACAAACTCTGCCATACGTATATGTTTCTCAGGGTAATTTGTGTTTTCTCCTGGGAATAAAACAGATTTTTTTTTTTTCCTTTTTATATTTTTTATTGGATATTTTCTTTATTTATATTTCAAATGTTTTCCCTTTTCCTGGTTCCCCCCCCCCAAAAAAAACCCCCCCCTTCCCCTCCCCCCCCCCCCCCCTGCTTCTATGAGGATGTTCCCTCACCCACGCACTCCTGCCTCCCTGCCCTGGCATTCCCCTACACTGGGGCATCAAGCCTTCACAGGACCTGGGGCCTCTCCTCCCATTGATGCCTGAGGAGGCCATCCTCTGCTATAAATGCAGCTGGAGTCATGGGTCCCTCCATGTGTATTCTTTGGTTGATGGCTTAGTCCCTGGGAGCTCTGGGGGGTCTGGTTGTTTGGTACTGTTGTTCTTCCTATGGAATTGCAAACCCCTTCAGCTCCTTCAGTCCTTTTTCTATCTCCTCCATTGGGGACCTCGTGCTTAGTACAATGGTTGGCTGCAAGTGTTCACCTCTGTTTTTGTCAGGCTCTGGCAGAGCCTCTCAGGAGACAGCTGTATCATGCTCTTGTCATCAAGCACTTCTTGGCATCTGCCATAGTGTCTGGGTTTGGTGTCTATGTATGGGATGGGTCCCCAGGTGGGACATCTCTTTCTTTAGGTTGAGTAAATTTTTTTTCTGTGACTTTGTTGAAAATATTTTTTGAGCTTTGGAGCTGGGATTCTTTACCTTCTTCTATTCCTATTATTCTTATGTTAGGTCTTTTCACAGTATCCCACATTTCCTGAATATTTTATAGATTTAACATTTTCTTTAACTGATGTGTTAACTTTTTCTATGATATCATCTATGCCTGAGATTTTATCTTTCATGTCTTATATTCTGTTCTGGATGCTTGTATCTTTTTATTCTCTTCTTTTCCCTGGGTTTTCCATCTCTAGGATTCCATCAGCTTGCGTTTTCTTTATTACCCTATTTCTTTTTTTCAGGTCTTCAATATTTTTATTTAGTTAGTTTTATTTGTTCACCAGTTTGATCGTATTTTCCTGTATTTCTTTAAGGGATTTATTAATTTCCTCTTTAAGGGCTGCATCTTTATAAGATTAGATTTATGGTAATTTTCTAGTGTGTCAGTTGTGTTAGGGTATCTAGGATTTGCTGTAGTAAGATTGCTGTGCTCTAGAGGTGCCAAATTGCCCTGACTCTTGTTCATTGTGTTCTTACACTGGTCTTTAGCCATATGATTATCCCTGGATTTTCCTAATCTAGCAGGTCTCTGGGAAGATGGGCCTAACCTAGATGTTTATTTTTCAGGTGCTGTGATAAAATATCATGACCAAAAGCAACTTAAAGAACAAAGATATTATTTTGGCTTACAATTCCAGAGAGATAACAGTACATCATGGTGGAGGAAGCACGTGAGCAGGAGCGGAAAATGGAGAGATCACATCTTCAAATGAGTACATGAAGCAGGGAGAGAAAATTGGAAATGAAATAAAGGTATAAATACTTAAAGCTTGCACTCAGTGATATACCTCCTCCTCAAAACCCTGCCTTCTATGGGTTTTATACTACTTCAAGTAGCACCACCAACTGAGGACCAAATGTTCACATATGCGAGCCCATGAAGAACATTTCCTATTCATACCACCACACATTCTCAGTAGCCTGAAGGTAAGTGTGAGCTCTAGGGAAGTAAATCCTGGCTTTGTAGCTAGTCAGCTAGGTATGAAGAAGTAAAATATCAACTAGTAAAACTACTCTGAATAATTATTGATCGTAGTTATTTTGAAAGACTATATCCATTTTAATAAAATTATTTTATAGTTGTAAAAGTAAGTGGGTCATGACTGCCTTTCCTTAGCTTTGTCTTCCTTCTTTTACTAAAATCATTTCCATCAACTAATAATGCTATTTCACTGTAAGTATTGCTCTCCATTTACTCAGATCAATGTACACAGAATGAATATTAATGCTGTATAAATAACAGCCTCTCAATCCAAGTAGCTATTAGGAATTCGAATGTTTTCATTATTCTTTGCTGTTACCTATTTGCTCATTCATAAAATATTTACTGAATAATTACTGAGAAATGACCCTCTTGTTTTGTGTGTACCTAATTTTTTTATCAGTTTATTTTATTGTTATAATTTACATGAAGTTTTTACATTACTTGTTGAGAGAATTGATAGAAGTTTTATAAATGCCATTTTATAATCAAGAAAACCTAGAAATAGTAGCTGTATGAGTTCATGTAGCCAATGATTTAAGGGGTATATGTTGGCTCAGTCGTATACACTACTCTATATTCTGTTCAATAAAAGCTAGTTTCTTGAAATACATTTATTGACATGTTAATCTCATAGCTGTTATAAAAGATCATGAATAAGCCCAATTTGATTTTCATGTTATTTGTCATGAGGAAAGAATGAAAGGCACATGACATTTCCTGTATTCATTGGAAATATGAAGATATTTTCTACTGCAGTGAGAAAATACCCTAAAGAAATGTTTGTCATCTTTATAGTTCATCCCCAAGGTTGTGGCTTTTTACTCTTGAGGATTCACTAGAATGACTTGTTCGGCCACATCAACATCAAATCACTTCTGCCCCATCGCAAAGCTCCTGTTTATTCTCTGGATCTCAGGAGGAAACGTTGAATGCATTTAGTAGCCAGAGAAAGTGCTCACAGGTACCAATACTTATTTAGCATAACCAGATTCAGGCTCACTTAAGCCTGTGATCTAAAAGGTCATCCTACTGAAAATGTCTTCCATTTGTTTTTATTATTCTCCTGTCCAAAACTATTTTGCAGCTCATACATACAATGAGTCCATGATAAAACAGCATTCATTGGCAGCTTGTGGTATAATGCTTTTGCATTAAGGCTTTTTTAGCATGGCACTGAAGATTACTTTACAATTTAAATACAATAGATTGCCTGAGCTACTTTAGTATGAAAATTAAGAGTTCAGAATGTAGCTAGAAATATTCTTCATGGCATTTTTAATCACTAGTGTTTCATTTCATGATATGGGTTAAAAAAAAATCTTAAAATGTTTACAATCATCTTTTTGTATTGTGGTCTATATATAGTAGCTTTTCTTTCTTTATTGTTTGATCCATTAATTAATTCTCATTTATCCTATAGAACTTAGTGTTTAATTAAATTAAATAATGATGTAGTAATACACAAAACAGATTTGACTTCTCTTCAAAGAGGCAGCTTACTTAGTAACATTGTAATTATAATTATGACATACGATTTGAACATTGATTATATAACCAAGTGTTTACAGCAATAACACAGGTATAGTGCAATTATAATAATACATTTAAGTATAGGTTGTAAATGCTTACTGTACAGTTTCTGGGTAAACTGATATTTTGAACACAATTCCTGTTTATATCAATAAATAAATAACACTGCTCCTGCCCTTGAGGAACTATGGCTATAGGGTGGAGATAAAAAGGTATGTAGGTTCTGGCCATGTATTTTGTTGAGTGTATGTAGAGAAACCTAAGCCTTAGAAGAGTGAAGGAGTTTGTCTCCCACATACTCACATGGCTGGCGAAAGCATAGTAACTTGCAAATTAAGATATAAGGAGATTTACAGGTTCCGACACTTTATGTCATCTTCATGCTGCAAGTAGCTTCAGAAATCATAACAGGATTAGTTCATACAATTTGAAAACTTATACATATCACATTATGTAATTCTAATAAAGGAGAGGATAAACATTGAAAGTACTGGTATCATATACATAGGTGGAAGTGATCCTGGGCATACACCTACTCCACCATATGACAAGGATATGCTCCACTATGTTCATAGAAGTCTTATTTATAATAGTCACAAGTTGGAAACAACCCAGATGTCCCTAAACTGAAGAATGAATACAGAAAGTGTGGAACATTTACACAATGGAGTACTACTCAGCTATTAAAAAGTATATCATCACAAATTTTGGAGGCAAATGGATAGAACCAGAGAATATTATCCTGAGTGAGGTAACGCAGACCCAAAAAGACATATATGGTATGTACTCATTGATAAGTGGATATTTGCCCAAAAATTCAGAATACACAGACCATATGAAGTTTAACAAGAAGGAAAGCCCAAGTGTGGATGCTTCAGTTCTACTTGGAAAGGGGAACAAATAATCACAGGAGGCAGAGGAGGGACTTTGGTGGGAGGGGTAGGGGAGAAAAAATGGGAAGGGGGAAGGATCAAGTATGGGGGAAGACAGGAGAGAAGTCCAGAGGACCAGGAGAATGAATAGAAATATGCAGTGGTTTGAGTTTGGGGGCCGGGGGTGGGGGAATCACTAGAAGTTGCAGACACTAGGGTTGTGGGAGGCTCCTAGGACCTAATGGGGATGACATTAGCTGAAATACCCTAAGACAGGAAGATAGGATCTGAAGAGACCACCTCCAGTAGATAGACATGGCCTCCAGTTGAGGGAATGGGCCATCTACCAATCTCCAAATTTTTAACCCAGAGTTGTTTCTGTCTAAAGGAAATGCAGGAGCAAAAAAATTGAGTGGAGACTGAAGAAAAGGCCATCCAGAGACCACCCCACCTTGGGATCCATCCCATGCAGACACCAAACCCTGTCACTATTACTGATGCCAAGATGTGCTTGCAGACATGAGCTTGGTCTCTAGCTGTCTTCTGATAAGCTCTGCCAACACCTTACGGAGACAGATACAGATTCTTACAGCCAACCATTGGACTGAGCTCCGGGGCCCCTATGGAAGAGTTAGGAGAAGGACTGAAGAAGTTGAAGGGCAACCCCATAAGAAGACCAACAGGATCAACCAACTGAACCCCTCAGAGTTCCCAGGGACAAAGCCACCAACCAAAGAGCATACGTGAGCTGGTACATGGCCTCTACTACATATGTGGCAGAGGACAGCCTTGTCTAGCCTTGTCTAGTGGGAGGGAATGTGCTTGGTCCTGTGGAGGCTGATGCCCTAGAGAAGGGGGATGCTAGAGAGGGTGATGTGGGAGTGGGTAGGTGGTTGGGGAAGCAACCCTTTAGAGGAGAAAGAGGGTATGGGGTGGGGGCTCGTGGAGCGGGCCAGGAATGGGGGCAACATTTGAAATGTAAATAAATAAAATAAACAATAAAAATGTCTTTTTATCAGCTTATATTCTTGAAACTTTTGTCAAACTGATCTGACTACAGAGTGAATTTCTGAAATTGTTTGTTGACTAGCTGCTTGGATTCCGAGGCCTGTATATTGGCCTTTATGTATATATAGTGCTATTGTTATCACTATGGTTGTGAATTTTATTTTAATGCCAAAAAGATGTCTTCAGCTTTTATCTTTTTACTTAACATGAGTTTGGCTAATTTCGATCTTTTGTAGTAGTACATGGCTATAGTAACCATATTTTCTATGAATATTTTTGTAAGTTACCATTCTGAATGTACACACTTATTTTAATGGTACCATTTTAGTCTATACATTTACTTAATGCTTTATTTACATTTATATATGTAGACCTTATGTGTGCAGGTGACTGTGGAGGCAGTGAGAAGGCATGGGATCTCCTGGAGCTGAACTTAAGATAGCTGTCAGCTGCTGACAGGGTCCTCAGAGACAAAACCTTGTCCTGTAAAAGAGCAAGAAGTGCTCTCAACAGTCTAGTCATCTCTCGGGTTTCCTATTCCAGAATTTCAGGCTTCTACTTTATCTATAAATGTTTTATGACTATGCATTACTTAACAATATACAGTCTACACATATCAAATACTATGCACAGCATATCCTTTTGTTAGTGTTTTATTTAAGCTCTTTCATAAACTGCAATATACTTTTCAGTATATAAGCCTTCTATCTTGTTAGTTAAGTTTACTCCTTCATATTTTTGGATACTCTTGTAAATAATATCTTTTCTCTAATTTTTACAAGACAGATCTGTGTTAGAAATGCCATTAATTTTTAAATTTGTCAATGCTGTTGAATGCCTGTATTAATTTAACAGTATTTGGGGAGGAGTTTAAGTGTTTTTTTTTATTTTTGAATATTTTGTGTTATTTTTAAGCAAGTGAAGTTTTACCTTCCTCATTTAGATGATTGATTATTTCTTTTTTCTAGCCTGAATCCTTTACTTATGACAGGATTGAATAGAAGCAGTGAGCCTGGGTTTTCTTTGTGCCTTATCTTGTAGAGAAGCTTTGAGTTTTCACCCTTCAGTGGACCTCTACCAGCTCCCTCTATTCCTGAGATGAAGCTGAAAAAATGAGAGATGAAATAAAAAAAAATGGTTCACCATAGAAGGAAATATTCGATAACTAAGTTCATGAAGTACTGATATATGCTACCATTTGGGTGGACATTGAAAATACTGTGTAAAGACACAGAAAACCATGTTTCTTGACTTATATAAATAAGGTATCTACTTAAGAAATAAACATATACTAATAGAAAGTAGATGTATATTTATCTGGGACTGAGTAATGTACTGAAAATAAATGTGAACTGACTAGTAATAGGTACAGAATTTCTTTGGGAAAGTTTAAGCTATTTTAAAAAGACTAAATATTAATTCAGTTATTGTCATACTGCTATTATCTTAAGTAAAGTTTTTGTTTCTTGTTTAAATTTGACAATGCTGTTGAATGCCTGTATTAATTTGTAAGATGCAATATTGCTCCACTTCTCTCAAGGTACTAATAGCATAGAGAATGTGTACAACATTTAACTGAAAGTGTAGAGGATAATCCTGTTCTCATTGGCTCCTGTATGTGCATGTCAGAGCTATGTGTATCCTGTCCTTGGTGCACACCCGACACCTGCCATGTGCTTCACCTTTGTCATCTCAGTTCTTTTAGCATCCACACAGAATCAAATTGTAATGTTTTTGTAGCTGAGAGGATTACCATTTGTAGAGATTAAGTAGTCAAGATGGTGTTGAAACTCTGTCCATCTAAAGCTCATATTTTCTGTATACTGTACTGCTTTTTACACAAAGGTTAATTGAGCTTTTTTTTCAACTTCTCTTCATCTCAAAACAAGTAAAATGTGGCATATCATTTCCCTGAATAAAATATAAGCTTATAAATTGCTTCATTAAATTTTACATCAACAAAGTGGTAGAATTTTATACTTCCATACCTCAGATTTTTATCTGTTTTTAATTCACACCAGATGAACACATGACTTTGATGACCTTTGTAAAACATGTCATGTGCAGAAATTAAATGGGAGAGTGACCTGAAAGGAACTCGCTTCAGAGGATGTTATGAACCCGCAACTGAGCATCCACTATACCTATGAAAGAAATAGACTCAGTGGCTGAAAAAGTAAGAGCTCTGAGCTCTTGCCTGTGACCTAATGTCCAGGCAGACAAGGAGCTAAAGGCACAGCAGACTATATAGAAAGCTGTGGCGTGGAAAACACATTTCATTGCTGAGAACATGAGTTGCATAACATTTAGAAGTCAATGAATTACTTAAACAGATTCAAAGCTCTAACATTTCATTATTAAAAGAGGATTCAGATTTGTAAAATATATCATATTTTGAAACAAAGAGTATAGAATATTTTTTTATCAGTAACTAGATGAGAATAAAAGACCATTATTTTTCCAATGGCATTACTCATTTTCTGGAAAAATCCTTCTTACTTTATAAATTATCTATTGAAGAAGTGAGCAAAAAGCAAGAGTACATAAAGCCCTTTCGAAATATTTGTAAAGTTTCTGCAAGTGTGGCTGACAGTACTGAATAATGAATATTAGTGATGCAATGATTGAGTCAATGTAGCACCTGGTTCGCCCTCTAGTTCTACTTAACTTCTGTACTTAGTGTCAGACTAAAATGATAAAAAATAACAGCATCTGGAATAAATGTAAAAGAGAATAAACCAGTATCATATACAAACTAGTTTGAATGAGGTATGGTGTTGGACAAGTGCTATACTGTTTGAATACTTGTGTCTTCACAGTGATAATAATGAAATATTGACACACATACACACACACACACATTATATACTTACATATATGTATATACACACACACATATATACACATGTGTATACACAGACACACACACACACACACACACACACACACACACACGCATACATATGGAGGAATGTGCCAATATCTAAATGCAACATTTTTGTTATTTATGTTTGTATTTCATGACTGGCAACTTTTTATTAGATGGCCAATTGGACTTAATTTTTCCATGGGAGATGCTAAATCTGTCTCACTCATCAGACATTGGTTGCTTGTTCATTGTCTGGTCTTATCTTCCTGAGATATTTTTGTTTTGTGTTAATATGTCTGTTGATATTGTCATTTTCTAGTATTGTTTAAGCAGTTATTTCTGGGATTCAGTCTCAGAGTAGATTTCTGTGCTCTGACTCTTACACTCCTCAGGCTCCTCCCCTAGGATGTTCTCTGTGCCTTAGGTGCAGGAGCTGAGTTCCATACAATCCTTTGATGTCTGCATTGTGTCCAGTTGTAGTATTCTGTAATGGTTCCCTTTGTTATAAGGAGAACCTTCTTTGATAAGGATTGAGAGCTACAGTTACTTGTGGGTTTAGAATGTTGTTAGAAATTGTAGTGGTCGAATAAAGTGGTGGTTGTAGGTTCTCTTCCAAGATCTGTAAGTTCACTAGCCCCAGCCAGTTGGGTAGGTTTCTAGTGCCTGGAATGTTTTCTCTCCTGTTGATTGGGACTAAGTAAATTAGACAGCTGTTGGTTACCACTAAGATATGCAAACTTCAAGATTTTAGGGATATCTTGTCATATTGGTCATGGTTGTGGTTTATAGGCATGTTAACTAGATGAGTCTATTAATTGCTTCACTCCCTTGGCAGCTTGCACAGTACTTTATGGTACTGTTGAAATGAGACCACAGAAAGGAGGCTTTCACTTTAATAAAATGTACTGACAAATATTGCTTTTTATAAATCTTCAGACCATTTAATAGTTTTCCTTATAATGAATTATAAGAAGTTTCTAGTACTATCATTTAGACTCTTTTGAATTTTTTTCTGCTTAATTTTCATTCATTGCTTTTTTTCATTAATTGAAAATAGATTTGTTTTCCTATAATAATTCTGATTACGTGTTCCTGTCTCTCTCCTGCCTCCAGTTCCTTGTCATCTCTCCTCCCAACTGTATCTAGGCATTTTCTGTCTGACCTTAGAAAACAAACAGGCTTCTATGGGATAATGATAAAATGCAATGAAAGGAAATAAAACAAGATAAAACAAAAACATTGGAATTAGACAAAACAAACAAACAGAAGGAGAGGAATCCATAAAAAGGCATAAGGCACAGATTTAGAGACATGTTCATTCACATACTCAGGAATCTCATAAAAAACAAAACCAGAAACCATGATATATATGCCAAGGACATGTAGGGTAAAAGTAAATAAATAAGTAAATAAGTAAATAAATGAGAGAGAGACAGAGACACACAGAGAGACAGAGAGACAGAGAGAGTATCCTGACATGATATGAGACAAAGAACCTCCAAAGAGGCCCTTGAGTCCATTTTCTTTGGCCATTTATGCCTGGGCAAGCAGCCTACCCTTAAGAGTAGTTTGGTTTCCCAGTGTGACTCCCTTGGAGAAAACAGATTTTTTTATTTGCAAGTAGCTATTATTTGGCAAGCTTCTGAGTTAGAGATGCGGACATGTAACTGCTGCTACTATGAGCTCTAGGGCTCAATCTGGTGAGGACCCTACACATGCTGCCTCAGGCTCTATGAGTTTATAGGTGCATAAGACTGTGTTTTCTTGGTGTCCTCCAACCCTTCTGACTTTTACAATATTTTTTCTGCTTCCTCTTCCACTGGGTTTCCTGTGTCCAGAGGGGAAGGATTTGGTGGGGATATCCCATTTAGAGTTGAGTGTTCAGAAGTCTCTAACTCTCTGCATAATCTCTGTGTCTGTTCTCATCTGCTGCAGGTGGAATCATATCTGATGATGGTTGAGCAAGGCATGGATCCATGAGTGTAGCAGAATTTCATTAGGAATAATTTTACTGTTATGGACTTTTTGGAATAACAGTGGTATTTGGTTTTCTCTTAGACTCTGGGCATTGTAGGCTCAGATTTTTGGTTATACAACCAATGTCAGATATGGGTTTCATATCCTGGAACACACCTTAAATGAAATCAGATATTTATTGATTACTCCCATAAAGCTCTGTGATACAATTTTACCAGTGTATTTTGCAGGCATGTCACCATTGTGGATTGAAGGGTTTGTGGCTGGCTTGGTGTTCATATTTTTTTGGTAACATGTAGAATAGCTTCCTATATCAAGAACATTATCCTATAGATGTGAAGGCTCTAAGTAGGTACTAGCTTGATGTCTGCTTGTTAAATAAGTATTATAGGTGTTGTCTTCAGCAATAAGGTCTTGTATTCAGCTTTGAAGAGCAATCAGTGGTCTTTGAAACTGCCTAGGTTGTTTGTGGATTCCCATGGAACCCCTTTGGGCAACAGCTCAATTAGTGTAACCCAAACCTAGTCCTGCAATATTCATCTGGTGACAAAAGTTGTCCAGTTGGGTGAGGGTTGGTTTTATCCATTAGTTCATGATTTCATTTAGATCACCTTCATATACATTTTGGTAAGCATCTACTGTATTACCCCTCATATGGCCTATAATTTTAGCTGCACATCCCTATATGCCATCCCGCATTCCTACCTTTCCTCCAACGCCCCTCTTGATCCTATGGTTCCAGTTTCTCTCCCCACACCATCCATTTATAACTATCTGATTCTGTTCTCTCTTCCTTGGTAGATAGATCCCCCTCATTGGTCCTTACTTCTATGGGTCTAGGATTGTAGCTTGTTTTATCATTGAGTTAACATACCATACTTATCTTTCTGAGCATGGTTTACTTCATTTAGGATTTTTTCCTAGTTCCTTACATTTACCTGTAAATTTTATGATTTCATTAATTTGTAATGGCTGAGTAATATTATGTTGTATAAATGTATTGCATCTTGTCTTATCCCTTAATTTGTTGGTAGACATTTAAGTTGTTTCCAATTTCTGGCTATAAAGAATAGAGCAGCCATGAACAGGGTTGAGCAAGTGCCTCTGTGGTAGGATGAAGTGTCTTTTGTAATCCCCATCAAAAGACAAATGGGTCTTGGAGTAGATTTATTCCCATCTTCTTGAGGAACAGCCTCACTGATTTCCAGAGTGGTTGTAAAAGTTTGCTGTCCCATCAACAATGGAGAAATGTTTTTCTTACTCTACATCCTCGACAGTTTGAGATGTCATTTGTTTTATGAACTTAGCCATTCTCGTGGGTATAAGGTGAAATCTCAGTGTAGTTTTGATTTGCATTTCCTTGATGACTAAGGATGTTTTACATTTCTTTAAGTGTTTCTCTATCATTTGTATTTATTCTTAGAGAATTCTGTTTAGATATGTACTACTGCTTTTAAATTGGGTTATATTTCTTGATATTTGGATATTTTTACTTCTTTATTTATTTTGAATATTAGACCTCTATAGAATGTGCAATTGGTAAAAAAATATTTCCCAGTGTGTAGGCTGCCATTTTGTCCAAATGACAGTGTATATAAGCTTTTCAGTTTCATAAGGTTTTATTTATTAATTGTTGTTCTTAGTGCCTGTGCTAACAGTGTTCTATTTTAAAAGTCTTTTCCTGTGTCAATAAATTCAAGCCCTTTTCCTATCATTTCTTCTATCAGGATCAGGGTATATGGTCTTATATTGAGGTCTTTGATCCATTTGGAGTTCAGTTTTGTGCAGGATGATTAGTATGGATCATGCAGCCTATAGGTGTGTCTGGTTTGATCAATACCATTGGTTGATGATACTGTCACTTTTTTTCTAGTATGCTTTTCTGACTTCTTAGGAAAATTCAGGTGTATATAAGTGTATGAATGTAATGTCTTCAATTCTATTCTATTGATGAACATGTCTGCTTTATGCTGCATGCTGCTTTTATTATTATATATCTACAGTATAATTTGAGGTCAAGGAAGCCTCCCTCAGCTTTTTTTATTATTATGCTTGTGTGTGTGTGTGTGTGTGTGTATGTATGTATGTGTGTGTTTGTGTGTGTGTGTTTCCATATGATGCTGAAAATTATCCTCTCAAGATCTGTGAATGATTGTGCTAGATTTTTGATGTGTATTGCACTGAATCTATAGATAGCTTTTGGTAGAATGGCTGTTTTTACTTTATTGATCCTTCTGATTAATGAATATAAGAGATCTTTCTAAGTTCTGATATCTTCTTCTATGTTTTAAGGTTTTTATTATATAAATCTTTCACATGCTTGGTTATAATTATCCTAAGATATATTATGTTATTTCAGGCAATTGTAAAATGTGTTTTTTTTAATGATTTCTTTCTCAGTCTGCCATTTGTTTCTAAAGAAAGGCTATGGGTTTTCATGAGTTAATTTTGTATGTTGCTATTGTGCTGAAAACATTTATTGTTGAAGTTGCCTGGTCAAATTTTTAGGCTCACTTATGTATACTAGCATATCATTTTCAAATGAAGTTATTTAGCATCTTCCCTTCCTATTTGTGTCCCCTAGGCCTCCTTCAGTCATCTTATTGAAAATTTTAAGTTGCACAATTAAAAACACTAAAGAACTTGCTTTCCCCATCAATCTATAAGATGTTGTTATATGTGCTTTTAAGCACCAGGATTTATTTTTAATATATGTATCCTTAGAAAATGACCAAGTTAAACTATATATGTATGCCTGACACACAGAAGCAGGAAAAAAAGAAACGTATTTGGCTTGATGCCTCTCCATATGTTTTTAGTAATTTGCAATGTAACATCACTAATACAAAATTTGTCATCTGAACATGAAGTGATGCTAAAAATATGATGGTTGTGTCAGGACTGGAGAGAGGGAAGACATTAGATTTTAGGGAGAAAACCCAATTTTGTTCTACTGGATTAATGAAAGTATTACTTGATATTTTCTTTCTGGATGTAGTAAAATTTTAAAGGAAAGAGACATGTTGAAAGAAATATTGAACAAAGGAGCCAAGACGACATTGTTGAAAATTCTGTGTTTTTAAATGTCAGAATCACCCAAGTGTCAGAAATGGTAGCAAAACTTGGTCCACAGGAAAAGCTATGAATCTGTCACCCTTTCCTAAAACCAAAATGTTTACCTCAGTTTAATTTTTAAAAGTGTTTTTAAAAATAATGAGTGTGTATGCTGCCTGGCACTACCTGGCAGAGACCAGAGGCATTAGATCCTTCTGGAGCTGGAGTTACTGGTAGATGTAACTCTCCCAACCCATCCTCCATCCTCCATCTATGAGTTGTTGGAAACCATACTTTTGGCCTCTGAAAGACTAGTTTTAACTCTTTAATCCTGAGCTACCTCCCCAGCCAAAAACTTAAAAATTTAGAATTCTTTGAAGAGATTTGATTTACCTCTCAATTCATAACAACAAAATCTAGGAGTCTTTATTATGTTTAAGAACTGTGTTTATCAGTCACTTCATCTGAAAAATGGAAGGAAGACAATGTTCTTTCTGAGATTTGTGGAGGTAGCTTTTTTTAATGGAGTGGAATCAGTGATTTTCCTGGAAGACTATGGTGATTTTAATGAGAATGGCCACCACAGGCCAACATCTTTGAATACTTAGGTCCAGTTAGTAGAACTATTCAGGAAGCATTAAGAGTGTGGTCTTGTTGGAGGAGGTGCATCACCTGGAGCCAGGTTTTGAGATTTTAAAAGACTTGGGTCATTCTCAGAATTCTTTCTATTTCTTGCTTGTGGTTCAAGATGTGGGCTCCCAGTTGTTCCTGCTTCTATGCCTTTGCTCTGTCATCATGTACTCTAAGCTTTAGAAACCATAAGCCCAATTAAATATTTGCTTGATAAATTGCCTTGGCCATGATGTTTTTGTTCATGAGAAAAGTCACTACAATAAAGATATATGAAGTTGTGGAGAAAAAATGTTTTAACACATGGGTGGAGGGTGGAGTGAAGGTCATTGTTGGGATGGGAATACAAAATGTCCCCATAGGCTGATAGAACATTCGGTTCCTCACTGGGAAAACTGTTCGGGAAAGTTGGGGATTGTTAGGAAGTGGAGCCTCCCTCGCTGGAGGAAATGGGTAATTGTGAGGTGGACATTGAGGTACTACTGCCTAACAGCATTTCCTGATCACTCTCTGCTTCCTGATTGTTGCTTCTATGTGATCCGCTAGAGTCTACTCCTGCCATTATGGCTTCCATGATTGTTGCCATGTATTTTCATCCATTGTTTCCCTCTGGAAACACAAGCCAAAATAAACCCTTTCTCTCTTAAGGGGCATTTGTCAGGGCATTTTAACACAGTGAGGGGATATACTGGGAGAAGGACAGAGGAGTACAAAATGAAAGGTTATCACATCCCTGAAGGACTCTAGCAGAAAGCAGGATGAGAAAACTAATCCTGGGGGAGCCCATTGGGAAGTATAAAAAGCTGCTGGAAGCTGCACAAACTTTGAAACACAGCCCAAGAGACCCCAACCTTATCCCCATGGTTCTACAGAGATGTTACATTCTTTTTGTCTTCTTTTGTTCCAAGTTGGAGCCAAAATAAATATCTGAGTGTTATTGCTTGTCTTTCTCTGTTGGATAGTGGAGAGGAAGGAGAACTGAGCCATTATCTTCTTAGGTTAACAGATGGAGGGGAACTTTTCCCAGCAGCATTATTGACCTGCACCTGAATTAAATTTAGGTTTTGGAGTTTGAACTGGTGATATAATGAAACTTTCAGCTTTGAGTAGATGCTGTAATGGGGTGAGACTGGAGAATTAAGGAGTGGGAATTGAATATATTTTCACATTTTGAGACATATGAGTTATTGTAGGCCACAGTTTGAACTGTGGAAGATTAACAGAACATGAATTTTTATGATGTCTAGATTTTATATACTTATATGAGGTTCATATAAGAATGTTTGTATCACTTTTAATTTCATTTGAATAAAAAAATGACTACATATGTTAAATTAAAAAAATATTTGTATAATTTAAAGACGTATGTGTATTTGTGTTTGTCCTTGTAGATGTATATGCACATGAGTGTGGATATCCTGAAAGACCAGAATGGGCCTTGAATTTCTCTGGATCTGTGTTGACAGGTCCTCGTGAGCTATTTGGAATGAGTATTGGGAACCAAACATAGGTCATTTGTAAGATCAGTATACACTCTTAACCATTTATCCTTCAGGTCCAGGTGTGTTAATTTTGGCAAAAGACTCAGAGGTTTTTAATAATTTAAAACAAAAGTAAGTTTGCGATTTATTTTTCAACAGCTTGAGGTTTTCTTAACAGCACATTACTTTTTAGAAATGCCTTTCTCACTCTTTGTGAAAATTCTCATTGTTAGAGAATAGAGAGGGGGATGTGGGTGTTGTTAAATTATGGAAATTAGTTTTCAGTCTTTCTTGATGAAGTTAGATACTAAACAGTTTACAATATGGTTAATACTTGGTATAAATATGAAACCACTCCTACTTCAGTGGTATGCTGCTTATATTAACTACTTTGAAAAAATCTTTTTTACATGGTCACACAAGACAACATATTTTTTAAGGCCATTGTTTATTTCAGGGTACAAAGTTATTAATATATATGTCATGATGTCTATGTAATTTGAGAACTGTAACCTCACCTCTCACTCTCTGTATGTAAGTGGTTAACTGATTGGGACTGTGATGTATTTTATAAAAAATTAAATATATAATCACATGAAAAACAAGTTGGAATATACTATTAAAGCTGATTTATATATTCTTCTTTTAGATTGTTGACATGGTACGTAAGCATAGGCACCTAATATATATGCTAGAGTGCGGCAGGTGGGAATAAGAAAGTAAATGGTGTGTGATGAAATGGAATCAACAAAGTGATTTCAAATTTGCAGACTAATGGGCTGAATGAGCAAAATTCTGTCATGTGTCATTGCCACTGCCAACTTTAATGCTCTAATCGAAGAGCAAGTGATTCTTCATGTAATTCCAGAAATGTTCAGAAAATCATTCCTAAGATTAAAATATGAGAAATCTTTCTGAAGAATTTTTACAAATAAGAATAACTTGGGTACTTGCCTAAGTTGGTAACTTATATTTAATGAATAATCTTTGTATGGATCACTACTTAGTGTTCAACTGAGTATTTCAGATGATCTAACTTGTCATGCTAATTAATTTCTCTTTCTTTAAGACTATCTTTAGAAAAACTGGGAATATATTTATAAAAGATACAACTGAAACAATCATAAAATCAATTAAACATTTAAAAAATTAGGAAAACTGAATATATGATATAGAACAAATTAACTTTCACAAACACCAAAGCTGTGAGAACATGAGCAGGAGAGGAGACCATCCCAATGACCACCTCAAGGATAGGATGACATGAATTTGCTCTGTGTATACAAATCAAAATAGACTTGAACTCAAAATTTGAAGTTTTCTCAAAGTACAGTATTCCTCTCCTATCCTCATGTCCCTATTCTTTCTTAGTGTCTTTCTCCTTTTCTTCATTATTTCTTTTCTATCTTCTTTCTTGAACATATTTTATGCAGGTGGTCACAGCTGCTATGTGTTCATGATTAGAACAGCCATGTAGTGTACATAAAGCATAACTGTACAGCTCCCCTCCCTATCCTCTTCTTCTTAAAGTCCTTTTCCACAGTCTTTTTCAATGCTCCCTGGACCTTGGAGAGGTAACATAGATGTCCTATTTAAGGCCAAGCAGTCAAAACTCACTTATTCTTGACAATTTGGCCAGTTACAAGTCCTGCTTTGACTACCACACACTGCAAAAGATGGATGCTCTGACCAAGGCTGAGAGCTATGCTGGTCTAGGGTACAAACATAAATATGTAGAAGACACTTTGGTTACATGACTATTTATGAAAACATTGTCCTGGTTTACCTTAATTTTCAGCTTCACATAGCCTTGTGTTATTCAAGATGAGAAGTAGCAACTGAGAAAATTTCTAGATCAAGAAGGTTTTTGGTCATAACTGTGAGGAATTGTTTTGACTATTAGTTGATGGAGGAGGGTCCACCTCACTATGGTCAGTACCTTCCTTAGATTGATGGTCCTGGGCTATATAAGAGAAGTTATCTGAGTGGTTGGTATACCCAGTGTCACTATATTGGAGAAAACTGATTTTCTGTCTCCAGCAGCTATAAGTGACAGTTAAGTTGTTAAACTTTTTCCTAGTGGCTGTTTTTCATTCATTCATTCATTCATTCATAGTTTTCAAAGATATACCAAAGTAAAATATAGTAAGATAAAGCAATAGCTCTTATAGCAGAGTTGGACAAGACAAACCAATAGAAGGAAAAGAGCCTAAGAAAAGGCACAAGAAGCAGAGCCCCATTTATTTGCACACCCAGGAATTTCATAAAAACACTAAACTGGAAGCCATAATATATTTAAAGAGGACCCGGTGTATGTCTGTGTAGGCTCTGTATATGCTGCTTTAGTCTACATGAGTTCACATGAGCTTTGTTCATGGTGATTTAGAGAAACTTGCTTTCTTATCAACCATTCCAGAACAGGCCTCATGGACTCCACAGGTTTTATGCGTGCTTTTATTTGGCCAGAGTTTAGTGTAGTTTTTAGTTTATTTTGTTTTTTTTTTAAATGTTCTATTTTGTTTTCCTAGTTTTGTAAGGCTTTTTGTTGTAATGTGTTGTTATTTGTTTTTTGTTTTGTTTTTTGTTTTTTTTTTGAGAAAGAATTTAAAACTGAGTGGGTAGGGAGGGGAAGAGGATCTGAAAAGATTTGGGAAAGAAAAAGAATATGATAAATATATTTAAATTTAAATTTTGATTAAAGAGTTAAAACATAATAAAACAGACAAAACTCTTAATTTTTAAAAATAGAGCTATCTGAGCATAAGCCAGTGAGTGAACCAGCAGCAATATTCCCTCATGGTTGCTAATTTCCAGTTCCTGCTTTGGGTTTCTTCTTGGGCTTTTGTCAATGATGGATTATGACCTAGAGGTGTATAAAAAAATAAATTCTTTTTCTTCACCAACTTACTTTTGGTTAAAGTTCTATCACTGCAGCAGAATGAATACAAGGCAAAAACATCAATTGCATATTTCCAAAGCCTGTGATCTACCCAGATACAGATATAGGTTTTAATCATGTCTATTGTACCAGGTACGTAATTCCTTTCATGGAATGGGTCTCAGATCCAATGAAGAAGCAGTTGGTTATCTCTAGAATATCCATGATCCTATTGTATCAGAAGTCGTATCTTACCTGCAGGCTAGTACTGTAGTAGACAGGATTCAAGACTGTGTAAAACCATTGGTGGCTTTTTCCTCTACCGACAGTTTATATCATAACCTTTTGTCTTCATACATATTAACTATTGGGGAGGAACCAATAAGACAGTTGTAATTTTATTTATATTTCCTTTATCTAAAGTGTGTGGTATCTTGAGGAATAGATTCTTACTATACAGTTCTGGTAGGCAAGAAAAAAGAGCAGATACAGCCTGTGTTCCTTTAGGAGTTTCTAGGAAATCTCTATCCAAAAACTCATATGAAGATATTCCATACCTGGTGTTGGAATTTTGGGTTAAAACATTTTTACCTTTGGGCAAATACTCGCATATCTTATACTCTGCCACAGAGATAGTTGTACCTTGTTTATAATCTCTTTTCACAAAGCCAAGAAACAGAATCAAACTAGATGTCCATTAGTTGATGAGCAGACAATAAGAAAAGGGTAGTAACAAAAAACAAGTCAGAACTAAATAAAAAGGAATATATATATATTTCCATATGGAAAACATATTGAATGAATTAAATAATCTATACCCAGAAAGACAGATGCCATACGTTTTCTCTCATACATGAATTTTAGCCTCACAATTTTAGATTTTGTGTTTAAGTTGCAATGAGTATTGGTTCTGTAGATCCAGGAAGCAAGAAAAGAACTTCTTCCATGGTGGAAGAGGTTAGGACATCAAAACAGAAGTAACATAAAAGCAGAAAGGAGGGGTATAAGGAGATGAATGGTTTAAATAGGATGGGATAGGGAATGGGAGAAAGAGAGAAAAGGGAGGGATAGCGGAAACTAAGTGTAGGAAACAATAGAAACCCTCTACTCTCTGGAAACACTCATTTTTAAACTCTGAACTAATTTCTTATCAGAAATCTTTTACCTTTCACTGACATTTGTCCTGGAAAAAAATTCAGCTGACCAATTCCCAGGCTGAGCTAAATTGAAAACTGAAACTTAACAGATGGCTCAGGTTGGCAACATGTCAGACAAAGGGAAGAAAATGAATTGATGTTTTTCTAGCATTTATATGAATCTGGACTTAATCTAAAAGCCTGATAAAAATAAAATTTTATAATATTTGAGAGTTATCTGTATTGTTATAGTTAATAGCTATATGATTCCTTCATTATTAATCAAACTTTCTACAATTAAGAGAGTAATTCTTCAATATATATGCATATATAAACATATTTTTATATACACATTATATATATTACAAATAGTAAAATCAGATATTGACTGCACGTCCTGGGATGCTTTGTCATGGCTCTAATAATTGGGCATATAAACATTGGTGTTTAATTTTTACTTGGTTGGTTTTAATGGTCAGTTTGACACAGTCTAGAATTATCTGTGAAGTGAGCCATAATGAGGAATTGCCTATATTTCATTGGTATATATTTATGTCTGTGAGTGATTTTCTTATTTGGATAAACTGAGGTTGAAAGGCCCACCCTCAATGTGAATGGCTTCATTTCATGGGCAGTGATCTGGAATGTATTAAAAGGAAAGAGATGTGCTGAAATTATCAGGAATACATTAATTTGTTGCTTTTCCTTGCTCTGAACTGTGAATGTAGTGTGACTAGCTATTTCAAGTTTCTGCCACCTGACTTTCCTATAAGGAAAGGCAGTAACGTGGAATTATGAGTTGATACGCTCTTTCCCTTATGTAGCTTTTATTATTGTAATTGGAAACAAAGCTAAACAAATAGAAACAATTCATTTGGTGGAGGAATGTTGTGGATATCAGTACAAAGTTTCATAGAATAGAAACAACAAAATATATGTAACTGTGAAAAAGATTAGTCATTAAAGAAAGACCTGATACTTTGCAGTGAGACAGTAGGAAGGTGTTTCCTCAGAGTCAGCACACAGAAGACAGTGCATCTGTGATTTCAAGGGGGCCAGGGTGCCTATTGAGCATTAGCAGAACTTAGAAATGTCATCTAGACAATACTGGTTTAAAAGACATGAAATAAGCAATATTGGGTATCATGGAGAGCATCCAAGACAACCACTGTGTGGTAGAGTTACAGTCCATGCAGAGAGGCCTCAAAAGGCCATTCCATGAAGGTATGAAGATGAGTCAAAGCTTTTGTGCAGACCTTACCCCCAAATACTGAAGATGCAAGGCCTATGGGGAATCTACCCAGAAGAGGTGCCAATGAGGAGTGGATATAGCCTAAGCTTCACAGAGAATTTCTGTGCTGCCGAAGGAGTAGACTTCCAAGCTGGACACAAGGCTATATGATTTTTGTTGGCTTTGCTGGATTTTGGTTTTGTTTTGATGAGACTATTCTTTTTCTCCATCTCCTGATTTTGAATTCTGAAATAAAAATGTTAATTCTGTTTCATTAGAGGTTGGAAGTGTGAAACTTGCTCTCATATTTAGAACCTCATTGTTAAGAAGAATTGGAATTCTAAAAGCATAAACATTTTTAAAAACTTTGGGGTCTTTTAATGTATTTTACTATATGAGATATGCAGAAGGCTTTGGAGACAAACAGAAAAAGTTGTGGCTTAATCTGATCAGTTGTGTGTCCAATTGAGAAGGAGAATTGTGATGGCTGGATTTAAATGTCACCTTGGCACAATCTCTCTCTCTCTGTCTCTCTCTGTCTCTCTCTGTCTCTCTCTGTCTCTCTCTCTCTCTCTCTCTCTCTCTCTCTCTCTCTCTCTCTTTTGTAACTGTGTCTATGTTGACAGAAAAGAAACACTGTCAGCTTTAGGCAAAGATGCTTTCCTTATTTATTTATTTATTTTTCATACTTTATTTACATTTCAAATGTTTCCCCCTTTCTACCTTTCCCCTTTGGAACCTCCCCATTTCCTCTCCCTTCCCCCTGCCACTATAGGGGTATTCTCTCACCCACCCACCCACCCACCCACTCTCGTCTTCCCTCCTTGGCATTCTCCTATACAGTAGGATCTAACACCCTCAGGCCCAAGGGCCTCTCCTACCCTGATGGCTAACCATGGGTCCCTCCATGTATATTCTTTGGTTGGTAGATCAGTCTCCAGGCGTACCCTGGGGTCAGACCAGTTGCCACTGTTGCTGCCTCCCTAGGAATGCAAACTCCCTCAGCTCCTTCAGTACCTTCACCAAGTCATCCATCTGGGACCTCACACTCAACCCTACTGTTGTTGCGAAGTGACTCTTGGGTATTTCGAACTTTTGGACTAATAACCACTTAACTGTGAGTACATACCATGTTCATTCTTTTGTGACTGCGTTACCTCGCTCAGAATGATATTTTCATGTTCCATCCATTTGTCTGCAAATTTCATGAAGTCATTGTTTTTAATAGCTAAGTAGTATTCCATTGTGTAAATGTACCACATTTTCTGTATCCATTCCTCTGTTGAGGGACATCTGGGTTGTTTCCAGCTTCTGGCTATTATAAATATGGCTGCTATGAACATAGTGGAACATGTGTCTTTATCACCTCACACCAGTCAGAATGACTAAGATCAAAAACTCAGGTGACAGCAGATGTTGGCGAGGATGTGGAGAAAGAGGAACACTCATCCATTGCTGGTGGGAATGCAAGCTGATACAACCTCTCCGGAAATCAGTTTGGCGGACCCTCAGAAAAATGAACATACTACTAGCTGAGGACCCAGCTATTCCACTCCTGGGTGTATACCCACAAGATTTACACAATCTCTTATCACAGGGGAAATGAGTCAGTTAGGAATTGTGTAGATTAGTTTGGCCTGTGTATGTACCTGTGATGGATTTTTGAATTGTGTTAGCTGAGGTTACACTACTAACCCTGAATGTGGGAGACATCATTCCTGTGCTACGCCATGGACTGAATGGAAACAAGAGAGAAAGTTGAGCACTAGAACACAGGCATTAGGCTGTTGCTCTCTGCTCATTGAACTATATGTCCAGTGTCCAACTGGATATTTCAAGCCCCTGCTCTCTTGAATTCCACACAACGATGGGCTGTAACCTGGAATTATTATATTAAATTAATGTAAGATTAATTTACAGTGAATACCTCGATGGTTCAGATACACTAAATACTTACTATATTTTTTTATTAATCATTTTATTTGTTTACATTTCAAATGATGTCCCCTTTCCTGGTTACCCTTCCACCAACTCTCCATCCCATTTTCCCTCACCCCCTCTCCTTTGCTTCTCTGAGGGTGCTCCTCCATCAATTCACCCACCACCTCACCCCTCTAGCATCACCCTACACTGGGGTGTCAAGCCTCCACAGCACCAAGGGCCTCTCCTCCCATTGATGTCAGATAAGACCATCATCTGCCACACATGTATCTGGAATCCTGGCTCTCTCCATGTATACTCTTTGGTTAGTGGTTTAGTCCCTGGGAGCTCTGTGTGGTCCAGTTTATTGATATTGTTCTTCTTATGGGGTTGGGATCCCCTTCAGCTCTTTCAGTCTTTCCCCTAGCTCTCCCATCAAGGTTCCCAGGTTCAGTCCAATGGTTGGCTGTAAGTATCTGCATCTGTATTGGTCAGGTGCTTGTAGAAACTCTCAGGAAACAGCCTATCAGGCTTCTGTCAGTAAGTGCTTCTAGGCATCAGCAATAGTGTAAGAGTTTGGTGTCTGCAGATGGGATGGATCCCTAGGAGGGGTGGTCTCTGGATGGCCCATTTAACTTTTTGATTCACAGAAAAAATACAATGGAAAGTTTAGAGCTTTGTATTTCACACATGTACGATCTCTTCTACTATCAATATTGTGTATCAGAATGGTACCATTGTTATAGATGGTGAAGCTTCCCTGATGCTTTATTGTTACCTAAAGCCTGCAGATTACATTGGGCCTCATTTTTGATGGTTTTCATTTAAGGGTTTGTGAAATGTATACTGACATATCTCTATTATCGTATTTCATACAATTGAATTTTACTGCTTAAAAATCTATAAATTTTCTGCTGTGGTAATCACTGTTCTTTTTATTGTCTGTATAGTTTTGTCTTTTTTTCATTAATAGCAATTAGAGACATATATATATATATATATATATATATATATATATATATATATATATATGGCAGAAGCTAGTGAGCAACTATTGCTATAATGTTAAAGGTTGTCACTAGATATTTTTGATGTTGGCATTCCAGACTTTCTGCTTTATAATAAACTATAACTCAACCTCTTATTATTTTGCATAAAGTGGGAGAATTTCTGCATATCATAAGATAGCAAATTCAGAATATCCAACAAAGAGAATCTGTTTATGAGATGACATATGCAGTCTGACCACAGAAGTTATGAACACACCCATTTCTAAATGACTTAGCTCAGAAACTAAATTCTTGATCAAGAGACTTTCTATGGTGGCAGATGGATTTCCTGTGGCTTCATGAGTTTGCAGTGAAACTTAAACATCCAAAGAAGCACACAGGTTATGTTACCCCTCGAAAGTAGCTTATGTAGTGGGACAAAAATAGTTGTTAGACGTTCTCTCCAAAATGAGAAATACAGCAGAAATATACCTGTGCAGACTGTACATGTCTGATAAGAGCATTCAGAACAAATAGGAGATGAAAATTGATTTAAATAGATATAATAGTTCAGGTATGTAAAATAAAGTTTGGAAAAGTTTTTTCTTTAACTAATAATGATGTATTCCTTACAGATTTACTAATAGAATGTATCTCACATCTAGTGTACTTTACAAACATACACAGACATACACAAGTACACACACATAGGCACACACTCCAATACATGCACAAACACACACACACACACACACACACACACTCACTAATAGATGGAAAGGAACCCAAATTAGCCTTTCCCTAGCCTCGTCCAGTTGTACTTTCATATTGCACACACATAAAGCCACATACTGTTCTTCCTAGTCCAGTTGTCCTTATTGAATTAAATAAACAGTTGTAAAACACCATGTATAGTCAGTCTGATAGGAAGAATTTTCAACTTAAGTATTGATACAATTTCTAATTTATATAA
The DNA here is from genome assembly GCA_019843965.1 of Rhynchomys soricoides. NCBI lineage: Eukaryota > Metazoa > Chordata > Mammalia > Rodentia > Muridae > Rhynchomys > Rhynchomys soricoides. The sequence continues at coordinate 8,665,430 of JADRCH010000040.1, read as the reverse complement.
TTTCCCATAATTACATTTGATGTTCTTAAGGATGTACTTTCACTGATCTCATTTTTATTAGAATAGAATTGATTATTTCTAATCAATATTCTTTTGTTATTATAATAATTATATTGTGGAAAAATTAAAATTGAAATCTAACTACAAAATTCTCAGAATACTCTGAAAATAATAAACATTTAATTTCCTTTAGAATAGCTTTATTTTTAACAGTAACATGGAAAACAGAATTCATATTTTCTTGATTTCTTAATAATGTATATTTTGGACTGACAGTTTATTTTTCAACAGCTCTTATTTTAAATATTTTTGACACTTTTGTAGTATCAAAGGTAGGTATTTTTAAATAGTTGCAACATTTTAAATATTTCCCAAAGGCTTTACTTTAGGCTTAGGAAGCACACAAATCAGGGGATTAGTCTTTATATTAAATCTAAATTTATATATTATATTATATCTAAATTTAAATTGAAGATTTCATTTAGCTTCTATCTTTCACATAATGACAAGTGCAAAGAAAAAAAAATAAGATGAGGACTTTGCTAATTTGGCATAAATAGGCTGTGTGCATGTGTATGTGTGTGAGCACACGTGTGTGTGTGTGTGTGTGTGTGTCTGTCTGTGTAGGTGTATGTGCATGTACGTGTGTGTATGTGCATGCAGAAGCCAGAGGTTGACTGGGTGTCCTCTACTATTGCTCCCTCCCCTTATATTTTCATTTAGAGTTCATCACTGAAACTGACATCCATTGCCTGGTGAGATTGTCTGGTGAGTGAACTCCAGAAAGATATCTGCCTTAACTTGTAGATCTGGGGTTCCAGACAGTGCCTTTATACAGAGAATTTTTTGTGGATGCCAGAGAGCTAAACTCAGGTACTTGTGCTTCTGTGTCAGGCACCTTACTAAGACATTTTTGTAGGCCACAGTCATAGGTTATTTTAAATGTTTAAATTATATTTATGAATAATTTGTGTGCATATGTGTGTGCTTCCATATGTATGTGGAAGTCATGGGGCAACCAGTAGGAGTTGGTTCTCTTCTCCCACACAGGGCAGCTCAGAGAATGAACTCAGTTGTCAGGTTTGGCAGGAAGTGCCTTTACCCAGTTAACCATCTGTCCAGCTTTTATTCTGCTTTTAAAGTAAAAACATAACTTGAATTCTGTATTAGATTAAATTAGAAGTTTTATTACATTTTTAGGGAGTGCTAAATTTTTTACACCTCTGTTTGAATTGACTTTAGATGTGAAAATTATTTTAACATTAAATCCTAAGGAATGACAAACCTGTAGGAGTAGGACATCAGAAAGACAGAGGCTGAATGTGCCCTGTGCTGCATGCTATTGTAGAGATTAAATATAAATGCTCTTTGTTGGGATAAACTCTGTAGTTTTGTGGTGAATTTAAATGCTTTGCTTTCTTTGTGGTAATATGGAAGTTACTGTACATGGTTAGGTCATGTACTGCCCACCCATCTATTGTCAGTTTTTCCATAATCACAGTATTCCCCAGTATTAATTTCCCTTTAACACTCAATAAAATGTACTTAAAATAAGGTTAGTAAAAGTGTATCCTTCATCCTAAGGATGAAAGTAAGGCTTCACTTGCATTATTTCTAATGACAATGTGAGAAAGAAATCCATAATCAATAACCTATAACTTATTCAATTGTCTATCAGCTAAGGAATCATTTACATATATTACTAAAATAATATAAAATAATTATAATAGTTGATGAATAATATCAAATAGCATAATTAAACTATCTTTTCTCTTCAAATTGTTATCTATAGTATTGGAGCAATAAGTTTTTCCTTATACTTACTGGGCACAAAATGTTAACTTTAAAAATAGATCTAAATACCAATATCTAAAATTAGAACATGACAAATTATAAACCCTAATGAGCAAGAGGGGAACACTGGGTCAATAGCTGTTATAAGAGTGTATACTAATTATAGTATAAATGAAAAGTTTAATTTGCTACATGGTTAACAGTCTCTCAGTTCTAAAAGCAATTCTTCATCAGTCACAACATATTTCAATATTGCTTTCTGTAGATGCACCTGCTTGTCTTTTCATTTTCTTGGTCATGAGCTCAAAATAGCCCCTGCCATGGTTGATTAGTGAGATGTCAATGGGTCCAATGCTGTTCATGCTTACAACTTGTAGGGGTATTAGTACTCTGACTGCCAGAAGTTCAACAATTTCTACTTTTCTACTAAAAAACTCTCAGCATACTTAATCATGAAAAAGTCATATTAAAAATCAGGGTTAAGGTCAAGTAAGTAAGATTGTACCATCTTGTCTAGGTCATTTGTCTCCAGAGCCCCTCAGACCTTGAAGGTAAGGCCTTGGGCTCTAAAAGAGGGATATAAATGCAGGCAGGAAGGAAGTTGGAGCACCTTTTACAAGGCTTCATCTACCTTAAAACTACATAAGGATATCTTTTAAAAATGCAAGTTCATGGATTTTCTGTTCTAAATCAGACAGACTTTTTGTAGATACCTCACCAGTATCTCTATAGCTAAGTGTGAGAACTACTATCATAACCATATCATGCTACTGAAGTAGAAGTTTCTGGTTATGTCATGTGATACAGACTCACCTGGTGTCTTGCTGAGGCATATTCACACGGTATTTTGTTGAGGCAAGACCTATGGGAGGACATGTGATATTTGAAGAGAGTATAAATAGAATTGAATAGACAGTGATGGCATGCTTGCAATGCTTAGCTGCTATCAAGTCTCCAATGATCTTCACTCCATTGAGAGAGGCATCACAGAGAATTCCTGGCATGCCTGCTGATTCTGTTGATTTGTGCCAATTCAGTGGAGGCCTGGCTGTTTCTGCTGGATCATGCCTCCATCGCTGATTTGTGTTTGGTATCTTGACTGAACTGTACTGCTGATATCCTTGTAAATGGAGATTGGAATCATATTCAAGAACTACTTCTACACAGGTACACACCACGTGGTCCTATTTGTCATCTTTTCTCCCGTGCTTTTGGGATGTGGGCTAGAAGAGGGGTCAAATCATTTGAGAACTCTTATTAAAAGTAGCCTTTTAAGAATCTAAGCCTATATACTACAAGTTTTAAGACTAGGCCTCAGAATTTTCAGATGAAAATAGTCACTAAATACTGAGATTGAGACTACGTGACTTTATGGAAGGAGTTATAAACTCTAGCAGACCTTTATTAAGGTCTGTTCCTTCTAATATTAATGCAGTTTTACATGTTTTGTTAGGGTTTGAATATTTATTTCAAGATATGTAGTTTAGGTTTAGAGCATATGACTTATAAATTGCATGAATATGTGTATGCATATCTGTCAATCTATCTATCTATCTATCATTTATCTTCTATCATCTGTAAATATGATGATTATTCACTTACTCTTGAGATCCTGAAAAGCCTACTTGACTTATTTATTTGCATGAATCCCTCACTATAATTCAAACCTATCAATATATGTCCTACAAAAACCTTCAACCTGTAAGATCACTCCACAACTTACTAACTACCATTTATGAGCACCCCATCACAGTTTGTTTGTCTAGTAGATAACTTCTAAAGAGACTTCTCACTTCTGCCTTTGCTTTTCACAGACCCTGCCTAAAGTTTATATATTGCCTTCAGGTAAAAATCACTTGACATTATTACAAAGTTTTTTCATAAAAACTTGGTGAGTGAAGACTCATAAGTATCATCTTCTAAAATCCTCTGGTCTTCATTTGCTCCAGAGACCTTTGTCTTTTTCTTTAAATTAAATTAAAAAAAATTATTTTACTTGTGTATGTGTGTCTATGCACCACATGTGTGCTTGGTGCTCTTGGAATCAAGAAAAAGGCCTCAGTTCTTCTTGGACTGGAGTCCATAGAAGATGTGATCACTCACATAGATGACTGTGAGCCACCATGTGGGTGTAATCAACAGTTCCCCTGGAGGAACAGGTGATGCTCTTAACCACCAAGCCATCTTTCCACCTCTTTTTACTGTAGGAACTTTCTTTTACCTCCGCCAGCTTGAGCAAAGTTTCCTCAAACAAGTATCTTCTTATACCTATGTTAAATTTGTTAAAATTACACTTAAATGTAATTGATTTTCTCAAATATTCTTCTTTAACTCCATACAGACCTGTATTCATTTAGTTATCATGTATATTTATGATCACAACTTGTTTAGTACAGAAGCTTCCTTTGGGATTTATTTTTCTGTGGCAATCCGTCCCCAAGGCCAGATATGTGCGTCGATTTCTTGCCATTCTTGCATAAAGGAAACTTTTGAATTGTAAAGCTACTTTAAGTATTCAGGGTTTGAACATTTTCCTTCTACACAGAATGGCTTAACCTTTTTATTCTTGATTCATCTTTGCTTTGGAGAATATTCATTAACTTCACACTAGGAACAGAATATTAAGTAATTTTCCAAATGTACAACAAAATTAAATCCCCACTCTCTGAAGTCTATCAGTAGAGAAGCTAGAATTTTCAGAAGACTGGGAAGAAGAGTGGATGGACCTCACAGTCCACTCATGGAATGAGGAATGAACTCACAGTAATCCCTTCAGAATCTCTGCTTAATTACCTCAAAGCTTAAGAACCAGGGAATCTTAGTTTTATACTGTAGCAGAGTTATGGCATATTTGATATTTTCATAAAATAACTTTATTCTGTGTCTTGTCATAAATCCCTATTAAATATGAAAGACAGAATTCTACATAAAAGCACAATATATAAAGTAAAAAGCCCAAACATAGATAATATATGTATGCATATATGTAATCCCTAGAACACACCTATGGAGACATGAAATTTACAGACATATTTAATACTGTTTTAGCTGCTGTGTAGTGAGGAGTTGTTCTTGGCATATATTTTGCCAATGACTTGCTCCATGACTAAGTTTGATACTTTCAGCAAATCACATTCTTACCTTGTGAGTTTGACACCATATAGCCTCTGATTAATTTTCAACATGTACTTTAAAGTGCTATGTTCATATTTCAGACTTGACCAATAAAGAAAAAAAACTATATGCCATCACAGATGAATATAATTTTATACATTTTCTATTGGGAAAAACTACGTCATGCTGTTATAAAGTTACTTTCTTCAAAGCACACATTAGAATATGGATTATCTGAGAATTTGACTTTTGTGCTCAGTTTTGATGCTGTGAATCTTGCCCTTGATTATACTGCTGGAGAGAATTTTGTCAAATGTTATTACATTAGAAAAAAGGATTTTTCTCTCTGTAAAATGTTGTTTGCAATTATCTTTAAGGAATTTCATACACATACATACACAGAAGAAAACACACACACACCCACACACACACCACTTGAATTTTGTATTGGTCAGCTGATAGGCAAATAAATTAAATAGTAACAGAACACACACATAAACACATACTATATATGAAATCCTTTTTTTTTGTTTTAAGGTTTATGGGTTAGAACTTCAGTCTTTTCATGTTATTTCTGAATGATGATAAAGAAAATACTTTGATAAATTATAACATATTCCATTTGGCTTCATCTGTTAATATTTTTGTGAGAAAGAAATCTACTTGATAAATACATTGTTTTAGGATCAATTTGTTGAATTGGATTAGAATTTCAATAATAAGGAAAAATGTGACATTAGAGTGAAAAACATGATGAAATCTTGGTGGAAGATTTGTCTTTGTGAAGGTCAGAAGACTGAGGCATTGGAAGCTTTTTACAAAATGATTCTAAACCCAAATCACACTGTCTGTTGCATTTCCCGAAGGCTTCACAAAAATGTGAACACTCACAGTTCTGAACTTTACCCTGAACTTTAAATGTAATACTCTAATGTGAATAATCTTGAGAACATAAATATGTTGGCAGCTTAATGCCTGACATTCCATTCTCATTGTCTGATTGTAGTTTCTTCTTTCCACTGATGCTTGAACATAATTATAAGTGCTGCCTTAGAAGGGCTACATTCAAAGCCCACAAAAAGATCCTTTGCATTAGAGAATTAAAAAGCCATTTTCTTTAGAAAATAGAGAACTTTGATTTTTAAATGATCTTTGCAAAGCCCCTAACACATTTAAGAGAAGGATATCCAGAGAGTATTTGGTAAATTATTACACGAAGCATCTATGGACTCCTCAGCTCCTTGTTAGTGCATTTACCAGTGTAAGAGTTTAGTATAGACATTATTTAAACTTACAGCAAAAAAAAAGATACATTTTGAACAATAACAAAGGAACAATATAACAAAGGAACAATATAACAGTAATGACTTAATGGATAGCTTGACTATAAATTAAAAATAGTGATATTTTCTAAACAGAACTTATAAAGAAAGAACTCATCAGTAATTCTGTTTCATGCTTACAGGAAAGATAGTTTAGTGAATTTTATATAGAAATTTATTTTCTGAGGTGCTTTTTACAGAGATACTATGTCAGTTAGAAAATACTAATAAATGCCATTACCTTTTGCATGAAGCTTTTCTTAACAACCATATATTTTATATGGTTTTCTTTTTTATTTGTATAAAAATTTGTAGGAATTTTTATGAATGATTGTTTGTAAATAGTCCTCTAAAATAGTTTCAATCAATAACATTTATTATAGAAGAATCATACAATCAAATTATCTTGGAAGAAGAGTAGAGGAAATATTCCAAAAAATTCAGAAAATGTACTAGAGGGAAAATGCACAGTGTACTTAAAAATAATAAACTTTCTTTAGATCCATAGCTAAGACAGAGTGAGCAATTCCTGTCCCTGTCTTGTAACCAGAAGGTATCATGCAGTCAGTCTGGAGGGAGTAAGGCTCCTGTGGTTAGTCTTACTTAACCTTTTATTTAGAGAGAGTTCATCAGTTTGCTTTATTTCATATTAGATTTAAAAAATCAGTAGGCTACTAGTCAGCATGTGACACTATTTACACAAGACAACTGGTAGACCTTAATTAGAGATTTGTCTCATTTATGATCTCCAAAGACTGATGCTATACTCTCAAAAATTGGTTTTATAAGTAACCTTGATATTACTCATTGAATGGAATATAAAAAGTTTACTTTAAAGAGGAAACACATTGTTTTGTTTTATAATATTGTGATAAAATATACATAAAGCACAATGATAAGGAAAACAGGATAATTTTTCTGCAATGAGAAGACAAGTCTTGAAGCCGAATGTCCTGGGTTTAATTTTCAGTTCCACTGTTCAAAAAGGTAATGTCCCATATTTACTCTTTTTATATGTATTTTAAATCTATAACTGAGATTAGCATTACATTTAATTGATTATTTACCTGGATATTTTATGCTATCAATTTGATATTTAATATCTAAGAAATATTTCATTACAGTAATTAAATGCTCAATGATCTTTTTAGCCTTGTAACATTCTTTTCATTTTTTCCTATATTTCATCACAAGTAGACATGGCTCTTTGTTTTTATGCAACTATAAACACATTCAGCTTACAGCATTGTTAATGTTTATTCTTCAGTCTCTGTCTTCACACACATGCATTACAATTTGTATTTGTTTGTTCTGAGTTAGTGTCTTGGCAAGCCTGAAAATATTGATGATTCTTGATAATGGTCTATGCTGCGTGATTGTAGATGCAACTATGGATGAGTGTGCTGCTTCCACCTGGCAATGTTTTATTAATAGGGATTTTTTTACTATTATGATTCTATTCCTTGCTTTTAAGTACAATTATAAATTCATTAGTTAAAGATACAGACCTTTAAAAATAAACTTTCTTCAGATATTTGCGATTTTGTTACCTACCTATGAATCGGGAATAGAATTCTATTCTCATTGTACAATTGTACACATGATGGATTTTGACTAATGTTATTTAATTCTTTTTCTCAAGCTCTGTTTGATCTGAATTATGGCTATAATGTGCATTATAAACCAGTTTTGAGTTTTAGGATTTGGAGAGATAACAGTTGTTGATAAAATAAAAATCTGAAAATTAAAAAATTAAAGTATCAATATTTAACATTATTTAATATACCTTAAGATAAATCTTTCACTGTTATCTACATTAATAGTTAAATATTACCTTTGTTTTCTTGAGAGAGGGAAGCATATGTTCTAGACATGATCACAGTATTATTTTTATAATTCATTATCATGGAAAAATATAGAAATCCAGAGATCAATTATTGCTTATTTTAATGATATAATAATCTACCTATCATAGCTACTTTATAATGTTTTGTGCACACAATAATCCTGATTCAAAAGCATGTGAGCCAAGTTCCAAGGAAGGCACTGAATAAGAATACAGCACAGTTCTTATATGCTGTTCTACAGAATATAAATTATCATTAGAATGGATGTATTTGGTTCTATAGGTGTTTGTGTGTGTGTGTGTGTGTGTGTGTGTGTGTGTGTATTACTAGGACCTGAATCAGGGATTCACACATTTAGGTAAGGACTCTGCTACTGGGCTATATCTTCACACCTTTGTTTTCTTTTTATACTCATTATAAGACAAAGTGTTGCTGAATTGTTGAAAACATCCTTGAACTCACTGTTGGAGTCCAGCCAGGACTTGAACTTGGAACTCTTCATTAGCCTCCCATGTATCATGGATTGATTGGATGGCATGCTGGTACTAAGAGGCTTGACTTGGCTGTAACTTTAATTTTTTCAAATCTTATTTTTAATGATGGTTCTTAAATGCTTCAACCTCCCTTGTACCCCACCACCCACCAAAGGTAGTGGAAAAGAAAGGATATGGGGGAAATGGACATCTTTAGAAAGTTCTTTGGAGCAAGTCTTGTCTGTGTTGTCTGGAAATCAGCAGGTTCACAGGTTAACAATGGCAGCTCCATCCACTCGTAAACACTTCATGGATACATCAGTAGTCTAGTTGAGTTAGCAAACACGAATCAGCAGTGGTGGCACTGCCTAGCAGAGACAGCAAGACCTCAGCCTCAGCTAAAGTCAGCAGGAAGGACACCAGAAGTTCTCCACTGTGCCTCCCTTAGGGAAGCAAAGATCATTGAAGACTTGAGACCCACAAGCATTGCACAGCCAGCTGTACCAGCAAGCCAAGCTCTGTCTCCATCACTCCATTGAGTCCTACTTATACCCTGCAAATATCACATGTCTCCATGTGCCTTGCTTCAGCACAGGTCTTGCCTCAGCACATGCATCCAATCATTCCAAGTCCACAGAGTCTGGACAAATGCAGCTCAACTACACAATGTAAGGCAGACCAATACATGCATGTTGTCAGCAAAGAATCCTTTATCATGTGTCCTTTCATGTGCTTGCTGTAGCAGAATATCCTCTCTCCTGTGTCTGCTTCAGCCAAATGTTTCTTCACAAGTCTGCCTTAGCCTTTCACAGCTGTGTACACTTTAAGTTTCTTCATGTGTTTGCCCCAACAAAACACACTCTAACTGACTTTCCAAAGAACGCTTAAGTTTCCACTTCACTTGGCTAGCATATTATTTTTTATATAAATAATGTATTTTATAGAAATGAAAATAAGACAAAATCCCTCTTGTATCTACATCTTTCCTGCTGTATAAATATTTGTTTATCATGCATTTATTTTTTCTAAGCATGTCATGACTTATTACTTTAAAAAATAGAATAGATTTTGTTGTGGCATGTCTATTTTGGGAGAGAATTATTGTATTAAGAAATAATGAGATATCATTGCTGGAGGCCTATGTGGACATTGCAGCTGTAGTATATATTGCTTCATTAGATAAAGCACAACATTAAGGAAGAGAGAGAGAGAGAGAGAGAGAGAGAGAGAGAGAGAGAGAGAACTAACTTTCTAGAATCACTGTATCATTTTTGCTTTGGTTCTTCATCTAAAGCCAAGCTTTGTGAAATAGAAAGAAGAGAATACATCAAAGAAATCAATGAAGAAATTCAGTTTAGATGGAAAAAGATCATTTGCTATTTCACTCTTTATTTTAAGTTCTTTGTGGAAAATATACATGGAGTAGAAAAGAATCCTTAGGGCATTACGAAATGGTTTTCAGAGAAAGTTATAATGGTGGGGTTGTTAAAATTCTGAGTAAAACATTTGGAAATGGAGACCATGTATGGTATAATAATTTTTCAAAATAATGGGCAAGATGACCTAATGAGACATTTCCATTTCCAGAGTCTGTGAACCCTATAGTTTCATTGCACAAGGCAAAGATTTTTTTCCCATTGAGAGTTGTATGGCAAAATCCCATACATTGTTTTAAAATTCATGGGCCAGTATTCTAGACCATAGGGTAATGATGTGTAAAAGCAATTGAAAGCACAATGAACTTGGGCTTCTGTGTATAATGGAGGTAAAGTATAAGTTTATTGTCCAGTGTAAATTGTATATTGCTTAGAGAAGAACCCATGTACTGCCCATTTAGAGAAAAATTAATTCTTTTCTGGAATTAATAAGTGCTTCATTGATCAATGTCTATCTTATATGTGATGTGAATAGAACAAAAGAATGTTAAGTCCCAAACTAATACTAGCAAAATTTGGTGGAGAACAATGGTTGATCCTTTGTATAAGTATTTAATTTCTCAAAATTCTAATTTCTTATACATTTCTCATTTTATTACATTAATATAATTTAACTTTTATCTCTATTCTAGTGAAAGCTTTATTGTCTTTTTATGAATCTATTTTCTAACATTTTTCATCAAGCAATGGGTATCAGGTAACATTGTCTTATTATTCAGACATTCCTTCAGACATCTATTAAATTACCTTTCTTGATCACCAAATATGTTTTTATCATATATCTAAGTTTTTCACAACTACAACTCTCTTACCAAATACAAAATTCAGTTCTCATTCAAACTGACACTAATATTATTATAATAATACTCTAAACACACCAAGAATCTGCATTACTTTATCTTTGTTTTATTTTATTTATTTCCTCACATTATCTTTATCTGCATTTCTTTTCCTGAGGATATTAGGACACGAATTGGGGACATTAGTGTCCTTATCTCTGAACTGTTCACAGCAAGAAAGATACTTTCCTTCCTAGTCACCGTATGAATTTCAAATAATAAATCTTAAATCGATGTTATATTTTAAACTAATCTGGTACATATTCCTATTTTGTCATATCAGTTTCCTTAATCCACTGGACTGGTTATGATACAGTGCTAGCCTTACTATCCCTCAATGGATGCTAAGCATAATTTTATTGTCCAGGCTAATATTGTTCATGGAACCCATGTACTGTCTATTAAAAATCTTAATTATTTTCTATTACTAGAGTTTCTTTTGACAGGCATGTTTAGTAGGATAGAACACGCTGGGATTTCCCTATTGAAGTAATTCTGTTTTTGTATGAATATGTTCAAATTTAGTATTCTTGTCATTCTGTAGTTTGCAACAAATGAAGACGTGTTTCCATGACTACCTCATGGCATGGCAAAGTAAGATTTAATAATTTTATTAATACTAAAAATCCATTCTATTATAAAATAAAACAACTCTTCCAGTATATACAGTAAGAAAAATAGTTCCTAATCTAATAAAAGGCCTGTCTGAATACCCCTATAGCTACAATCTCACCTACCAATGAAATGCACCCTGCTTACCTCTTTAAGTGGTGTTCAACTCAGTGCAAGAAGACAAATGGAAAATAATCAACACAAAAGATGAAAGGAATTATATTACATGAATAAAATCCTCTGTGATCAACAAAGAGATAACATGGCAATGTTGTCAGTATCTAAAATAGTCAATATATAAAACCAATTATATTTCTATATACCAACAACCTACAATGTAAAAAAGAAACTATTTCCCAAGATAATTAAGTTTACAATAGTGAGGGAAAAAAGCTTATTTGGAGGTAGATTTTGTCAAGTAGCCAGTTTGGTTTTCACTATGTAGGTTGGTTTGGTTTTCAACTTGCAACAATCCTCTTGTCTCTACCTACTGACTATGGGGACTACATTCATCACTATATATAACCCAAATATAAAATTCTTAGGGGAAACTAGTCAAAGTCTTATGTCGGTGGTAGAAAGAAAAGAAAAGTGCTCCTGGCTATGGTTTCAGAAATTATAGAAATGTTATGGTCTATTGTCCTGGAAGAAACACAATTCCCATATTCTCCCCCCCACCCCCAAAGGATCCAAAAATCTCAGTTCAAATTCCAGAAATTTGAATTCTTAGTAGAAAAAGTTAGATATAGTACATATATCTCCTCACATCCTTGGAAATACATCAGATTAAGAATATTTGAATCATCTAAAAAGGTGGAAGCTGCTTAATTTCAAAAGTTGCTGTAGATGTCTAGTTGTCAAGAGAGTGGGACAGAGGAGAACTGATGAAGACCATGGCTCCAGCAATAGGCACATGCACATATAATCAATGGAGAGTCAACAGGAGTATCAAAATAACAATGGGGAAACAAAATCTTTTTAACAAGTAGTTCTGAAACAACTGTATGTATGAAAATAAAGACAAGCCATACATCAAGTCTTGAAGGGCATTAGCTTTCATAGAAACAGAAGAAATGCACTAAAGAGAATCTTGCTACATTAAGTAGAAAAAGAACACATAGCAAGCATTGTCAGTCTGTGCAGGCTGCTCTAACAGACAGAAAATGGGTGTCTTACAAACCACAGAATCATCTTTTCTCAATGCTTAGGAGGCTAGGAAATCCAAGATCAAGATGTCAGCAAATTGAGTGTACAGAGAGAGCACATTTTCTGATTTATGGATAGCTTTCTTCATGTCACAACCTCATTTTGTAGAAAGGAAGAGTTATTTTATTTATTGATTTGTTCCTTTTTGAGACAGGGTATTGCTATGAAGCCCAACCTTATTTCAAACTCAGATCTTCCTACCTGAACTTCCAAAGTGCTGGAATTAAAGTGTGTATCACATGAAATAGATATTATTAATCTTGTCACATAGTAAACATTTTTACTATTTATTATATGCTCTGCACTAGTCATAGTTAAAATCCAGAGGAAAAGTGAACAAAATAATATTTTAAATAGTAATATTTTATATGGTTAATTATTATGAAGATTAATGCAATATAACCTAAATAATGAGTATTGGACATGAAAGGGAAAGTTTTATATATAATGATTAAGGAAGTCTTTTTGATATGACATAGATCACAGAACAGAAGGGGTGGATATCAGAAAGATTATTAAAGGCTTTAAAAATAAGATAAATAGCTGCTTGTAGTTGTGTCCAGTAAAGAAACATCATGCTCCCATTTGGAGAAAATCACCACAGGAATAACTGAATGTAGATGTCAAGTGTAACAGCGAGGTAAAGAGATGATAGATTTTTTGGGACTTGTGATTTTTCTTGGCTGAAGAAATGATTTGTGTCAAGGCTCAAAGAAAGAGAAAGATAATAGAGAGTTGTTACACTTGGATCCTGGTGTGTGAATTAGAAAATGATAGTATATGATTGGCTATAACCAGTTTTCAAAGCAAAAGGATTCATCCCATAAAAAACACAAAATCAGAAACCATTGCATATAAGAAATAGATCCATGAAGAAAGAAACTGGGAGGAGTGGGTGGAGGGAAATCATAATCAAAATATATTCTATGATTTTTTTTAAAAAAATAAAAATCTAACAAAAATGAAGGTCTTATCTAATGAAGAAGTTTAAACCTGGGTGAGAGAGGGGAGGGGAAAAGAGGAACATGATCAGGTGGGGGGAACAAGAGAGAAGCCCTGAGGGCCAGCAAAAGGGTGGGAAGTAGAGGGACCCTCTAGAAAGTACCAGAGACCTGGGAGGGGAGAGACTCTCAGTACTCAAAGGGAGGACCTTAGATGAAATGCCTAAGAGTGGCAAGAGAAAACTCGTACAGTCCATCTCCAGTAGAAAAACAGAACATCAAATGGTGGTATGGGGTTGCCATCACACAGTCAAAAATTTTGACCTAGAAATGTTCCTATCTAAAATAACTGCAGGTACAAAAATTGAGAAGAAACTGCTGGAAAGGAGGTCCAGTAACCAGCCCAACTGGGGATCCATCTCAAGGGGAGGTTCCAAGGCCTGATACTATTACTGATGCTATGGTGTGCTTACAGACAGGAGCCTAGCATGGCTGCCCTCTGAGAGGCCCAACAAGCAGCTGACTGAAGCAGAGGCCAATATTTACATCCAACAATTGGACTGAAGTCAGGGACCGCTGTGGTTGAACTTGGGAAAGGCTGAAAGAAGCTGAGGAGGAGATTGACCCCAAAGGAAGACCAGCAGTCTCAACTAACACGGACTCCTGAGATCTCTCAGACACTGGACCACTAATCAGGCAACATACACCAACTGACCTCAAACGTTTCTAAAGACCAGATGAAAAGTCCTTTGGGTGGGGCCCTTAGTACTTCCTTTTAAATTTCATTTATTTGTTCATTATTTATTTATTGTGTGTGATATGTGATGTGTAGGTATAGTGTGCAAGTATGTGTGTGATGTGTTAGTGTATTGTGTGTGTAACATTATATGTGAAGGTTAGAGGACAACTTTAGGTGTTAGAAAAACGGTCCACCTTATTTAAGGGAGGATATATTTTTTTCATCATTGTGTATGCCAGGCTACCTGGTTTATGACATTCTAGGATGTTCTACTGCCTTTGCTCCCCATCTCAACTCAGGCTGTTGGAAGTGAAGGTGCACAGTGCCACATCTGACCTTAGGTAGGTTTTTGAGATTTGAATGTTCTTCCTCATACTTGCATAGCAAGTACTTTACCATCAAGACACCTCCAACCCACATTAATATTTCTCAATCTTGGAGAAAGCTTGATAAATATCAAAGAATGGTAAACATTTTAATAAATTACGGAGACCTTTTCAAGCTGTTCTTAATGTCGAAAACTTGGCTGCTAATTATATATGGGCAATGATATATAGGTATGCGGTTAGATGGTGTACAAAACCTTGACCATGTGCCAAATCCTGCATTAGGTAGACAGATTTTCTTATTTCTGTATTTTTATCTTTGGGGAAATGGAACAGTGGAGCTGTTGAAATTACTTGTGTGAAATTTATATAACAGTTGTCAGCTTCAGTTTGTATGGCTTTTCAAGAAGATGCTCATGAGAAGGGTAAGTGGCTACCAGAAAGTGGGGCCCAGGAGAAAGAAGCCTAGTGATGAAAGACACAGAGTCTTTGAGAGTCTTAGAAAGCAACCATGCACGACCTGCCATCCTGCCACTAATGGTAGGTTTTTAGACTGTGTAGGATCTCTGCATGCTTGGCATTGAAAAGGCTTGGAGTAAATTGAGAAGAAAACCTTTGCTAATAAATCAGAGGGTTGTGACTTAGAGGGTATAAAATAGAAAGTATATTTTTATGGCTGATAGAAAACAAATATAAAAATACAGACAGCATACCAATGTAATATTTTAATATATTATACAAGGGTTTTTTTGTTGTTGTTGTTTTTTACTCTAAACTCCATGAAGACTCTAATAATTAAGCTTTTGTGATAAACTTTATTTTAAAAGTAAAAACATTTGCAGAATCTGGCTCTATTTGTTGAAAATTTGAAATTGGGAAGATCATTAAAATATTTTTCATCAAAATCTAGTTCAACTACTATTATTCAATTAAAGCAACAATGTCTAGAGCATAAGTTATTTTACAATTTTATTAAAATTGTGATACGTATGTACAGAAAGATGTGCCAAGGATGAAAGTGGCCCCCTTCAAGTCCTGTTATTTCATAGAGAGTCAAAAGTATAAGAAAGCTTGTCTGGCTTTACTGAACAATGTGAAAACAAGTAACCCATGGGGAAAAGGGAGTATGCATTCCTCTGAAGGCTCAGTAATCTATGGGGAAGAGGATGGAAGATTATAAAGGCCAGATGTGGTGGATGAATTCAAAGAAACAGTACTTTTAGACAGAATAGGGCCAAAACACATATGAACTCACAAAGACTATATCAGCATGCACAAGACCTACACAAGTTCAAGCCAGAAAAAAATCCCAGGACTGAGAGTGGGATATGGACACAAAGTTAACCTTTTATCCAAGAAGCTATTTTCAGTTGATACCTGTAAGCAGAAGGAATATCAGTTTCTTCAATGGAGTATACCTGGGTATATCAAACACAATCCTGGGCAGACTATATGCCCAGTATCATTGGGCATCATAAAATAGTCTTGATTTTTTGTGCGCTGTTTTTTCTTTTGCCATTTTTGTATTTTTGTCTTTTTGTTTGTTTGTTTGATTTCTAACCTTTCCTTTTTTCTCTTTGAGAAAGAAAGAACTATCATGCTGTTGGGGAGGTAAGGACATAGGGAGGATCTGAGAGGAGTCAGAGGACGGTAAAGAACATGATGAAAATATATGGCTAAAAATTTTAAGCAAAGAAGAGTTTTTAAAAATGGGGTATAGAACTAAACAGAGAATTCTCAAAAGGTGAAACACAAACAATTGAGAAACACTTAAATGTTCAACATCCTTAGTTATCAGGAAAAAGCAAATCAAAACTACTTTGAGATTTCATCTTACCCCAGTCAGAAGAGACAAGACTAATAACAAAAGTGAGACCAAGAGATGGCAGGTATGCACAGTAAAGGGGACACTTACACCACTGGTGGGACTTCAAACTATACAGGCACTATGGAAATCAGTGTGGAGGTTCTTTAAAACACTGAAAATAGAGCTACACAAGATCAGCTGTATCACTTTTAGCCTTATATATTAAGGAATTTAAATTCTAGTGAGAGACATTTTCTCATCCATGTTCATTACTGCTTTATTCATAATAGCCAGAAACTTAGAACAGTCTAGATGTCTAGTAAGTGATATATAGATAATCAAAATGTGGTACATTCATACTATAGGATTTTGATCAATGTCATCCAGCTGCCAACCTTGTGAGCTACGACAGCTACCTACCTGCAAAATACACCTGCTGGCACAGCAGTAACACACATATTATAGGAGTAACTAACAACCATCTGATTGAATTTAAGGTCTGCTCTATGAGATGGAGCCCATACCTGACACTGTTAATGAGGTTAAGAAGCTGAGATTAGATAGGTCACAGACCTATGAGAAAACCTACCACTATTATTCTGTTAAATAAACATGAAAATAAATGACTTCTAATAGCATCCTGTTACACCCATTCAACCACCCTCATCATAGAAGCTTTAGTATATTATAATTAATACAGAGACCTACAACTAGACAAATGCAGAGTAAGAGGCTTTGGAGTCCTGATGCTTAAATGGGATGTCAAGCCTCTTCCCTCGAGGCCCAGAGGATCTATGCAGAAAAGGAGGAAGGAAGATTATAAGAACCAGAGGTGGTAGATGACTCCAAGGAAACAGCATTTTCCAGACACAACAGGATTGATATGCATATAAAATCACAGAGACTCTTAAAGTCTTTCTGACCCCACTTCCATGATGTACCCTAGCCTTAGATGCTGGAGTTGTGTTGTGCTGGGGCTGGGAACCCCACAATTATCAAGTCACCTTTCTTCTTTTAGTGCAGGTACAAAGTAATTCATTGTAAAGTACTTGGTCTAGTAATTCACAAACCAGGTTCAAGGAGAAATTTCACATTTATAAGCTAAGTTCCTTAAGAAACTCAAGGAGCAAATCATCTTTGATCTTCCAAGTTTCCATCTTCTACAACAGAGATATTAATGTGCAATTAACAACAGAACAAGCAAGGTCATGATGGGAATACCTTTGAGTGTGAATTTAAGAACATTTTAATGTGTAGGAATTATGGCTAGTGTGGAGAAGCAGGTACAATTGAGGATCTCAGAGGACTCAAAGGTGACAGGTCCTGATAAGAGGAGAAAGAGCTTGTTCAATTAGTTTTCCTCTGATTCTAGTCTGATAAAAGTCTTATGTTATAATGCAGATGAGCTCCCTTACAGAACAGAGAGATTATGTGGGTTGTGTGGGGGAGCTCCCTCATAGAAGCAGACAAGAGAGGGGATGGGACAGGGGGTTTGCAAGAAGAAACCAGGAAGGGGGATAACATTTGGAATGTAAATAAATAAAATACCCAAGAAAAAAGAAAAAAGAAAAGCCCTCCCCACTGCACCCCCAAAAAAGACTGGAGGAGGCAACACAGTAGGAGGACAAAGGCTCCAAAAGCAGTCAAACAAGTCAGAAATAGTCCTGCTCCCTCTATTGTGAGTCCCAAAAGGACACCAAGCTTTGTAACTATAACAAATACAAAGAGGGCCTAGGTTAGACCCAGGAGGTTCTTCCTGGATTGTGCTTGAATCTCTGTGAGACCCTACAAGTCAAGGTTTGTTAATTTTGTGGACCTTTTGTGGTGTCCTTGACCCCTCTCACTCCTATGATCCTTCCTCCCCCTTGCTAGATGAAACCTCTCTGATAACAATTGGGCTAGGTATTGATCTATGAGTGTAGCAGGATATCATTACATATCATTTAATTAACTTTTTTTTTGTCAGTTGGGTTTTGGGTTTGATTTCATTCTAGGTCTCTGGGCCACTGGTCTCTAGTTTTTAGTCCTCTCGGCTGTGTCAGAGGTGGGCTCCCTCTCACGGCATGGGTCTGAAGCTGTGCCAATCATTGGTTAGCCACTCCCACAATTACTGTGCCACCTTTACCCCAGCATATCATACTGGCAGGACCAATTGTAGGTGGAAGTTTTTGTGGTTGGGTTGATGTTTCAAAGCCCCCAATGGAAGTTTTGCCTGGTTATAAAAGATGGCCTTTTCAGGCTATGGATCCTCCATTACTAGGAGTCTTAGCTGGAGTCTCCCTCATAGATTGTTGGGAGTTTGTTTTGCATTAGGTTTCTACATTGCCCTCAGCCCCCCACCCCAATTCCAGTTGTCTCTTCCAGTTTGCTCTCCATCCTCTCTTCACCTGATCCATCTTTTTTTCTGTCCCCACCTGCTCTTAGTACACCCACAATATCTATTCTGTTTTTCCTTCCCAGGAAAATCCATGTATGTCCCTAAGCCCTTCTTGTTATTTTGCCTGTCTGGGTATATGGATTATAGCCTGATTATCCTTTTCTTTGCAGTTGATATCCACTTATAAGTGATAGACCACGTTTGTCTTTCTAGGACTAGGTTACCTTGTTAAGGATGATTTTTTCTAGTTCTGTCCATTTGCTTGCAAATTTCATCATATCATTGTTTTTAACAACTGAGTAATACTACATTCTGTAATTGTACCACTTTTTTTTTTTTATCCAAAGAGTAGTCCTGCAGCTGATAAATACCTTCAGCAAACTGACTGGATACAACATTAAGTCAAGTAAAATCAATAGCTCTCCTATAAACAAATTACAAAGGGGCTGAGAAAGAAATCAGAAAAACAATGCTCTTCACAATAGCCACAAATAATATATAATATCTTGGGGTAACTCTAAGCAAGTGAAAGATCTGTATGATAAGAGCTTTAGTTCTTTGAAGAAAGAAACTGAAGAAGATATCTGAAAATGGAAACATTTCCCATATTTTTGGGTCAGTAGGATAACCAAAAGCAATCTATAGAATCAATACAATTCCCACCAAAAATTCCAATTAATTCTTTACAGACATTGAAAGAATAATATTCAACTTTATATGGAAAAACAAAACAAAACAAATCAACCCAGGGTGGCAAAAACAGTCCTGCACAATAAAAGAACTTCAGAGGCATCACCCTGATTTCACGCTCTCTTATAGGACCATAGTAATAATACCCACATGCTATTGGCATAAAAACAAGTTGATCAATGAGACCCTGTCTCCTCTTAAAGAAGGCTGTCTTCTTTTCCTTCCAATTCGCAGCTTACATCTTCATCTTTGCTCACTTTGGGAATTTCCACATTACCCCTGGAGTTTGGACATATGATCTGCCTTGTTTTCCTATTGCTGTCTAAGTAATCTTGGAGACTCAATATGCCTAAAACAAAATGCATAGTAACCAATATTTATACTGTATACGTAAACTGCAGGGTGGTACACAATAAGCTGAACTTCCGTACTTCTGGGACAGCAAATCAGCTCAGTTATAGAGCTTGGCACTTTTATCCCAAGTTGGTTACCTGAGTGGTCTCTCTGCTGGTGTGATATGCAAACATATCTGTTCATTCCTTGAATACTTTCACTGAGTCATTATTGAATAAAACATATCTTCACATAGCTGTCTCAGAAATAGCTAGGTATTAAAAATGTTCAGTATTTTCTTTACTTATTACAAGGAACATTTAATACAGAACAGAATTTTTATGAATAATAACAAAATGATTATAAAGATTTTCTGGAAGGAGAAACTACTTACATTGAAATTTTTCTGAAGAACCTGATGTTCTGTACAATAGAGTATCTTCTACTATAAAAATATAACAGCTAATTCAGAAAGTGGAAAATAAAAGATAATGATGCCATAGTAATTTCTTTGAGACTAAACTAATTTTCCTTAAAATGCTATCTAATTGATTGCTAATATTAGCTTATATCTTAAGATGTTCTTATCAAGTATATACTTTTCAAAATGTATACTTTTATACATTGATTAAAACAGTGACTGCATTCATTTTTACTTAACTGAATTTTATAACTGGGACAAGGTCTCTTTGACATCGATTCATTTACTGGGGAGATATAACGTGATGGACTAAGGTAAGTAGAAGAAAGTGTGCAAGTAAAGCTATGGAAGATGTGTATTATTCCTTGTTCATCAAGGAACAGGTGGTATCCTTCTCAAATGTTTATTATCCCACATTATTTGTCTATGTTTGTGGTTTTTGCTGTTTGTGATCAGAAGCAGGGATGATGTGCTATCACCGGATAGTGTTTGGTAAACATTTTGTTCTCCATTAACTGTCATTCTTCATTTGCATATGCTGAATGCACACAGAGCATCAGAAAATATGATAAGAATAGTTCTATTAACATAAGCTAAAATGAAACTGGTAAAACCATTTAAATTCTGTAAAATATTTCTTGTATCCCAAACAGCCTTTGTAAGATGTGGTAGTTATAAAATTCTTGATATACTAATGCTTTGTTTTATAGTCAGCCTCCAAAGTCTAGTGTATATTTTGCATTTAAAATAAATCCCAGTGTAGACTCACACTGGCATATAGGATTTCTGTAGAGTGAGTACTGAGGGAAACACATGAAACCATTCAGGATCTGCTCTGAAAATCACATAAGTCCTTGGCCACATATGGGTTTGATCACTGTTGCTAGTCCAAATCTCTGTGCTATTAATTCTATTCATATTACTTTTAAAAAATTGGCAAAACTAGTCCGTCAGTAAAGTTCATTTTAAAAATTTGTCTTAATGGAGCAATTAGAAACTTTAATTTCTTTTTAAAATTTGAAATTAATTCAGTATTGCAATCTGGCCCATTTTTCATTTCCACTCAGTCACACTATTGCATCCTGTTTGTAGAGGTGACTGTAGAAGAACTCTTTCTCTCTCCTTGAAGAATAGCTTCCACAAACCAGAATCTGGTAATTGCCATTCCTACCCTCTCCAACGTCCTTTTCACCCACGCCAAAGGCCATCCTGCCCCACGTCCTCTTGCTAATCTCTCTCTCTCTCTCTCTCTCTCTCTCTCTCTCTCTCTCTCTGCTACCACTATTTATTATTACCTTTCTTATTTGTAGAATTCTGAAGCATTTATTTCTCAGTGTTTAAGTCAGAAATCATTAGTCATCAGTGAATCTTTCAAATCTCAACCACTGAAGAAACAATAGCTAATTTAGATAGAGAAAAGCTTCCCAGTTAATGTGAGTAGAGGATAATGTTTTACTTCCATACCAACATTTGAGAGTATTTAAAATATCTTCTCTCATTCTCAACAGTTTAATAATGTATTTGTTTATGTACTTTATTTTGTTAAGACAGAGTGTTTGAATTTTATCTTTAAGCCCATGTGACATACTAACTTATAAAACAGTGTATTGTGATCACTGAAGGAAACAAAATTCTGTTTTCCATGTTCACTAGATTGGGTCAAGAAAAGTATTTTTCAGCAGCTAACTAGCATGGATTGTGTAACAATACATGTCTGTATTCTTCTCTTTCTTTTGACTTAAGCTGTTCTCAATTGTTAACAGATCTTTCTTTAGATCTGTTCCTCAGTCATGCCTCATAGCCTTAACAAATGACAGCTACAATAAAGGAGAAGTCACCAGTTATTCCAAATTTTTAGGCTTATTCAACATGCTATAATGTTATAATTCCTTCTGAATGTGAAGGAATTATTTTTTCTAACCTTATTATACTTATTTTCTTGTAAATTAAAGGTATTTCATAGATGCATATAGATAATTAAAGTATAATGATATTAATAATATGTTACATTGTTTCCTCTTTTAAGTATCTCTGTCCAGAGAGACTTCCCATTTTTACTTGGAGCTTATTTCTTGTAGTAACATTTATCAGCGGGGAACTACTGACATTTAGGCAGAATGGCTTATCATTTTGTGGTGCTTTGCCACACGTTACAGAAACTTTAGTGTCTTCTACCTACACATTAAATGACAGTAGCTAGTATCTCATTCTTCACTTCTCAGTCAGAAAGAAGTGCTTCCATACCCACCTGTCTCCCCACATTTCCAACACATCTGGGCGGTACAGTAAGCAACATTTTACCAGTATTGTTATTTCTCCTATTACCTTTTTATCGTAACATTCATCATATATCAGGCATTATTGTATGTGTTGCACCAGGAATAACGTGTTTAATGCCTGCTCACAATGCTATTATTCTAGGTTGGCAAGAGAAATCAAGCAGCTTGCCACTTTAACAAACTGGAATACAATCAGGTTTCACATAGGTCCAGAAGTCCTATCCAGACTCCAACATTTAAATATTGCTCCATTTATGTATTATAAGACAGATATATACTAAGCCAGCAATAGTTTTCTGTTGTTAAGCCATTTTACATTCACTCTAAAATGGTTCTTAGTTAGTTCTTTGAGAGTTTTGATTTCTGATGATCTGTTTTGATCATATTCATGATCCCACCCAGGATGACTTTATCTGCCACCCATTCTTCTAATTTCTTTTTCTTTCAAGAAAAATTTATGCTCTCCAAATATTCTTGGCAGTGTGGTCTTTCACTAGAGTGTAGTCAACTTATCAAAGGGTAAAATCTTAAGGAAAATTGCCTCTTACTGTCAGTTACTAACATTCCCATTTACTCTACAGCTAGAGGTGAGATGATGTCCCCACCCGCCCTTTACATCTTGGGCTTTAATTTTTTTTTTTTTGCATGTGCTGAAATTTCTGGGGTCATATGTGCAGCTGCCTGCTGTGTCCAGGTATTTCTTTGTAATTATTCACTGACTCTAAATTTTATATTCTGCCCATTCCATCTTCCACAACAATCCTTGAGCCTTTGATAGGGGAATGAAGAACATATGTTCCAATCAGAGTTGAGAATTCTGCATTCTCTTGTTGTCTGCACATTGGACAGCTGTGGGTCTAGTGTTGATTATCTACTGCAGATAGGAACTCCAGTAATGAGGGCTGAGAAATTAATTGGTTTATGGGTTTAAAGATAAGTCATAGGAGTCAACTTAGTTTAATACGATGTCCATTTAGTAGCATAGTAGTAGTTCTCCCTTGGATATTATGTCCTGTCTATCCAGAGGTTCTTGGTTTGATATTGGTGCCAGAAATGGACTTCATACTGTGAAGTGGGACTTAATAAGAAAGTGGTTATTACTCCTAGTATGTTATGTCACTACTGCACCAGTGGACATATTTTACCAGGACAGTCTTTTAGAAGCTTTCTGGGTACACAGATGGGTGTGTTTGCTTTTTTCCTCCAGCAGTTTTCATAGCACGTTCCAGTACTATGATAGTTGTCTAGTAGGGATAAAGCTTCTGGCCTGTACTGATTTAATTTCATTATGTTTAAGACTCAAGTGAAATGGTGTCTTTAGAAATTCTGTGTTACTATCAAGTTCCTGTGAGTGACTGAGAGCAGAGGAAGAACCCTATAATGTATGAATGTGTTGGAGGGCTGTCTATGTGACTTCATTGGCCAACAACTGCAAAAGATGTAACCCATTTCCATTTCTGGCAGTGAGACTGTTGTCAGCCTCCGATGTCTAGTTGAGGCATTGTTGCCCTGTAATTATGTAATGTCATATATACACATACACATACATACATGGCTATAAATCATACACATGCACACAAAATTTATAAACACTTACTAGCTCTAAGTTGATATATAGATTTGAATATATGGGTTAAACAAAACATAATTATACATAAAATCTGACTACTTTAAGACAAGAATTAAAATGACTCACACATTGTCTTCATTTTTAAAATAACACAATTATTAATTAATTGGCTTGTCTTAAGTCCCGTATTTGCTAGTTTTGATTAGATACCTCCATGGCATCATTTCCACATAAGTCACTGGGTGAGAGCTTTACTCTACAGATTCTTTCAATTCAGATATTTCATAATTCTCCCTTTCTGATAAGAGCTTCATAGTTTAATCCCCCCAGGTGATATAAAGTATTGAAAAGAAATACAAATGCATTCAAAGTAGAGTGTTCATTTAAGTACATTTTTCTTCATAAAGATATTCCATTTTTTATTTACTGCCCTCTTGTATGTACCCTTTCTTTAAAGTCACCTTGAAATGTAAAATCAAAAACAAAACAAAACAAAAATAACCACAAACAAACTTAAAACAAATAACCAGAAAACCCACTAATAATATTACTAATATCCTTTAAAAGAAAACTAATAAGATTTCTTTAGAGAAGGAAAGGAGGAATGAAAGGATGGGGGGATGAAAGAGGAGAATAAGAAAAACTGATCCACCAACCAAAGAACCTATATGGGCTGGAAATAGGCCTCCCTACACATATGTAGCAGATGTGCTGCTTGGTCTTCATATGGGTCCCGCACAACTGGAGCTGGAGCTATTCCAATAGCTGTTGCCTGTCCATGGGATATGATCTAGCTGGGCTGCCTTGTCTGGCCTCAGTGGGAGAGGATGGGCCTAACTTTGCAGAGACTTGATGTGCCAGGATGGAGGGATACCCAGGGAGGCCCCACCCGCTCAGAGGACGAGGAAAGGCGATATGGGGGAAGGGGTGATGGGAGAGTAGTAAGCAGGATGTAAAGTGAATAAGTAAAAACAAACAATCAAAGAAATGAAAAAGAAAAGAAAACTAAACTGCGATTAAATATTTAATGCTGCTAAAATTTGATGACAGACCACTTATGAACAAAACGTGGCTCATCACCTCAGTAGCTCCCGCAGTGTGTCTAACTAATGTAAGTATCACTCGTCAAGAGAAAGGTGTACTTGTCGAAGTGCCCATATCCTGTATTAATAAAGGAAAACAGCTGACTTGCTCTCGGCTGAAGGGAGGGAAATTATCACTACACTCAGAGAATGAACTGACATTGCTTTCCGTTTCCACACTCGCCAGCAGCTAATGAAAATGAGACGCCTGCTGAAGGCGTTGACAACGTGTTGGATTTTGATCTGCACCTTGTGCATCAAACTCATGTTTAGTAACCTTGTCTATTGAAATGACAAGTTTAATCCATGTGTTCTCTGCATTGACTGTTATTGAAAACTGAGTCTGATCTCCTTGTCTCCTATGCCTAAGCCATTGCTGACAACAGGACACCAAAAAGCCGGTGGTCAGCCATCCTTTAAAAAAAGGGTCTTGTTAGCCATCAGGGGGAGGAGAGGCCCTTGAGCCTAAGAGTGTTAGATCCTCCAGTAGAGGAGAATGCCAAGGAGGGAAGACGAGAGTGGGTGGGTGGGAGAATACCCCCATAGTGGCAGGAGGAGGGCAGAGGGAATGGGGAGGTTCCAAAGGGGAGATATGGAAAGGGGGAAACATTTGAAATGTAAATAAAGTAGGAAAAAGAATTAAAAAAAAAGACCAACAGCTTCCATATATCTATAGTGCTATATTCCATATATCTATGTATGTTCTTTGTTCTGATTTTTGTATAATTTTTTTGTATAATTTTAAATTGATAATTTTTTGTATAATTTTAAACTGAAATTACAAATATACACATTGTGCTTTTAAAAAGTAAATAAATAGATCTGAAGTGTCCTTATGTTTTGATGTATTTCCTTTTATTGGTTAGGCAGATGGTTAGAAGGTGTCGCCCCAGCCCCAACACACAGAGAAATAAATGCAATGAATTATTGATTCTACTTAGCCCATATAAAAGACACAAAATCCTGGTATTTTATTTATAAACTGTAAGCCTTGATTGGGTAGGTTGTGAGATACTCTAACTTGCATTCCAGCCAGACGTCCCTTGTTATTTGCTGTTTGACTCTCTCCCAAGTTATTTCTGTTCCATCAGTCTGTCCTCACACTCCACTTCTCCTGGCCATGTCCTCATGGTCCATTCCCTCTCATGGTGGTCTCCTTCCTCCCTGGTCTCCCCTGAGAATCCTAACTTGATCCTCAAGCCCCACCTTTCTCTCGCTAGCTTTTTATTAACCAGTTAACTATAAATTGGGGAGCAGGGTTTACATACTTGACAGGGACAACCAGATCTTGGGGGCCAGTATTTAGTATTTGAATACATAGTAGCACCAGACCAACCTCCAACATACACACACACACACACACACACACACACACAATTATATTTTATATTCACCTGTTTATATCCACAACAGGAATAAAGAAAGGATTTACAACCATATATTATATAACACTTCACTAAAACACAATTTAAAGTTTAAAATCATATGGTAGTAAAACATTTCAAATTTTATATCATCATCACCACCATCATCATCATCATCATCATCATCATCATTTTGTGTTCATTGTGAGTGGAAGGAGCAAATAAGCCCTGGAATGTCTATGGAATTTGGAGGAAAGTGTCCTAGAGTTGGTTCTTTCCTTTAATGTTTACATATATTCTAGGGATCAAACTCAGACTGTTAGTCTTGCATGGCAAGTGCTACACTCATGGAACCATTTTGCTGGCCCAGCAATAAAATCTCTTACCACTCAGTTAAGCAGAAAATGCAATGAACCTCACATCTTATTTTTTAACATGAAATATTTTACAGTGTTTAATATTGCATCATCTCCTTTCTGGTAATTGCAGATAACTATTACAGGTTTCTTTCATTAAATATAATTTTCTTAGGTTTATTTTCATTGATTTAAACCTTTATATATTCATGTGAAATTGAGATGTTTTATATAATCATGGCTTTAAAATATTCACACAAACTAATGAGATTATATCGTCTGGCCATCCTTTTTCTTCCATAATCTTCAAAGTAGATGGAATAACCCAGGCAGAGACCTCAAATAAAATTGCTAAATTTCCTATTTAAATACACCTTTCTAAATACTACTTCCTATCCTAGATTTCTTATGCCTTCCAAGTTACTGATCAAATATGCAACCTCATTTCTGCACATGGCATACAATTGCACCTAAGAAAGATTTATTAAATATATGTCCTTAATTCATGAATTAATAATTGAAGTACTAGTTTACAAACAACGAATTTAAAATTTCAGTAATAAAAAGATATGAGATAGGAGTAAAAACCTCTTAAATAGTTAGAAAATATGTTCACTTGTCTACAAAGATATACAGCAAAACATTAATGAGAAGAGAAAGAATTTCAAAGTCGATGTATAATCTGGTTCTAGAGTTTGCTATTCGTTTGTTAATTAGATTTAGATTAACGCGAGTAAACTCTTAAAGCAATAGCCTGCACTTTAGTACTAATTTTTTCCAACTTTACTTACATCCACTAAAATGGTATTTGGGATCTTATACAATCAGATGTCGCAGCATAATAGCAGTTCAAAATGTCCTATTCCCAGGATAACTGAGAGAGTTTCTTATCTGTTTTTGCAAGTAGTTTTTCATAAACTTTCTAAAAATATGTTTATATATTTATATAAACATATGTGTGTGTTTATGTGTGTGTGTGTGTGTTACTGAGATAGAAATCTCCTAAAACAGAATAAATGGTACAGTTTATTTTCCTACAGTAAGTACACTTGTGTACTGTCTACTGGCTGTCTTCCCTGACCTAGACCCTGTTTGTTGTCTATCCCATTATTTAACATGACTATCGAATTTATTTCCTGACTCTGCTTTCTCTTCTCCTTCATCCAAAACCATTGACTTCAGTTTAGTTTTCTTCCTAACTCCATTGATGTTTCTTTCATAAATTGCATGTTGCTAAGTATAGATGACCAATAGTCTGCTTAATCTTTCATTGTGGTTTAGTTCACCTTTTTATGAGTTCTAATTTTCTGCTGTTTTCAACTGGTCAGCTGAGGTTCAAGCAAGTCATGGAAATTTATGAGTTTTTCATTGCTTGTCATGCTAAGAATTATTTAAGCACAAACACCGTGAAAGCTCAGCAGCTGGTCTGGTTCTTGGCATGGCTTTGAAATGACTAATGGATGGATTGTGCACTTGGTATGTTCATGATGGGAAAACTGATGATTCATGTGCTGGCTGGAATAGAGCAAAATAGCCAGGATTTCATGATAATTCTCCAAAAGCTCTTTCGGAGATCCATGAAGAAAGTCTGGAATAACTTAATGTGTAAACCATAATGAGCAAGCCCTTTACCTTAACCTGTGTCACAACATATATCATCACAAGAAGGATAGGGCAGTGTAGTCAGATATCACAGTTATATATATATATTATATAATATATATTATATATGTAATATATATGTATACATACTAACAATTTCTTTAAAGTCATGACAGATATAGAGTCATATATATATATATATATATATATATATGCACCACGGTTTCATAGTGCCATTAATTGTTTGTTCTGTTAGCATATGTACCTTGTGTAATTCTCACTATAGTATAAAACTGTTATAAAATATAAAAGTCAGTACAATTATTATAATTTGTCTATGTATAGTTTATAAACTATATCATAGGATTTGACATATAAGACTAAGCAGTAATATGTACAAATCAGTACAAGACCAGTTCAGGCATCTACAGGAAACCTGGAACAAAAACTTTGTGAGTAAAGAGAGATTGCACTGTAGTACTTTATCTCTTAAAACACTTCCCACTAATTACCTTGAAGTTGACTTGTTTAGAGGAACGGCTTCCTCATATTTTGCTTGTCTCTTTGGCCTCATCTTTCTACTGTATCATTTAACCCTATCTATAAAGTGCTAGAAACTTTTGGGCTTCTATCCTAGGATAGGTGGCTCCTCTCACTGAGCATCACTTATACATTATCTCACACAGTCCTGGGGATTCCTACACCACAGATATGTGAATATGACCTATGTAGTTATCTTTATCTCATTGTTGCTTATATTTCATCTACCTTGAGAATGTGTCTGTGATCGAACTCATGCAAAATCCCACTAGAGTCCTTTCCTCATGCACCAATCTCCTTTGTTTATCTCTGTCCCAGTATAGCTATACAATGCTACTTAGGTCACAACTTGAGTACTGTCTTGGACTTCTCTCCATCTTGATCCCATCCATAATCACCCAAACCTATAGATTCCACTGTCAATATTTTCAATGCTATTTTTCCCAGACCACTAACTAATATTTTGTAGTTTACACAAGTTTTAAACTTGTTTCTTTTCTTTAACTTTGCTTCATCCTATGTAGTCTCTACACTTCAGTAATCTTTCTAAAACACAAATTTAGTGTTAGCATTTCTGTGCTCATATTTTTCAGTGATTCTTACTATACGGGAGGGGAATTCCAGACTTCTTAGAAGACATCGTATTTTCTCAATTTATTTGTATACTTTTTGTCTTATTCTTAATATAAGCTACATTAAACCCATTTCTATACTTGTTTGTTTGGTTTCATTCATATGGTGATTTCATAGCCTAGAGCTGCCTGCACAGAGTAGACACCTAATCTGTGTGCCATTAATCAAACAGATGTGAATTTATAAAATTTGTCTTTGGTAAACGAAAGCCTAAAAAAAATATACTTTACTATTATTTTGTTAAAGAAACTTAAGAGTAAGAAATGGTTGAATTTTAAGCAAAATATAGAACTTTTAACTATATTATGTCAATAGAATGAATCCATTTCATTTTTCTTTCACATGAAATCTCCATAAGTTTATCAAATGGTGAAAACTATTTGTATTTTGTGAGATTTGTTTTAATAAAAGAAAAATATTTACTCTGGAATTTGACAAATTTCTTATGATTATTGTGTCACATTTAAGTGTGTAAGTTAACTATAGAAAATGTCCATGGTAAAGATCTGATAATAAGCCACAGACTCAAGAATTTTTAAGAGTCATTTGTTTGAAAATTTGAGATCAATGGGAAAATAACATGCATTTTTATGTCATATCTATAATTAAAGCAATTTCATGTTTAAGTAGGGCCTCATCACCTCAAACAACTGATCTTTTTGGAGGATAATCTACAATAGGCATTCTTAGAATTTTAAAGTTTACTAAGTAGCAAGGAAATTTCAGAAAAAAGAAAGAAAAAAGAAAAAAAAAAGAAAGAAAAAGACAAAACAAACCTTAGCAGATAGCAAAGAGATAGGAAAATATCATCAAAGCCAGTGCTTACAACATCCAGGAGAAAGTGACTGGAATGCTCTGTTTGAGTTCCCAAGAGACAGATTATCTCAAAGCAGAATGTTCCTGCCACAGGAGGGTTTCTGACTTTTTCTTTCCCCCGCAAGCATTTTTATATTGTGGGATAAACAATAATAACCTCCATTGGTTATATTCTACCTGTTTCCCAGATTCTAATGTTTTTAATATTCTTAGTTGTTTGCTTTTCTCCCTTCTCAATGCTACAGTGTCAGGGTCAGTCTGCCCTAGAACAAGGAGTCTTGGGAATCGCTTGACATTTGAATTTGAAACTAAGAGAGCCATCTTGTTCCCAAAGTCTGCTATCAACAAGAGTAGAGGACACATAATAATTTACCAATGTAATTTATATTATAGTAATAATCACTTAAATGTGGTCCTAAGTTCTGTAGATAGGTAGAACTGGGTACCAGGAAACCCTTTGCCAATATTTCTGCTTACATCTTTTTACAGACAGGAGCCTGGCATAGCTCTCCTCTGAGAGGCTTTACCGGCAGCTGACTGAGACAGATGCAGCCAGCCATTAGACTGAGGTTGGGGACTCCTATGGAAGAGTTAGGGGACAGACTGAAGTAGCTGAAGGGGTTGGCAACCCTGTAGGAAGACCAACAGTCTCAACTAACCTGGACCCCTGGGAGCTCCCAGAGACTAAGACACCAAACAAAGAGCATATATGGGCTGGCTCATGGCTCCCGGAACTTATATATGGTTTCAGTGGGAGAGGATGTGCCTAATCCTGTAGAGACTTGAGGTCGCAGAGAAGGCTTCAGGGGGAGCACCCTTTAAGAGGTAAGGGGGAGGGGGAATGGGATGAAGAACTGTGAGAGGGGGATGGGGGCAATGTTTGGAATGTAAATAAATAAGTAATTAATTAAAAAAAATTTAACTGATACCATGTCTTTAAATGCATACAAATATATAACAGAGTAGAACGCTTTTAAAATTTGTCAAATAGCAAGCCGATGTCATATGAGTAGCACACCAAAGAAAGAATTCTAGGGTCTAAAGGTATTCATCATTGCTACAGACATGTTTAGCATGCATGGACCCTTTTCAATATCCTAGCCCCCTTACATATGTATACATATGTATATAAAATAATCTGTAATGTCAGTGTTCTAGTTGTATACATTAAATATTACCATTTTGGTAGAAGTATATATTATATATATATATATTAAATTTTTAGGAGTTTTCATTTTGTTCATTTTTATTATATTATTTACAACCATGAACATATTTAATCTATATAACTAAAGCAATGATATGAATGTGCTTCTTTTCTAGTTTATATTTCTTTCTTTGTCTCTTTTTAAATGAATTTATACTCAGAGATTGTAGTTCAGGCTGACCTCAAACTTATAATTCTCCTGCCTTGGCCTACTAATCACTTGGATTATAGGTATGGGTCGCTATGCCCAGGTAACATTTTACAATTCTTATCTGGTATAAATTTCTTAACTTTGTTGGAAACTATTTGATAGTATAATTTATTTCAATATTTTAACTCAGAGATTTAATACTATTTTTTTAAAAGTATTAGAGTATTAAGTATTTAAGGGATTTTTAAATATTTCATGGAGTTAGACTCTAGAAAGCAGAGTTCTGAATATCAAGGTCTTACTACTTATACTGCATTTTAACTTTTGCCCCAATTAACTCTTTTCACTTATGAAAATCTTCCCTCGGTGTTTCCAAACTAGGGAAATGGATGACAAAAATTGACCTAAGCTTTTTATTTTCTAGGTCAACAAGTAAATACATCTGATACAGCTTATATAAGTCTCAGAAATGTATACATACAAAAATAGATCTTTAAGAAATATTGGAGTTACTTTTCCAAAGTGCTCAGTTTTGTGATTATCAATTCTTCACCTGTCTCTCTGTTCACAACATATGTAGACAGAAGTGAGAAAACAAAAAGTCAGTCATATCCCCCCCTTCACTGTGGATTTTGAGTTTCATCACAGAGTTTGTTATGGTCTGTGAAGTGTTAGTCGATGTGCCAAGAACAATATTTTCATGTGTAGATTCATCTCTTGGATGGCCCTCTCAGACTTTTGTCATCTGTCCTGAGAGTATGGTGCCAGGAGTAGGAGGTGGGGTTCAAACAAAGGAGAAGGTGTGTAAACCTCAAATGCAAGTCATGACCTTAAAAGATCTCAGCTTGGTTTAGCAAAACCACAGGTAATGCCTCATTCTATAAATGAAAAATAAATATTACCTTTAAACCACTAGAAATTACAGCTATGCTTCTTACACAGATGTGCTTTTGAGAAAAACATGTCTGATACCCTTCATATTTCCTGGTGTATCATTCATAAATATACTGTCTTCCACTCCTCTTTTATGATGTTTTACACACTTTAGGTTATTTATAGAAAGCACACTTTTTTCTAGATAATAATTATATCTAAAACATTAATTATTGTGTTTCAAATAACTTAGCAGTTATAGTTAGTTTATAAATTAATTTCATATCAGTTCTTTGAAGACTTATGTGTTGTAAAAGACTTGATAAGCAATATTCTTAATGAAAATTTTATTAATGGATATTCATTTCAAATTTTTCATTTATATAATAAAGCTGTTGCTTGTAGGAATGAAAAAATTTTAAAATATTTTTAGTTTTTATGAGTTTTGAGTTTAATATTTGAAGTTAACTGCTTTTCATATCTATGGTGTCAAATTTGACAGTAATTAACATAACATTATCATTGCACTAGTTATTTTCAGTCATGAGAAAAGAAAAAGTATTATGGAACAAAACAAACTAACATGCTAGCAAAATGAGATAGAAGTGTGGTTTGAATAGGTAAGCTGTGTTCTGCACCTGCAGATTCTCAGTGCCTTCCACCGGTGCATGTTTGATGTGGGGAGGGAGGAGACATTTTGTCAGTTTTGGAAGTTGAAGCCGATAGCTAATGTTCCTACCTAAAACACAATGAAATAAGCACACTGTAGACAATTTACAAGCAAACAGTCCTGTAAAGGGGCTCTCAGAAGTCTGGAGCTAAAGCTTTGTATGAATTCACAGTACTGTTGTGAATAATAGAAATGTTTGCATTTGCCACAGGGCCTTTCTATAGGGATCTCTTGAAGCAGTTTATAAAACTTCATAAATAAACTTGGTGTTCATAGATAGTAGAGGCTGTATTCTAGTCCATTAGTGTGTCACTTTAATTATTGTTCAGTGATTTGCACATCAAGAACCAGGACAAATAAACACTGCTGAGTGATAAATTAAAAGACAACCAGTGGCACCTTGCAGCAGGATAGCAACTCAACGACCTGTAGCAACATCCTCTATAAGCATAGTGCTTCTGCTGGTCTCCATGTTTTCTTTCCTCCTTTGTTTCTCTTGAGAACTGCTATAGCCTGCTGTTGGTGCAGGATTTTCAGGGCCTGACAATAGGCCACATCTGAGCAGCTGGAATTGTTATACTCTTTTTTTTTTTCTTTTCTTTTTTTCTTTGCCTCTTTTGTTAGTTTTTTCTATTGACACTTTTTTTTTTTTTTTTGCAAATTATCATTGAAATTTCTGAACACATGTAGAAAGTACATTCATAATTACCCGTTTTAGGAAGACAGTGTAATTTGAAGAATGGGCAGGGTAACCACTAACCTGTGTCCCAGTACCATTGGGGGATGGGGAAATGCAAAACAGTCTTGTAAGAACAGAGTTTAGAAGGTACACAGTGTATTGTGAGCACCTGGCTCTTTTTGGATGTGCTTGGCTAAAGGCCTAGTCACTGTACAATTGAAGACTAGGTTTGAGATTGTCTATGGATAACAGTTATTTATGAAATGTCTTCAGGAAATAATGATTTTCAATTTTAAGGATTTTTTTTATCATGTTATATCTTTACCTGTTGTTTTTTTTAATTGGGTATTTTATTTATTACATTTCAAATGTTATCTCCTTTCCCAGTTTCCCCTCTGCAAACCCCCCATCCAATCACCCTCCCCCTGCTTCTATGAGAGTGCTCCCTCACCCACCCATCCACTCCTGCCTCACCTCCCTGTTTTATATCAAATTTGGTTTTGGCTTCATAAAGTTGAGCTTTTCTCTTTTCTACTTTCTTTTAAAAGTGTATTTATGATGAATTTCTTCTCCAATTATTTAGAAGAGCAGAGCAGAGCAGAGTTCACTGCTGGAACCACATTTACTTCAACATAGTGGGCTTATTTTGTTACAGCACTTGAAAAATACGTTTATATCTTTCTATCTCATTTAGCATATTTTACTATATTTTGTTTCTCTTAATCTTTTAATTTTTATAGGATAAAATTATTCATAAGATTTTATTAGCTTTTCAACTATTTTTTTCTGGATATTGCTTTTGTTGGTTATTTCTAGGCTCAATTAGACCATGTTTGGAATACATGGTGTATAAAATTGAGATCTATTATAATTCAATGCCAGTTTCTACATGACTCATATAGAAAATATTCAAATATCTCATACATTTTTATGAAATTGTATATTTATATTTGAATAATACTTTGTATATAAGTAACAAAATTTGTTAAATGTAGTATTCAAAATATCAGAGTCAGAAATGTGTGTGTATGTATCTAGAAGCCAACAGTCACTTAGCTAATTCACTTTCAAATAGCTCATGAAACATGTATGTATAGTGTAAAATAGAAAATATTTTCAAATAAAACAAAATTTACCTGCATCAAAATATACATTATTGTATAGGAAAATGTGTTGTATATAATCTATATACATATCAATATCCATATCTATCTGTCTTTCTATCTATCTATCTATCTATCTATCTATAGAACAGAAAGGAGACTATGACGAAGAGGAAAAGATTAACATGGAGGGAGAAGAAGAGAGAATGGTGTGCGATGAGAACAGAAGGATTGTTGTCTGGGGAATTGAAATAGATCAGCAAGAAAGAAGGTGTAGAGGTGAACATGGGGGCTGTCAATTAAAAGGGAAGACTAACCACACAAATGTATAAAAATGTCACAATGAAGTTCCAGTCTTTATATACTAACAAAACAAAGTACTAAATAAATATCATATACAATAGAACACTAGATTAAAATTTTAAATGTCAATATTACTGCTTTTTGGTCTGTTTGCTGTAGTGTTTGCAGAGGGACATGCTACTGATTTCTACTGTGACATTACCGGCTTACTTGTTCACATCACTGATTTATGTATTTTTATTCTCTCTCTCTCTCTCTCTCTCTCTCTCTCTCTCTCTCTCTCTCTCTGTTTATGAATGATGTGCATATGTACAGATTCAGGTATGTGTGGCTGAATGTGTCTGTATAAAGGCCAGAGTTCCACATGGGCTGTTTTCCTCTCTAGATCTCCACTTTACTTTTTGAGACAAGGTCTCTTTCACTGAACAAGGAATTCACAGATTTAGCAAGAATATCTAAGAAGGCTCTCTAGGAGCCTCCTGTCTCCACCTGCTCCAGCCTGGAGTGCTAGGATCTCTGTGGGTTTGCTGTTGTTGTTGTTTGTTTGTTATTGCTGGTGCTTTGAGATCCAAACTCAGGTCCTCATACAAGTAGCTAAATTACTTTACTAATTGAACTAACTCAACATCCCAAGATTTTATTTTTAAAGACATCAAAATTTGAAATTATAACTCCCCTACAGGTATATCTCTTAATCATTATAAACTGCCATCTTTAGTTCTAATAATTCCTTATTTTGAGGGGGGTTAGAACAGTGCTCTTCCACCTAGATATATGCCCATCACTATTAATGCTGCTTGAGTTTTTATCTGATTTATTTATTGTAGTGAGGTACTTTGAATAAGAATGGCTCCCATTTCTCATACATCTGAATGGTTGGTCATAAAGGAGTGGCATCAAGAGGAATTAGGTGGTATGGCCTTCTTCAAGGAAGTGTGTCACTAGGGGTGGGTTTGGGGTTTCAAAAGCTCAAGCCAGACCCAGAGGCTCTCTCTTCCTGCTGTTTGTAGATCTGGATGTAGAATGTCCACTTACTTCTCCAGTATCATTAGATCTGGATGTAGAATGTCCACTTACTTCTCCAGCATCATTAGATCTGGATGTAGAATGTCCACTTACTTCTCCAGCATCATTAGATCTGGATGTAGAATGTCCACTTACTTCTCCAGCACCATGACTGCCTGCATACTGTCATTCTCTCCTCCATGATGACAATGGATTAAACTTCTGACACTGAATTCCAGATCCAATTAAATGCTTTTCTTTATAAGAGTTACCATGGTCATAATGTCTCTTCACAGCAATAAAGCATTTACTAATATATTATTATAATATATAATATTTATTTGACAAATATTATATAAATATTTATATATAATTTATATAATATAAATATAAAATACATTTATTTATTTTGTATTTATTTTTATATCTAACCTTTAAAAATATATTCAGAGTACATTCTTGTCTATTCATTTACATTGAGCTCTTCTACATTATCATTTTTGATTTTCCAAGTGGAACTCATACTTCACTTATATCAATGCAATAAATATTACAATTTTAAATTCATAACTTTAACATTGTTTTCTGTTATTTGAAATCTTGGGGATTTTTTACAATAATAACTTTTGTGGTGTTGGTATTAGACCCAAGTCACTATGACTGAGTGAATGAAATACATAACCATTCCTACATTTAGATTTTAATGTTTTGGTTTCTTTTTTATTTGTAAGCTTTTCTCAATTTTCAAATAAAATTAACACAAAGAAGTACACATTTACCTATTCTTTCCATGCATCTTGCATCCATAAGACCATACCTTTTACTTTTTTAAATAATTGAATTGTGTTTTGATGAAAATCTCGAGTGTGTGTGTGGGGGGGGATGTATTGTGTGTGTGTGTATTGTGTTTGTGTGTGAACCTTTAGTAAACAAAGAGAAAATTCTTCAGGTTTCTGCCTCAGAGGTCATAATGAAAAAACCTTGGTACATCAGTGCAAACAGCAAGTGGGTAGAACAGACTCATAAATCATTCTCACCTGGGACTGACTTTGAAAAGGCACCAGAGAAAAGCACACTGATAAGACTTGAGCAGTGAACCTCATCCTCACATTGCAGCTAACCCAAGGTAAGTACT
Source organism: Rhynchomys soricoides (assembly GCA_019843965.1). Lineage (NCBI taxonomy): Eukaryota > Metazoa > Chordata > Mammalia > Rodentia > Muridae > Rhynchomys > Rhynchomys soricoides. The sequence continues at coordinate 8,627,785 of JADRCH010000040.1, read as the reverse complement.
CACTTTCACTCCTCTGTGTGTGTGTGTATTACATTATATATTATATATAATGCATATATTGTACATGTACACACACACACACACGTGTATTGAGAAAGAAATACTTTGACAGAAGATCCATTGTAAGTCATAATCACAAATGGCCGAACAACTTCACTTCCACACACTTATAAAGTGCAACTATAGAATATTCTACATTTTCTGTGAGGTGTGATGAATATCAGTCAACACTGAAAGTACCTGGCTGTCAATTCTCACAATTTGTAAAAATGATCTAGATGTACAAAAAAGACATTTTCACAAATCTGTTAAAGAGATGTATGTTTGTAAGTGGAACTTCAGGATATTAAGGTATTATGTAGCCATCTAAAGACCTACTTGGCTAACTCTGGTTTTTAAAAAAATCTTATGTGGAAGCATTTAATATATTACTTTCCTCTCCTGCTGAAGAAGACTGGCCTTCCTGTACAGATGAGGTGAGTCAACCATAATGGGGAAGTGTCCTCTGCTTTACAGGAAAATCTGCCTCATGGCGTCAGTTTCTATGCATCAGGACTGAGGTCATTGTTTTGAGAACAGAGATGGTCAGCTCCTACATGCACAGCATTGTGATCACTTACAGAAACTGGTTCTCAGGAATGACCTTAGAAGTTCTTGACCATTGAAGGATTAATGTACTCTACACACTAGAAGTCTCCATGCAGAAATTATTGAAAGTGGTAAGCTTCTTTCTTAGAACATTTGAACAAATAGCCTTTGGCCATAGGAAAAAATGACTTGAGGTTTCCCCCATATTTATCTTTGTGGTAAGAATAGTCTTAAATACCTAATATGAAATACCTTTATGATACTCTCCTTCAAAACTACTTTGCTACATCTTTGTTTCCAATGTAATCAACAAGTTGATATCATTATAAGCTATGAATAATAGGTGAATATTCTTCTGCAATCTGGGTAGGTATTTCTTCATTATCTGAATCACCTATAAGTACCACTATGTGGCATGTGATATATTTACCCTGCATACATATTACCATGACAGGAAGAATCATTTCTTTCAGACATAATCTAAGTCTTCTCTGAGTATCACTACAATTACTTACCACAATTAATTAAGCCTCAAATGCCTGTGTTTAATAGTATTTCATTCAGAGGTACAGTATATAATACCTACATGTTTTTCTCATTTCGGAAACCCTGATGCCTACTGTTCCTGTTTTATACTATTCCAGGACTGTGATGAGCATAGAAAAACAACTTTCTACTACTTCTTCAGCTCTTCCTTCTTCATTGGGACAAGTAAATATTTATTCTCAGTCGCATCCAAATATCCTGCCAATTGTATTTGTCTATGCAGTAAGTATTGATTGGTTAAGAAGCACAGTGCCATCCACTACTGCTGCTGTTCATTCTCATGCTGATGATTAAGAAACATTTAATATTTCTAGGCAATTCAGGTTTCCTGTACTGTTTCTTTTTTCTGTAATATTTCTTTGAGTTAGGCTCACCATCAGTGATACACCATACACCATAACTGTGTGTATGTTGGTGTTGGTATGAAAGACGGAACCCAGGGCCTTTAGCATGCTATTAAAGTACCACAATTCTGAGTTATCCTAGCATTCTTGGATATATTTCCTTTAGGTTTTGTGCTTTGATTTAACAGCTGCACTCATTAGTACGTTAGTAATAGATTCCACTGGATTCTTGTTTTTTAAACCAACATGCTAAATGATAGCTTCTATAAGAGTAGGGATGTGCATTAGGTAGTGAAATGTGAGGTAGTAACTTGCACTTGGCTCAAAAATCACAGTTGGAAGTTGTAGATCAAGTGTCGCTCTGCCTCAGGGCCAGCCTGGGATGGGTAGTATAGATAGATGGAACTCAGGTGGCATGGTCCTCTGAACTATGTATTCCTAAATCCACTTGTCAATGATGGTCTTCAGTTGAATGGTTTGATTGATTCTTCAACCCCTGATATTGCTGCAAAGTGGTATTCCCTCCCATTTTGGTTGTCAACTGCAGGACAGTATACAGCAGGTAGGCAAATTCTGCAATCTTGAATAACCTCTGTGACTGTTCTCAAAAGGCAAACTTCCATCCTGCTCAATGCCCTCCTTCAGCTTGTTCTCCTGCAATCTATTGACAAATGCTAGGATGCTCTTGTACTCATCAACCCTACTGTGAGTCTGAATAAGTTCTAAGAGGGAGAGCCAGGGAAGTCTTGAAATCCTCAGACAGTACACAGAGTTATCATAATACCTGTCAGCATTTGGTGCTCCATCAGTTCAGTTACATCAATCTCAACTATACCTCTATACCACTGAGATCAATTCACTCATCTCCAGTGTTACTGTGTAACAGACTCATTACCTGACTGTTGGATAGGAATGATCTGGAGCAAGATTCCAGGCCAGGAGAGACCATGCTTAGGGCAGCAATAGCTCTTGCATATCATGTTCCTTCACAATTCCTTCCTCTCACAACTTGGTCATGACTTCCTAAGCAGCTAAGCCTCAAAGAATTGCATGGAATTGATGACCATACAAGGGAAGGGATCAACCTTGTCTACTGACTAGCAGCCCCACCCTTGAGGTCTTTGATGCCTGGTAGGAGAAAGGATTTCATGCCGACATGACTGCTGCTTGAGATGCACACACTACAACTAAAGCTGCCCTTTAAAACAATGAGATCATTGTTGATTGATCTCTACCTCCGCTGGATTCTTATTGGATTTTTTTTGCAGTAAAACCAGTTGGCAGTTTAATTGCTGCTCTTCTAATGTGATCTCAAATTTCTTCTGGATACTTTCAAGATTTTACTTTTTAGAGAGCTTTTGCTAGCCCAGGGTGTGTTACAATATCTCTCAGAATCTATTAGTGACTGCGTCTTTTCCTTAGCCTGGCAGACTCTGCTAAAGTACGTTATCTCAAAATGTAAGAATCTTTTCTGTGAGCTGATATCCATGACTGTTTTGCTTTTTAAATTATTTATTCCCACTAACCTTTTTGATGTATTCTGATGAAAATCATTTGTATTATTTCATACAATACTTACTTATTTAGTCTTCTCAGTAGAGGGGTTGTCCACAAAGAACTACCTGATTAAACTTTCTGAAATGGATAACATAATGTTCTACATAGTCCAGAAAAATTAAAGCATGTATTTTATATTTAAGTTACCAAAATTACTAAAGAGTAGCAAGTAATCAAATGAGGTATAAGATTTTAAATAAAACTGTCATGAATATCAAAATGATATGATTGTTAGAGTAAAGTAAAAGTGGCAAAGTTTAGATATGAACTTTTTGATCTATGTTTTCTTTTTGATCTAAAATGTCACACAACTTAGTTTGCTAAAAATTCTGTAATTCATGCTATGGACTAATTTGTGCCTATTTTACTTAGTAGCAACTATATACTGTTGAAGGGCAGTTATATAACCACTTATGTACTGGTCATGTGAGGGTACATTAATGTAAATATTGTGGAAATCAGTGTGGATGTTACTTCATAGGAAAACGTCCTTATAATCCAGATATTCCTGTACTGACAAAACAAAGGGATAAGGATCAGCATAATGATGAACACCTAACATTTCACATTTACTGAAGAATGAGTTACAGTAGCCAAGATGTCTATCAAGGAATGAATGAACAAAGAAAAAATGGTATTGAAACGCAGTGGAATCTCACTCAGATGTAAAGAAGAATGAAATTAGAGCCTGCTGTGGTCAGTCACACCTGTATTACTAGCACGTGGGAAATGGAGGCAGGAAGGTTGTCACAAGTTCCAGGCCATCTAGGCTATAAAGTGAGACTTGGTCTCAAAAAATATACACAGAAGCAAAGAATTCAATCATGTAATCCTTGGTACTGGAACTCACAATGTTAAGCAGTAATCCAAAATAAGGAAGGTTAGTACATGTTTGCTATTATACGTAGACTCTAAGGAAAAGAATGAATAGAAGACTTGGATCAAGAAGAGAGTGACTACAGTATGCATGTCTGAAAATGTGTATTGGGAGCTGAGGATACAGCTTAGAGGATAAAGTACTTACTGTACATCCCCTGCTCCTTCACAACTGCAGCAGGTGGGAGGGATGCCCCAAGGACCTGAGAGCAAGAGAGCTGACCCTGTCCCTAGCCAGCAACACTGAGTCAGCTAGCTAGAGCTGTGTTGGAGAGCTTGCTCTGGTGGTGTGAGAGCAGAAGATCTGGGCAGCTGACCAACTCAACTTCCTCCCATGCCCAAATTCAGGGCTTTGGGTTGCCTCATCCCAGCATCTACTCCATCTATAAACTGCTGGGGCCAGGGAGAAGACCAGTTTTGAAGATTCAAAGCTGTAGGAGCTCCACAGAACACAGTGTTGGGATATATACGGCAGGATTCATAAAGTCATACCGTGTGACAAGAATCAAGTAGAAGGTTTATTCAGGGAGTGGGGAGTAGATAAAGAGACTGCCTCTGGTGGAGGTAAAAAGGGTGGAGGGAGGAGAAATGGGGCCTTTAGGGGATGTTGCACATGCATGGGAAGACATGCCACTGAAAGGGACAGTGGGATTTTGACACCTCTCAGCAGCTAGTGATGATGACTCCTATTGTTGCTGGGCCCCTTGGGTTGGCCATGGAGTTGTCTGATTGCTAACAAACCGGGTAGAGGAGAGGAGTCCTCAGGAGGATCTAATATTGATAGTGTAGAAGAAGCCAGAGGCCTGAAAACAGACCAATGACTCAGTGTAATGAACATTTGCAAGAAAAATTGTGTGGACAATGGGTACACAGTGGGACACATTGTGACACACTACAGCTTTCATGACAAGATTTATTATGATTATTATATCTTATTTTCATTAGAGCGGCAGGGAAGTTGCAAGGGAGGAGTGTAGATATGAAGGGACTGGTAGATGAGTGGGGTTGATATGCATGATGCGAAATTCACAAAGAATCAATAAAAACGTTTTTTAAGAGCTTTCTGTACAAGCATGGGGGCATTTCCAGAATGAAGGTTAGAACCCAGGTATGAATGGTAGATTCATTACTCTGGAGCTGGAGATATGGAAATGAAGGATCCCAACCTAGCCAAATCATTGAGCTCCAGGTTTGATGAAAGACTCTGCCATAGTAAATAATGTGCAAAGTAAAAGGAAAACATCTACTTCTGGTTTACACCAGTAACCACATATACATATGTATACATGCATATAAACATACATACATACCTACATATACACATACACACTCAGAGATAGAGATAGATAGATAGATAGATAGATAGGAAATTCATTATTTTATGAAGTTAATGCGTACTGATGAACTACAAATAGCAAAATGTATGAAATTTTTTTAAAAAAGTAGCACAATAAGAAACTACTTTTCTAAAACTTTTAATTTGTCTTTAATGAGAATATTTAATCTCTGAATTTTATTATATAAAATGAGTAATTAAAAAAACTTCCAGGATGTGGACTGGAGAGATGGCTCAGTGGTTAAGAGCACTGACTTCTTGCTCCTCCATTGATCCTAAGTTCAATTCCCAGCAACCACATGGTGGCTCACAACCATCTGTAATGGGATCTGATTCCTTCTTCTGGTGTCTATAGATAGCGATAGTGTATTCATATAAATGAAAAGAAAAAAAATCCAGGAACTGAATATAAGAAAAGTAAATGAACCTAAAATACATTTGTATTCAGAAAATAAGATTAATAATTCAGAAATAATTCAGCTCTAAGACAGCTTGAGAGTTGAACAATTCACCTGCAAGAGCATGTGTGATTAATCATGTTAAGAGTGAATTTGCTAAACCAGATATTTAACTGAACCATGAGTCTTCAATATCTTTACATCATAAGTTAATTCTTCTTTAGCACAAAAGTTAACTTTGAGTCTTTTTCTGGTTTTAGAAAGGCCTTGATACTTATGTCTGAGTCTGATCACAAACATGTTACATGGCTATGTTATAACTTGTATAGCTAAATATTGACATATTTTGTATCTCAGGACTCTGTGTGTGTGTGTGTGTGTGTGTGTGTGTGTGTACACTAAAATGTTTAGGTTATGATTGTAAAGCAAGTGACAAAAGTTTTAGAAATTCTAAACCGAAGGCTTTACAATGACTTGTATGCAAGTATTTTCTTCCTTTACTTTAAAGTACAAAGAAGAACATATGGGCTACATTTTGAAGAGGATCCTGACTTTGCTTAAATTTAGGCAGACACAGTTGGATAGTCATATATTACACCAATACTTTGATTTTCAGCTTCAGTTTGAACAAAACACATCAATTTATATAGAGGAATGAAAATACTCTGAACTCTGACTAATGACAGTGGGCATCACAAACTTGAGTTCTGAAGATCCAAGAGAATAGAAGATCATGACCTCTTAGCTGCAGGCTGCTGGCTAAGTTGAACAAGTCAAGAGCATGGAAAAAAGAGATCTCTAATTGCTTCCTATTTACAACTGTGTTTGGGAGAAATGGTGGGCTTTGGGTAGGTTTCTCTAGGGCAAGATAGCAACAAGCCAATCCTACGTATAATTCTTCACACAGAGAGTTTATAAAAATATTTGATAGACCTATAAGAAATTTAAATTAAAGCTATCTTCAGTCCACTGGAGTATGATGAACTAGAGACTAATAGGTATTTTAAGTGGCTATATTAAAAAGCAAGTTTGAACACAGGGATTTGATTCATGATTGTGGAGCAGCTGCTGTGAATATTAATAATACTGGTTAATGATTTTTGTTTTCCCTTGGCACATTTGGAAATTGTTTTAAATTAATTTTTAAAATGACTATTCCTTGTTGCCTTTTAGCAGCTTTTGCACGATGCTATGTCACTACCTGGCCGGCTGCTGCTTTTCTGCATGCAAATAAACAGCCGTTCGGATGAAGACATAATTAGTGTGATAAGTTTGTGTTTGTGTTTTAACAATTAAAGCTGCGTATTGGGAGGCAGTAACAAAAGAATTTGTTTACCTTTAAAATTGCAAGTGGTGATGCTAGATTTTGCCTCTTGCTACTAAATTATTCACTTTTCATGAGGATTTTAAAAATTGTGTGCAGCTCTGCTTAGGCAATAGACTTTTAAGGATGGATTTAACATTGATGTTGTTCGTATTGTATGACCCCAGATTGTGTCCAGCAGAAAATTAAAAGGTGATGGAGATGACTTTTCTGAACCAATCAGTATTTTCCCAATCAATCTGTTTCAGTGTTATAGTTCTAATTTCCTACAAAATATTAGTTTATTTTAAGTAGCTTAGATTTTTGTTTGCTCTATAAAATTTGGTTCATAATTTATCTGGCTTTCTCTAGCCTTTTCCTTAACTGTGTATATTATACAGTTATTTTGCAATATCACTACCTGCCTTAAAAAAGATAATTGTGTCAAGACTAACCAGAAAATAAAAAGTCACTGATTATTCTAAGGAAGAAATATTATGGAAAAGACAGTTTTTCCTCGGAAAATATAGTTTAGTTTTCAACTACTTTAATGATGGATTTAATAACACATTTTGATGAGGAGTAATGGTACAGGCCTGCAGTCCCAGCCTTTGAGAGGAAGAGGGAGGTCAATGAAGAGTGTTAGCTCATCTTTACCTATGTAGCAAATTTCTAAACATTGCGACCACATGAGACCTCCTCAGAGAGGAGGAGGGAGAAAGGGAGGAATGGAGGGGTCGGGTAGGGTGGAGGTGGCAGTAGGGGTGAGGAGAGGACATAGGGTCAGGATGGAGTTGGGGGTATGGGTGGGGGCTTTCAGATACAAATTGAAAAAGGCTATTTTAAGAACTAAGGTAATATTGGAAACGTTACACATATACTTTACAATGTAGCCTGAGTCTTTAGGAAGTTATGCAATTTTAACAAAAATATACAATAGCGATTATTTGTAAGTGCATTGTAAGCAATTCTTGGTAGCATAACATGTCTTTTTGACTAACATGGAAGCTTTGCATATCTATGCTATATAGCATGATATTTAGATTTCCTTACACACTGTGCTATGAAAGAAAAAGTAAATGTGCATATGTACCACTTGTTACCTTTCTTATTTCTTTGTAGTGCTATGGTTTGAATCATTTCTTTCAGCTATTTTGAAAATTTATAATACATTGTTAAGTACAATTTTCTTTCTGTGCAATACAATGCCATGTCTTATCTCTCCTAAGATTAGGCTGGTTCCTACTTATCCCTTCCTTCTTTTTCTCCTGTCTCCTTTCTCTAGTAGTGCTAACTACTGTCCCTTTAACTTCTATGAGATCAATTGTTTTAAGGTTCACAAATAATTTGGATCATCTAGTAATTAATTATTTTACTGTTCCCAGCTGGCTTATTTTGTACACTGACCCCTAGGTTTAAAATAACAGTGTTTTACCTTTTTCTGGCTTAGCAATAGTCCATGTGAATGTAAAGCACATTTTCTTTGCCAGTTTTTCAGTTGATGGATACTTAGTTCTCGCTAATACTTGTTATATTTTGTTATTTGATACTCACCAAAAAATGCAAACTGGAGTTACAATTTTCTAATGACTAATGATGTTCAGTGGTTTTTCAAATGTCCACTGGAAATCTACCTCTCTTCCTGTTGGTTTCCTTTACCATGCAAAAGCACTTTGATTAATGCAATCCTGCATAATTTTTTTCTTTTGTTAGCGATTATATCAAAACCGTCTTTGCAGATTATCCTGGTTCATAAGTTTGTGTGTGTGTTAGGGAAATATTCTTTATACGGTAGTTCATTTAACTCACACAGCTAAAGATTCATGAGTCTGACACTGTAAGTGTTCAGCCTTGGTGAGAGCCTAATCAGGAAATATCACAACTGCAAAAGGGAACACAAAACATAAATCCACATAGGAAGACAGAAAACAAAAAAACCCACGCTTGTTATTTTTATAAAAATTGATTCTCTTGGGAAGAGGTCTTATGGGAACATATAGTCTTTTTTTTCTAGACACATTCATAATTTTCCTGACATTTTTAGTTACATGTTTTACTTTTCAAGTTTTCTGAGATGAAATCTAAAACTTTTATTCTACTGTATTCTACACAGTCAATATTTTATGGTTATTTTATTCTTATTTCATTTTTTAAATCTTTGAACCTCTAGAGACCATATTCAGTGGACAAGTAAGGCCCCCAGTTCAAAAATATTAATCCAGAATTCCTTCTGTCAAAAGGAAATGCAGGGACAAAGAGTGGAGCAAAAACTGAAGGAAAGGCTATCCAGAGACTGCCCCACCTAGGAATCCATTTTGTTTGGCGACACCAAACCCAGACACTATTACTGATACTCTTGCTGACAGGAGCCTGATATAGCTGTCCCCTGAGAGGCTATGCCAGAGCCGGAACAATACAGATGCAGATGTACACAGCCAAACATTGGACTGAGCGTGGAGACCCCAATGGGCAAGTTAGGGCAAGGACTGAAGGAGCTGAAAGGGTTTGCAATCTCATAGGAAGAACAACAACATCAACCAACCAGACTCCTCAGAGCTCCCAGATACTAAACCACCAACCAAAAAGTACACATGGAGTACCCGTGGCTCCAGCTGGATATGTAGCAGAGGATTGCTTTATCTGGCATCACTGGGAGGGGAGGCCCTTGCTCCTATGGAGACTTGATAACCCAGGATAGGGGAATGCTAAGGTGCTGAGGTAGGGGTGGGTGGGTCGGGGAGCACCCTCATAGAGACAGGAGGAGGGAGGAGGGGATCAGGGGGCTTGAGGAGGGGTAAACTGAGAAGGGGGGATAACATTTGAAATGTAAATAAATAAAATAGCCAATGAAAATTTAAAAAAAATAAATAGAATAAATTGTTATACTTCAAAATGAATCTTTTTACAAATATCAAAGAAATAGTATTAAACTGTTAAACCAAGTTTTAAAAAATTCTGATGTATAATGGAGTTCTCAGTCAAATACAGTTTCCCTACGGCACTGTCTTTCATTGGCTTAGTGCAGTTATTGATCTTTTTATATTTACTCAGAGCAACTTGTAGTGGTTTTACATGACTTACCTTTTGTTGTCTTTTATAAATTCCTCCTTTCGTCTCCTCAGTTCTTTCAACCTTCTCAAATAAATGATGAATATTTATTATTCCATGTATTTTAAATTATCTTCATAGTGTATACTATTATGCTGATCAGGGAATATTCTAGAAATTACAATGTGCAATCATGACTGTTACATTCTAAATAGTTTTCAAGTGCGTTTTTTAAAGTGTAGAGCTTACAGTGCTATGACTCTGTTGCCCTTTTGGTTTATTTGTTATGGTATCCTATCATCATTCAGTTTATATTGATGTTCATATCACTGTTCTCGGTGATTAGTCAGTTATCATTCAATTTTGTTTATTCTCTGCAGTGATTCTTGCCTCTTCCTGCCTGGGTGTTTTGTCATCTGGAGTTATTTTGATTAAGCATGAAAAACTCTCTTGAATATTGTTTTCAGTCAATGTCTGACCTTAATTAATTTCTTCAACTTTTGAATCTAAACACATTTATACTAATTTTTATTATATGTTCAATTTGTTTGAAGCTATACATTGTGTTTTCTTAAAAAAATCGTCAGTCTTATCCAGTATTCAAATTTCCTTTATTAATTTACAAAAAGTCATTTCTTATTATTAGGTCAGCTTTTTTTTTTTCTATTAAGTTCTTTAACATAGGTTCATAAGAATACTACACTTCCATATTCAAAAGTGTGTTTGGGATTTCTAGTTAAAATTAGTTTGCCACTGAATTGCTTGGGTTACAATTTCCTTGATTTGGAATCTGTAGAGTGTTAACACATTGTATATAAACAAAAGATTCTGATTTTTTGGAAGAAAAAAATTTTTTTGTAATATGCTGCTCACCATTTTTTTCAGTTAAGATTTTTTCCTTTATTAAACAGCAAACAGTATGAAATTTCCTTTACATTAAGGCACTTGCAAATACACTGGCATGCCATGTTACAAAATGAAGTGCCTATTAATTAAAAATTACTTGTTCTTAGATGTTATTCAGAAAAGTTGTATTTGAATCATAAGAATCTTAGATTTTTTTAATCTAATTTATTTTAGTAATATTTTCTTTAATTGTAACTTTAACATTATCCTTTATAGCTGGTTTAATATTTTGCACATCCAAATTTGTGTGTGTTAAATTTCATCAGTTTTTATCAATAATTTCTGTAACACCTTAAAGTTTTTACTTCTATTCTGAACATTTTCTTACTTCTATTCTCTACCACTTGCTGTCCCACTGTGTTTTACCTAACAATGTTTGCATGCGGTTCTGTTTCCTGTGAACACTTTCTCATTTGTCATCTTTTCTGCCCATCCCCCTTTTCTCTCATGCTTTCTCAATCCTGTATACTACTTTTCACAGATTTTCTTACTTTGGCCAGAGGCAACAGAAGATGGCCTGAAACTCACAGTCCTCCTGCATCCACAGAGGCACATCAGAGTGATCAGCACATCTCTGTGCCTAGCACATTGATGATGATGATGATGACGACGATGACGACGACGACGACGACGACGACAATTAGTAGTAGTAATAGTAGTAGTAGTAATATAAATTTACTTATTCAGTGAATTCATATTTTCTCTGAGGTCTTATTTTTATATTTTACTGTCAAATTTGCTAGTTTTCCCCTTTTAATTAATTAAAATGTTTTCCATAATTTTTTATGCTCGTTGTCTCTTTTTCTGAGGTGTCATCTGTTAAAGAAACCTACCACTTTTCTCTTTATTCACATAATGCTTTTCATTTTCATTTTTTGCCTCACAATTGAATTAATTAATTTTAATTATTAGAGTTTCATGATTTTTGTGTCAAAGAGAAGATACACAGACCAATGAAGACAAGGCAGTGTGTTACTGAGCATCCTAGACTAGCTACCTTTCATCTTCAATATTTTTTTTCACAGTCACAAGGACTGTTCTGTCTCTTAAATGTCTGTTCTGCTAATCTTTTACTTCTCTGAATCAACCATAATTTCTTTCGTGTTTTAGTTCCTAAATAACACATACACCAAACATCACCTGAACGAGATGAGTTGCATTCTAAGCCTAAAATTATTTAACCTGTATCTTTTATAATGGACAGCAAGCCCATCCGTAGGAGAAGATACGATATTTGTAAAATTCAAAATGTTATTTTATTTTCAAACATTGATACTCAATATAGAGATACTACTACTTAATTGCTCCTTATGTTCTTTTATATCATGAGTAATTTTCCTATTCTTTTAAGTAACCCATATGGGCTCACTATTATATTTCATAAATACCAGATTTCAGCATTTTCTTTTGATAATCAGAGTAAATTTTAACATATCAGTTCTCTTATATATGTATATTATAAAAATTTCATGAAAAATTAAAATATATTATATATTTTATATTTACATATACTATAAATATAAACATAATATAAATAAAATTATACTTATATGTGTATATTATATGCATATGTATATATTTATGTTTATACATCATATATTATGTGTATTACATATAATTTTATAATATATGTATTAATGTTACTTAAATACTTACTGTATGTCAATGTAATATGGAGCATACCTTTCTGACACATTGTCAAAGAAATGTAATTTCTATGGGTTTCATGAGAGAGCATTTTTATCAGTTATAAAATTTCTTTGTTTTTATGGAATATTATTACATCTCATATACAAGAATACTGCCAATATGTAAGTTACTATATAAACTATAGAATTGTATTGCAAATGGATTACCAAGAATGCTTGCTAATTGCACAACATCTCCAGAGTTGAAGAACATAGAAAGATACATTCTGACTTTTTTCCCTACTTGTGTTCTACTTGGTAATGAAGGCTGATTATTTTCCTGAAATGTGTTCTTTGTTTGCTTAACAAGCTGATACTTACTGATAAGGCAGCTTTACTTTTACATGGTAAATTATCTTAATTAACTCTAATTGTTCATAGACAATTTTATGCAAATGGAGACATTTATAAAATAGAAATATAAAGATTTAGCTTAGGGATAAGAGAACTTGATGAGAATTAAATCTTTTCATTCTCTTTGAAGTTAAAAATTGCTAATAGTGTTGTTTGCAACAGTTAAGTTGCAACAAGGAACACTGATAATTTGTATGAGTAGAGGTCAGAATATTGAGTGTTGATGTATGCCTATAGTACTAGAAGTGTTTCCATTCAGATTCATCAATGGATTTGTTAATTAATCAACCAATTTCCATTCAGATATGTCCTGAGGTTGATGTATTTTTTTCATACACTCTTGAAATAAAGCTTGACAGTGCCAATACATTGTCAACATGGATTTGGGAAAAAAATAGACAATTGAACAATACTCTAAGGCATCAGTTTAGAAATCACTAGTACTGGTGTACAAAACAAGGTCAGTCTGCAATAGAAAATATTAAAATAAATTGTCAATAAGAAGCAAAGTCAGAAGAAATTGTAGATAATAGCCATGGTACTGATTTCAGCGTTAAAAGGCCAGTACTCCCCTTTTCTATCAGTGAGATTATATGGATCAAATTATTATTTCCTTTTGTTTAATATAGTTCAATTAGGCTGTTTATAATGAAGGGTCCTTAGCAATATGTCTCCATTATTTGACACTCCATCTCTTCCCTTCTATTGGCTCAGTCTCCTCTTATCTCACTTTCATCAATTATGAGTTTTTCTTTTATTTCTTTCTTTCTCTTAATTAACACATTCTTCTTCACTCAGTTTTCTGGCTGCACCTTCTTATTGTTTCAATACATGGTATTCTTGTACATTTTTTGCTATTATTCTTATCCTTATTATATTTTAAATTTCTCAGAGGACAAATTACAATTGTTTAAAGTGTATGATGCTTTATATATGCCAAACTCTTCTAAGCATCAAGCAAATGAGCCTGTGGTGAACAAGACAATGTCTGTCTTGTAAAGAAGCTCAGTGAGAGATAAGTAATAAATAAATTAATTTTATGAAAAAATAGACTATCGTTAAATGTATTGTTTTTTAAAATTATGCATATAAGTATGTATGTCTGTTCACCAAGTGTATGCTTGGTGTCTTTGGTGAGCAGATGGCAGTGTTAGATTTTTCTGGGGCTGAAATTACAAATGGAAGTAACCTACTATGTAAGTTCTGGGAGTTGAATCCAGCTCCTTTGGAAGAACAGCCAGTGCTCCTAAACACTGAGCCATGTATTCAACATCAATGTAGACAGTTTTTGAGCACAAAATCATGTTTCCAGTAAAGAATAATTCAAAGTAGCCAAGGCAACTTGGCTCTCGGGCTAAAGAACAAATGGTGATGTTCACTGTTTCTTGTTTTATAGAGAAGTCAACACTTCTACAAGTTATTTAGATTTGAGAAAATATTTTCTTTACTAGGAAGCCAGATGGTTTGTGTGTGTGTGTACATGTGTGTGTGTGTGTGTGTATGTTTGTGTGTGTGTTTGTGTTTTGTTTTGTTCATCTTTGACATTACAAAATATTGCCAAAGAATAACAGTATGAGTCTGTCATCCAATACTTATCATTTAAATGTAAGCCCCTAGAAATGTAATTTTAGCCCATGGCATATAATTCAATGTCAAAAGGTCCACCATTCTATAATACATAGATTTTATTAGGTGAGTTTGCTATTATTAGGTGTTTGTATTACTTTCTGATATAAATTTATAAAACATAACTGCTATGGGAAAAACTTTGCATCAGAGAAAATAGCAAGGATAAGCATATTCTAACTGGGTAAGAGATGGACTTTCTAAGGCTGTGACATTTGTGCATTTGCCTAGAAGCACAGCTAGCATGCAGATATGGGAAAAGAAGAGGCTATCATGTGATAGGTTTGTTCTAAAGAGTCTACAAAGTCAGAGAAGGATTTCAGACTGTAAAGGGCTGTGAAAGCTGTGGTCACTCCAAGTGAATATTGTGTTCAGATTCCTTGGGAGAGTTCCAAGAGAGAAAACTAATAGTTCTAATTATTTTTCCTCCCAAAGTCACCAAGGCCACCTCATTGAGTTGCCTATAGTCAGGGAATTTTTTTAACATCTCATGCTTTCAAACTTGTAACTGGCCAGCATGAAGCAATAAAATCTTATTTCTGTCATCCCAGTTTGTTCATCTCATTTTCAGAACTAACAACTGCAGCAACTTCTTTCTCTGCCCAGATTTTCTTCCTTCTATTTCCATTCATTCAATCACTTCCTGAGGGTAGGAATGAATGAAGCAATCCTTTTGCTTAGATGTCATTCTCTTCAACCAGAAGACAATATTCATCCTTATAGTAGTAGTCTTCTTAAGACCTTAGTCACAGTTAGCTATTCTGACACTATATTCTACAGTCTTTGTTTGCTGTGTCCACCACCACAACAATGTCAATCCACTGCCATCTTATTACTCACTTTTCAATCATCTCAGTGGTCTTACAAATTCCCTTTCTGTGGGATTAACAAAGGTACCATTGGTTCTTAGCTGGATTATATCTTTGTTACGAAATAAATTAGTCAAGGGAAGCAAATGGAAGTTTCTTAACATAAATATTTCATACACATAAGGGAGATACCTAGACAACGAAAAGTTCTCAGACATAAAAATTTCACTCTATGTTGCCTTTTCAACAGGGAACAGAGTTTTAGAAAAGTGGCAAGTCAAAAGAAAAGAACTTTGAACTTTTAAGGCAGTGATTTATTGAGAGAGAACAAATTGGTAAAGAGAGGTTATTAAAGCTTATTCATGTGAACCTCTCTGGAACTATCGACAGGCTCAGTGGGATATTTTTTAATAAAAATCATTAAATTTTATTAACAAAAACTGTGTACATTTTAATAATGTGGAATTTTACATCTAAGTAAAATAACAGCACATTCAAAAATTTACCATTTATACAGATTATTACAGAATAACAAACAACAAGTGGGTTAAATAGGTGACTTGAATCATCAATCCTTATTTCCCCCTCCTGCAGAGGAGCAACATGACTTTTATCTTTATACTAACATGCCCAGCTTTTACTAATATAGGGTATAGGTAGAGTTTTGTAACTGATTCTTTTTCATTGCCTTCGGCTCAACAATTATTTATGTTTGGGGAAAGTTACTGGTCTTCTACATGTTTCAGAACCCTGTTATACTCCGTATGCCATTGGTTGTAGAGTCTTTGAAAGGATGGCTTTGACACTAAGATTATCATGCAGATTTGGGGGGAATAATTTTCCAACTGAAATGGATGACTAATGAAAAAAGGAAGTAGATTTGAACTGAGGGAGGGAGAATATATTGTAGCTTTGATATGAATTTGATGAAAACCCCAGCTGGCCCTTCAACAGTTAAAAAGGTGAGAAACTATGGGTAGTTTGTGTAATTTCATTTTGATGCTGATCAGTCAGTTAGACTCTGGTTTCCTGGGAAAAAAGTCTTTCATGGTATGTTAGAGTGATTTTCTGCTAGGATGATTCCCATAGCACTGAAGCTAGTGATGTGCAAGTGGCTGGGATCACAGTTCTTCATTTCCTAACGGCTGATGTTTGGGTGGCATATCACTGTGATCAGCATTTTATGTGTTAAATGTTTCTCATTGTGCATCCCAATGCTAAGCAAAACTCAGCATACCCATAAACTCATGTTAAGAATATCCTTCCCTGTCTGGATGCCCCTTCCACACTTCCAGTCATGGAGGCAGAAAAATATGCTGCAGTTAGAATATTTGTATTTCACCAATTTTTAAAGGTCATTAACAGCACTCCTATGAGTAAAATGGCAAATTGAACCACAGGCAAGCATAATTATGTAAATTTGTATTTGGATGCTCATGTCGGAGGATGCCAAGCCGACGTGCTTGAAGGCTGTTTTCTGCCCACTGATTTGCTTTATGACTTGGATGAAAATATCAAAGGAATGCTTGTGACATTTTTAGATGCCAAGAAGCTGGAAGGTTTAAGAAATATGCTGAGTGACAGAATCAGGTTCAATTAAGATCCCTTAACAGGCTACAATAATGGACTCAATCCAGTAATATAAAATTTAATTGTGGCACATATTAGGTCCAGCCTTTGTGTCCTCACTTAGGTGTAAAATAAGGGGCATTAGATTCAGCAAAAGTACCTGAAGTCATTGTTGAACTAAAGTAATAGCCCAGATGGCAGTAGACGGTGGCTCTGACTGTACATGACCCCAACCTGCATAAAAGTTTCAAAGCTTCAGGGCACAGGATCAACTTTCTGATTCACAAGAATTGTCCAGGGTTGAGGCTTATGCATGATAAAAATTTAAAAAGACTTTTGAGGTGATTCACATTTGCAGTCAAGTTTCAGGATTACATATTTTCATATAGTATGACTTAGTCATGTGGTTGTACTGAAGAGGAACAGGGAAAAGGGCTGAGGTAACCTGAGAGAGCTTACAATCTCTGGTGTCACGGACTTCAAGCTGAGATGAGACTCCTTTTTGTTCCAGCTCCATAACCATTCAAGATTTCAGAAATCTCCATTTGAATATGTTATTTTTTCATATTGTGATATGATCACTTCTTTCTTGAGTCTGGAGAAATAGCTCATTAGTTAAGCACAATTTCTGCTCTCCCAGAGAAAGCTAGCACCCACAGAGAGGCTCACAACTGCCTGCAACTCCATCTCCAGAGAAAAATCTTAGGCCTTGTCCTAGTCGCCCTGCATACCCACATACACACAGCACACTTCACACATGTTTACATCCATACTCACAGAAACAAAAATAAACAATAAATAATGAGCCTAAATAAAAATTTAAGAGTGCCTACTTCTTAGGGAATGCCTTAAGTACTCAGTAATATTCTGCCCATGCTCCACACAAGCCACCATTAGGCCACCACTGAACTAAAATCACAGGACTGCCAAACTTAGAATATCTAGTTCAGACTTTCTGCTTCTAGGGCCTCTTCAATACACAAAAGGTCTAACTTCAAGCACGACTCTTCAGGAAATGTGAATAGTTTTGATCCCATTCTAGTCATAGCTGGAAAACATAAAAAAAAATTAGAAAACCAGTGAGATGATCCATTTTCTAGGCCTGTGTTCCTGGAGGCCTAATGGTTCCAGGGACAACCAGGTATGATCCGTCTCCTCCATACCCACGTACCAGGGACAACCAGGTACAATCCCTCTCCCCCACGCCCATGTCTGCCAAGTCCTAAAGCATACCCAACAGCAGTAAACGACATTCCACCCCCTAGACTCCATTTTTTACCCCACAACTCTGCCTGCTTTCCTGCTAGCCATTCTGGCACCAGGAACCCCAGGCTATGCTGGTACTAGTAACCCCTGAAGCAAGGTTAGCACCCTAAGTTACAGAAGCCAAACAAACCACCAAAACCTCAGGGGAGACACCCTGCTGGATCTGAAGACCCACTAGTCACCAGAACCCCAGGCTACTCAGGCAAGCAGATAGAGAGAAAACATAAGCCAGGGGAAAGTAACACCTATCCAACAAAGATAAACTCAGAAATCAGCATCTAAATCCATAATAGCCACAAAAAGCAGATGACTAAAGGCTAGCACAAGAACACAATCAACATGAGCCAAGGCAATACAATACCACCAGAGTCCAGCTGTCCTACTACAGGAAGCCCTGATTATCTTAACACAGCTGAAGCACAAGACAATGACCTTAAATTCAATCTTATGATGATGACAGAGGCCTTTAAAGTGGAAATGACGAAATCCCTTAAACAAATACAGGAAAATACAATCAAACAGGTAAAGGAAATGACTAAAACTGTTCAAGACCTGGAAATTGAAATAGAAGCAATAAAGATAACAAAAACTAAGGTAATCCTGGAAATGGAAACTTCGGTAAAAGAACAGACACTACAGGCACAAGCATTGCCAACAATATACAGGAGATGGAAGCGAGAATCTCAGGTATGGAAGATACAATAAAAGAAACTGATACCTTGGTCAAAGAAAATGTTAAATTTTAAAGGTTTCTGACACAAAACATCCTTGAAATTTGGGACATTATGGAAAGACCAAAACTAAGAATAATAAGAATAGAAGAAAGAGTAAATTCTCAGCTCCAAGGCCCAGAGAATATTTTCAACAAAATTATAGAAGAAAATTTCTTTAACCTAAAGAAAGAGATGCAAGATTTTCAATGGAGATATTGAAACACCAATACACCTGCTACAAAACCTTAGGCCCAGAATTTGTCCTGCCTATGTGATGTGCCTGGGAAAAAGACAGAACATAATTTGAGAAAAGGGCCAGTCAATGACTGGCCCAGCTTAAGACCATGAGAGGGACCCTGTCACTGACAATATTGATGATATTCTGCTATACTTGCCGACAAGAGCCTGGCATAACTGTCATTACAGAAGCTTTCCCCACAGCTTAATATTAACTTGAGTTAGTGGAATCCTGTGGAAGAGGGAGAGGAAAGAATGAAGGAGCCAGAGGGATCAAGGACACCACATGAAAATCTACAGACTCAACTAACATGGGCCCATAGAGGCTCTTAGAGACTGAGCTGCCAACCAGAAAGGATGAATGGGACAGACCTAGGCCATCTGTACATATGTAACAGTTGTGTAGCTGGGTCTTCATGTGGGATTCTTAAAGCAGGAACGAAGCTTGTGATGGCTATTCCTGGATGTCAACTTGGGATGTTCTACTCATCATTCCACATCTCCAATGAACTACAATCCAGAAATGGAGGGCACACCCGTGATCCAGGTCTTGAGGCTGGAAGACACAAGCTTCTGACTCAAATCATGATATGGAGATCTTGTGGTATAGTGGCCATGAAAAACTTTGGCCCAGGCAAGGTAATACATGCCTTTAATCCCAGCAGACTGAGGCAAGCAGAACTCTGAGTTTAAGGTCGATATGGGACAAAGCAAGTTCCAGATCCAGGTGTGGTGGTACATACCTTTAATCTGAGCTATACCTCCTGCTGAAGGTCTACATAAGAACATTGGAAGAAGGAAGACTCACTCTTTTTCACCTGCTTGTACTTGCTTATCAATACATCTGTTGGAACCTACCTCTTCAGGATTCCAGCATATACAGAAGACCAGGTGAAACAACTAGCCTCTTGGGACTGAGCAACTACTAGATTTTTGGACTTCTCATTCATAGTTGTCCATTGTTTGGTTAGTTGGACTATAAACTGTAAGTCATTACAATAAATTCTCTTAATATATAGAGGCATTCCATAAGTTCTGTGCCTCTAGAGAACCCTGACTAACACAAGTCCTGTCCCTGACTACATTGCCTGCCTCTGGATCCCTTATCCCTAAGTGGGCTGCCTTGTCTAGTAGAAGATGTGCCTATTCTTACTGCACAGATGTGCCAAGGCTGGTTGATTTACATGGTCATCCTGATGTTTTCTGAGGGGAAGTGTAGGAGGGGTATATGTGGGAGTGAGAGGGAAGGAGGGATGGGAGGCTGTTGTAGGGATAAAAAGTAATAAATAATTTAATTAATAAAAAAAGTCTTCTGACAACTGGAGGGTTGTTGATCTCACACACGCACACACATAATAAATAAATAAGTAAATAAATAAATAAGAAGAAAGAGAAAAAAGAAAGCCAGTATTTAAAGAATATTAGCTTGTACTTAAAGAAATAAAACTGTGTATGTGGATTAAATATTAGATTACTCCACGTCAGTCTGAGGAGTATAGTTTTAACAATCTGCAAAAGGCAACTGGGAGGAAAGTTTCAGTACTTGGAGACATCATCAAATGTAGTCACAGCATCATCACAGATTGAGCTATATCTGTGCAGGTTAGATTTGCTGGTAATCTCATCTCACAAATTTTTCCTGTTACCATTACCTTCTTCTGTCCATTCGTCTTGGATATAAATTTGATCTCTATGAAGTAGATTCACTGTCAACATGATAGATAAGAGATGCGCACATATCCCACTACTCTTCCTCATGCCTCTGAGAAATTTCCTGCAATACATCACAGCCTTGTTCACCCCTCAGCACAACCTCAGACTTGTGTTCAGTCAGTGCTTCAGGCTGGTCCTCTGGCAAGGTATGATGACCATCACAGACATTGAAATCACTATCTTAAGCATGCAGGTCATCTTGAATATTTGAAGGACAATTCATAGATATAAACATTTGTGGAAGACATCCAAATTTGTGCTTTAGAATTTATCTATGGTCATAATGTTTCCTGTTATAATCATTGAAAGGGATTGCTGTCTTACCTCTCCTAATGATCTCTCCCATGTGAACTGATTCTTAGGAAGGAAGTTGTCCTGGTTACTCTCTGAATTTTTCCTTAAGCTGCTTCAGCACAGGTGGACAGCTCGGGAATATTAAGTTCAGTTTGCTCTTGTGAGCTTCTCTTATATAGCAATGGGTTATTTCCAGGATAGAATGATTGTACCATCTCCTTGGCAGTTCAAGATTAGATTCTCTATTGAAAAGGTAAGATGTTTTTGTTCAAGATGCATTGTCTCAGTGGATATCTCTGCATCTTGAAGTATTAGGAAGTCTGAGAGAGAGAGAGAAAGAAAGAGAGAGAGAGAGAGAGACAGAGAGACAGAGAGTCAGAGGGAGACAGAGAGTCAGAGAATAATTGTGTATGTAAGAGAATGAGTGTTTTTCGAATTTGTATGCTTTAACCTGAAATCCCATAAAAATAAAGATGCTGTGTTGATTGATTTTCATACCTTTGTTTTTAGTTTTGTTTCAAGATTTTCTTTTCTTTTCTTTTTTTTTTTTTGAATCTCATTCATGAGATATTTATTTATTTATTTTTCATATTTTATTTACATTTCAAATGTTTCCACCTTTCCAGATCTCCCCTTTGGAACCTCCCCATTCCCTCTACTCTCCCCCTAGCACTATGGGGGTATTCTCCCACCCACCCACTCACCAACCCACTCTCATCTTCCCTCCTAGGCATTCCCCTATACTGGGGCATCTAATACCCTCAGGCCCAAGGGCCTCTACTCCCCCTGATGGTGAAGGGAGAAGTTGTTATGAATCTATTGAGTTTTCCTCATCATCTCGTTAGGTCAGGTGATATTTGAGAAGAAAAAATGTGGAAAAATAAAAGATGTGAGTGTTGAGAGCTAAAGGCACCGGGCTTCGTCCTATAAAGGTAGCTTTGTTAAAAATACAGTGATCTTTTTCTATGTCTTCCTCCCAAAGTATTAGCATTTTGTCAATTATTTTACATTAACTTCACAGCTTTGTAGAAAATAATGCCAAACACCTATTACTTTGACAGAAAATAAAAATAAGAAAAAACACCCTGCTTGTGTAAATCACCTAAATGTAATACCTTCTGGCATGATATTTGTAAATATGAGAGGCAAGTATAAGAGACCAATTACAGATTGAACATAAGAGTAATGGAAAGGATGCTGTTGGCATTCCTGTTCGGACTGTTGGTTATCTTGATTTCCCTGATTAACGTTTAGAATTAGCATGGTTTATTTGTTACAAATCAATACCCTGTTATTAACCTAACTAAAAGATACTATGAATATTTCAGGGATCCTCCTTGTACACATTATGAGAGTTGACAAATGTGTAATGATCCATATTTACTATTGTAGTATTTTTTAACCTGCCTTAAACTTCCCAATACTTTATATATTTACCCACACTTCCCTCCTGGCCTCTGGTCTCTAACAATCACTTGTCTGTCTCTATACTTGCATCATACATACTATGTCAGAAAGTGGCCATCATGCAGTATGTAGCCATTTCAGTTTGCTTCCTTACATGTAACAATGCATACTTAAGGTTGCACCAGTTCATGGCTCATTTGCTTTTAGCATTGAATAATGCACATTGTCTGGATGGGCCACCGTTTGCTCCTTCATTTATCTACTGAATGTCATCTAGGTTTCTGGATGATGTACTAATAATTATCTGTGTGCAGGTTTTTGTATCGATGTCAGCTTTCGCTTTATTTAGGCAAATATCAGGAAGCATATCAGCAAGGTTATTACTGTTTTGGTAGGAGTGTATTTACCTTTATAAGAAACTGCTAACATCTGCCATTTAGAGGGAGCACTTATAGTTTCACTTTTCTCCATGATTTTGAATAGTCATCATTCTCTGCACTGACTTCTATGCACTGTGAAAAGAACCTTCTTTGATCAAGGTTGAGAGTTTCACAAATGTGTGTCGACATATTTAGAAGGAAGTTTAACAATATAGTCACTTAGCTAAACAACCAGTAGTAGGTTCTCGAGTGCCTAAAACATTACCATCCGTGGGCTTTTGCCCAGGCTTACAGTAAGAAGTATAGATTCCCTCCTGTTAGATTGTGTTAGAGTGTCTGGATGCTGATAGAGCTATTGTACCCATGAGGTATACCTTCCTGGCAAGTTGAGATGGTAGCATTTAAGGGTCAGGACTGGGTATGTACGTTGATTTTTGTCCCCCAGCAGCTTGTATAGTATTTTCTGGCATATTTAACTGAACAAGACTTTGGTTGATCTTTGAGCTCAAAGTTTTGAAAATGTTTTCTCTTCAGCTCTGGACTAAGCCACCAACCAAGGAGTATGCATGGAGGGAGCCATCATATGTAGCAGATGATGGCCTTGTCAGGTATCAACAGGAGGAGAGGTCTTAGGTCCTGTGAAGACTGATGGATGCCCCAGTATAGGGGAATTTGAGGCCAGGGAGGTGGGAGTGGGTGGGTGGGGGAACACCCTTATAGAAGCAGGGGAAGGGAGGTGAGGATAGAGGGTTTCCGGGAGGGGTATGGGGAAAGGGGATGACATTTTAAATGTATATAAAGAAAATATCAAATTAAAAAAATATAAAAAAGAAAATATTTTCTCTATGCCTTTATTTTCATGTGTATTTGTTAAAAGAACTAAGGATTTTTTAAAAAAATAAAATCCAACTCATTGTAGTTTCTCCTTAGGACTTGCTTTTGCTTATATGTGATAAGCAATCTTATTTGTATCTCAATCAAATAAAATTCATAACCAGCTATACATCCCCCTATGTTGTTTTTGAGGAGTTTTGTAGATTTACATTTTATACATAAATCTATGGTCCAATGTGAGTTAAGTTTTTTGGAAGGCACAAAGTCTTTTTCTAGATTACATTTTTATTGCATGGAGCGATTGTTGAAGGTCAGTTTACTGAAAAGATTGCATAGCTCACATCTATCTCTTATTTCTGAAAATACTCTCCTTTTTAGCCACTGCACATTTGATGGATTCTGTGGTTTCACCCCTAAAGAACAAGATAAACAGCAAATGATAATAGTGGGAGGAGTATGTGATAGATCAGTACATGACACCATTCAGTCAACTAGTTTATTATCTGTATGAAACTTCATTAGTAATACTCATCTTGGTTCAGGCAACTTACTGTGATATAAACGACCGAGATGCACTTTTTGTGTGCATTGCCTGTTCCAGCATCATACTCATCATTCTCAGCAGCTAGAGAAGTTGGAGTTTCTGCTTTGACTAGGATACTGACTAGAATTCAAATCAAAAAGTTCATGAAGCTGTTAGGATATAAGTCTCATTTAAGGAACAGAGAGCTCTAGGGCAGTGCTTCTAAAGAATGTTCAGTGGAGGAGGGCATTATAATCCACAGAATTAGTTATTAAAGGGTAATTTTTGGAACTAATCTACATCTAGTAAAATCAGAATATTTGACTATTGGTCTGTGGCAAATACTTTTATGCCTCTTAACTTTTGCTCAGACTTCTTCTTTCCAGTATCTTTGAACTGAGAACCTTGCATGAAGGCTTAATTTTACCAGTGAATGGAGAAAAATAGAAGTACACTTCTTGGCATTTGTAGTACTTTTTTCTCATTGTCGCAACAAATGTCTGACAAAAACAACTTAAAGAAGGAAAAGAGTTAAGTTGGGCTGTCATGATGGGGAAGTCATGGCATTGGGAGTTTGAGACAGTTGGTCACATGACATCTATAGTCTAGGAGTAGAGAGACAGAAGGAGGGAGGGAGGGGAAGAACGAGGGAGGTGGGGAAGAATGAGCACTAACAGTTCATACTGAGAAAGCAGACTAGTGTTCACCTCACTTTCCCTTTGATTCAGTC
Organism: Rhynchomys soricoides; assembly: GCA_019843965.1. NCBI lineage: Eukaryota > Metazoa > Chordata > Mammalia > Rodentia > Muridae > Rhynchomys > Rhynchomys soricoides. The sequence goes on along the minus strand of JADRCH010000040.1, from coordinate 8,602,740 downwards.
TGGGAAGAGGATCCATGGGATTGTGGCTCCCATGTTCCAGGTACATCCTGACAGATCATTTAAACCTTTCTAGAAACACTCTTCTGGACATATGCAGAGGTGGGCTTCCTTGGTGATTCTAAATATAACCAGTTTGACAATGAACACTAACTATCCTCGCATTTCATTGGCAAAATTATGAGCCCGAATGAATGAAAAAGATTTTTAACTGTAAGTGTGGGTTAGAGGGCAGTGTCTTGTTATGTAAATACATTTCACATTTATCTTTTCTAAAGTTAGACTAAATGTGCTTGCTATAATTTCTTCCTCAGTAACTAACATAAATGCTCAGGTGTATTCAAATTGGACAACTGGGGTTGAATTCACACTTTTCCTTAACTAATTCCATGTCTTGCAGGTGTTTACATTTACTGTAAGTGATGTCTTAAGTTTGTCTTTCTCCCTCATTCACAATTTCATTGCTGAAACTTAGGCCTCTTTTGTTACTTACGTATTGCAATGGCCTCCTAATCCTTTTCTTCTCAGTTCACCTTTCATGTTGGTTATTATCATAATGCACTCCATACAGGGCACACATGCTGGTGTCATTACCATGATTGAATTCTTGCACTTTAAACTCTGCATAGCAGACTTCTCCCTGTCCTCTCTCCTCCTTAACTACCTTCTTCAGCTAAACAAAGTTTTACCGATTTTGAAACAGTCTCACTCTATAGATGTCATTGACACTGAATCTGGCATGTATCTCAATAAGGCTTCAAACTCGTTTTCTTTTTGTCACCTGTACTGAGATCTCAGGAATGACATACCATATACAGCCCCCTTTTAACACTGTCTTCAGTAATGAAGACAGAAATTATAGTTGGTGTAAACTTAATGTAAAGATAATGTAATATATGTAACTTTATTTTCTAAGATTTATGGTGTGTCTCAGCTGTAAATTGTTGTATTTTTAAAAATATATTTACTCATCCTAGTGCTCCAAAGTACAGTCTCCTTTCTCAGAGTTATGATCCTTGCCCCAGGAAGCCCTCCTCAGGGGTATTTGCACTCCTCGAATTTAGCAGCACATTGCTGTGCCTTCAGAGTACCCAACCGTGCCACATAGGGGTACTTTGTGGAGCTGTTTCTATTCCATCAAATGGAATTTCTGTGTGAGTGATGTTTTTCCTATGAAAAACACTATCTTAGTCAGGATTTCTATTCCTGCACAAACATCATGACCAAGAGGCAAGTTGGGGAGGAAAGGGTTTATTCAGTTTACTCTTCCACTCTGCTGTTCTTCACTAAAGGAAGTCAGGACTGGAACTCAAGTAGGTCAGGAAGCAGGAGCTGATGCACAGGCCATGGAGGGATGTTTCTTACTGGCTTGCTTGCTTGCTTCTCCTGGCTTGCTCAGCCTGCTTTCTTATAGAACCCAAGACTACCAGCCCACAGATGGTACCACTCACAAGGGGCCCTCCCCCCTTGATCACTAATTGAGAAAATGCCTTCACACTGGATCTCATGGAGGCATTTTCTCAACTGAAACTCCTTTCTCTGTGATAACTTCAGCTTGTGTCAAGTTGACACACAAAACTAGCCAGTACAATTGACCCCTTGTCAACTTGACACACAAACATATCACCAATAAGCCTCGACCCTTACTTCCTTATCCATACCCAAGATCTAAATAACTGTAAAAGTCCCACAGTCTTTGCAAATTCTTACATATTAACATTTCAATCCATTTTAAACATCCAATCTCTTAAAATTCAAAGTCTCTTAACTGTGGGCTCCACTAAAATACCTTCTTTCTTCAAGAGGGAAAAATATCAGACCACAGTCACAATCAAAAGCAAAATCAAACTCCAACCATCTGGGATCCACTCATGATCTTCTAGGTTCCTCCAAGGGCTTGAGTCACTTCTCCAGCTCTGCCCTTTGTAAGCACACAACTTGTCTTCTAGGCTTCAGATGTCTGTACTCCACTGCTGCTGCTGTTCTTGGTGGTTATCTCATGGTACTGGCATCTCCAAAACACTGCTATCTTCTGCTGCAACTAGGCTTACCAACAGCTTCTCATAGGCTCTCTTCATGGTGCGAAGCCTCACCTCCTTTGCATGACCCCTTAGATCCTGGGCCATCAACTGCAACTGAGGCTGCACCTTCACTAATGGCCTTCCACGGCCTCTCACAGTGCCCAGGCTTCAGCTGCTCTTCATGACTCCTTCATGCCTTCAAAACCAGTACCACCCGGGTGACTCTTACACATTACCAAGTTCAGCCACAGCACAAGGTGCAACCCTGGCTATCTCTGGAACACAGCCTCTGTGCTCTCAGAAAACACTTCTCAGAAGATTTCCCCCCAATGATGCTGGTCTCTTCTTAATCACCCCTAATATCTTAGCTCCAGCTAACCTGCATCAGTAGTCCCAGCAATGCAATGGTTTTGCTTTAGTTGTTCTGGAATCTTGTTAATCACAGCTGATTTCTTCAGCTCCAGCTAACCAAAACCACCGAATCTTAAATCAAACTAGCAATGGCCCTGATAAGAGTCTTTAATCTTCCCTCTGAAATTTCACAAGCCAGGCCTCCATCTTCTGTACTGTTCTCAACATTATCTTCCAAGCTACTATAGAACACCCTGCAGAGCTCTTAACATCCCAATGGCTCTTCTAGCTCAAAGTTTCAAAGTCCTTCCACTGTCCTCCCCAAAACATGGTCAGGTTGTCACAGGAATACCCCACTTCAATGGTACCAATTTGACTTAGTCAGGGTTTCTATTCCTGCACAAACATCATGACCAAGAAGCAAGTTGGGGAGGAAAGGGTTTATTCAGCTTATTTTTCCACTCTGCTATTCTTCACTAAAGGAAGTCAGAACTGGAAGTCAAGCAGGTCAGGAAGCAGGAGCTGATGCAGAGGCCATGGAGGGATGTTCCTTACTGGCTTGCTTGCTTGCTTCTCCTGGCTTGCTCAGCCTGCTTTCTTATAGAACCCAAGACTACCAGCCCATAGATGGATGGTGCCACTCACGAGGGGCCCTTTCCCCTTGATCACTAATTGAGAAAATGCCTTCTCGCTGGATCTCATGGAGGAGTTTTTCTCAACTGAAACTCCTTTCTCTGTGATAACTTCAGCTCGTGTCAAGTTGACACACAAAACTATCCACTACAAACACCTAGATGTATAAATCTGAAAACTGTTTTCTGAACCAAGTGCTCAAGATTTCAATATGAAGCAGTGCAGAACATCAATTAACTTGGAGGTAAAAAAGGCACTATACAGCTTTAAACAGGCAAATCAAATATTATAAATGAAAACATTTAGGATGAACAGATACAATCATTATATAGGAAAGAAATATATTTCCATAATCTTAAATTGGATTGAAACTACAAAGGTGAACAGGAGTGTAAACTGATCTCACTGCTACACTGGAGGCATGGGGGTCTCACAGTAGACTTATCAGTATCAGCCACCTCCACTAGATTGTAAAGATTAAGGCAATGAGCAAATAATGCTCTCGTACAGTGAAGACAAAATCTGCTTGGTCAGAAGGTTCTTAAAGCACTTCAAACTTCACTAAAATGTTGCACTAATTACAATTATATTTTGAAGCAGAAAAACAACTAGAACACTTGCTTCTTCCTCTAACTCCTGGTTAAAAAAAATAGCCATTCTTAATTATTCAAAATAATAAGCCTAAGCTTTTAAATGTTGTTTAAATCTACCTTATATATTTTGTAAATAACTTCCCAAGCTTAGAAATTATAGTAAAAATCTGTTCATGGCTACTAAAATATTCCAAAATGTGAGAGAAGTAAGCATTACACACTGGGGAAGGATGGGCAGAATGTAGCATGAGAGGAAGATGCATTGCATTATAGCCTCTTACCAATGGATTAGCTTCCCTTCACAGATATTACTGAATATAAACCCACAGTTAAAAATGAAGGAACACAAGAATCAGTGATAGAGAGTAGATATTCAACTAGATATCATGTGCTACCAAATATAACTCTCAGTACCAGGAATGGGTCATATACTTTTGAATTGTTGACCAAAAGGTTCTTATAGGTTGCCCCCCAACTATTGCCAATGCCACTATAACCCCTATAACCTAGTATTAAGACCCTGTTGTTGAAGACATCACATACTTATATCATTAAATATAGAGAAATCACACTAGTGATCAATTGGAAGTTTAACACTTGTTGACTAGTGTTCAGTTCATAGTATTGGAAGATACTAGACATATGTGTTAGTTTGAATGAGAATGACCCTCATAGACTCATAAAATTAAATACTTGGTCACCAGGGAGGAGTACTATTTTTAAATTATTAGGAGGTGTGGCCTTGTTGGAGGAAGTATGTCATTGGTGGTGGACTTTGAGGTCTCAAAAAGCCCAGACAAAGCCCTGAGTCTCACTCTTTCTGCTGCCTGCTGAGCTGGATGTAGAACTCTCAGCTGTTTCTCTAACAGCATGTCTGTCTGTATGCTACCAAGATAATAATGGAATAAACTTCTTAAATGGTTCTTTTTTATTTTTTATTTTATTTTATGATTTTTGTTTTTTTGGTTTTTCGAGACAGGGTTTCTCTATGTAGTCCTTGCTGTCCTGGAACTCACTCTGTAGACCAGGCTGGCCTGGAAATCAGAAATCTGCCTGTCTCTGCCTCCCAAGTGCTGGGATTAAAGGCACTGCCCGGCTTTTTTTTTTTTTTTTTTTAATGGTTCTTTTATAAGAGTTGCTATGGTCATTGTGTATCTTCACAGCAATAGAACACTGACCAAGACAGCATGCTACTGGGGGAGAAAAGTAATAATCAATGTCATCCAGCTACAAATTCTATAAGCTACGTCATTTCCTGCCTGCAAGGTATGCTCACTGATGCAAGTGACAGAAATTATATGGGTGTATCAAAGTACCTTGTACTGGATTTAAGGCCTAGTCTATGAGGTAGAATCCATACATAACACTATTAATGAGGCCAGAGCATAATAGTACATAGATCCTAACCCCAGGGAAGAGTTGAAGAGATATGCAACTATTATTCTTCTAAATCAACATAGCAAAGAAACAACTTCTAATGACATATTTGTATCTCTACAAATTAGTACCTCATTTAACTTTCATTATAGAAGCTTCTTCTGGCAGTATATAGTGATTAACACAAAGATGAACAAATGGATAATGAGCCGAGAGTCAGAGACTTTGGAGCACTCAGCCCTAAATAGAATGTTTTTATCAAGCCCCCTCTTCTCAAGACTGAGATATGAGGGAGAGGAGGTGGGAAGATTGTAAATGCAGACATGACAGACAACTTCAAAGAAACATTATTTTCCTGTCATGTCAGGGCTGAAGCAAATATATAAACTCAAGTGGTTAAAAAAAACATAAAACCTGAACAAATTCAAGCCAAATAAAATCCCAGTCTGGAGAAAGAATAGTATATACAAATCCAGCCCTAGACAAGAATTATTTGGGATTGATGGTTGAAGGGAGAGAGAAAAGCAGTTTTGCTTTGTTTTTGTTTTTGATTTTCAATGGAATGACACTAAATATATCAACCTCATCCCAGTTCATGTCTTATGCTCAGGAGTCCAACATGATACACACTCCATTTTTGGTGCTTTTGTTTAAGAGAGAGAAAATGCATTACATCACATGGGTAAGGGGCTGGGGGAAGATCTGAGAGAAATTGGGGAATAGGATCAAAATATATGAAATTCTTAACAAATAAATGGCATTAAAATTTAAATAAAGAGGATTGGATCTTGGTATAGATATGAAATAAATGGTGGAAGTTACTAAAGATATTAGTTGAAAAAAATTTAAAGCATGATGACTAAATATATAAGGATACTTAAAATATTGTTCTATAAATAGTTTTGAAAAAATTAAAAACATAGTCAATGATTTGAACAGTAATCTTTTAACAGATGAGATGAAATTTTATGAATAGGATTACCAAATGAAGAATAAGTTACTATGAACAATTTCACATGTGTTGAGGCACATAGATAAGCAACTTGTACTGGAGACTGTAAAGCAGTGCCAGGAAGGGTCAGAAAAATGTCCCAGTGAAGGAACTTCAGCTGCCTTCTTACGTATGAGTTCACCAGACAAAGGGGTAAAACCAGCTGAGGATAAAGGAAACTATTTATAGATAAGGGGCTTAATGAAATGAAACAAATGAGGACAGAAAGCAAGACACTTGGAGACAGAAAAGAAAATAATATATTGGACAGAAATTGTATAAGTAGAAAGAAAAAACTGTGGGAGACAATATTTGATGAGACTGCCAGAAAAAATTTCAAGAAAGATGTGTTTCTTGATTCAAAAGTTAAAACTAGTTCCAAAGACGATGCATATATTTTCCTTATACATTTATCCACTGATGAATATCTAGGTTGATTCTGTATCCTGGCTATTATAAACAACGCCACAGTAAACACAGGGGTTCTGGTGGCTTCGCTTCCTCTAATACTGAGGTGGCTGCCATACTAGTCCCCAAGTAAATGCAAATAGGATTTTTCACAGAATTTTGAAAACAAATCTTGAAACTCATATAGAACAACCAAATTCCTGAATATCCAGTGAAGTCTCAAACAAAAAGACGAAAGGCAGAAGCAACACACTACCAAAGCTCAAAATAAGTAACTGAGCTCTAGTAATCATGACAGCATGAGGCTGGCATAAGAAGAGATATAAGGACAAATCAAATAGAATGACTCCAAATATTTACAGACAACTTATTTTTAACAAATTACCCAACAAAAACCCATAGAGAATGAAAGGTGTCAACAATTGTGCTGACAGGATGACTACCCATTTGGAACACCTCTGGGGGTCAGAAAATTAATAAGGAGCCATATGGAGGGAATTTCTAAAGAGAGAGACTAGAACACTGTGGTATATAGGATTATAGGTGAGTAATGGAACAGAAAAGTTTGCATGGTGTAGAGGCTGGGAGAGTAAAGGAAACAATACAAGAAGGATTATTAGCAAAAAAGACCTTTTTGACGTCATACACAAACCTAGTAGTGTAGAAGCCTCTTAAAATATACACATACATGTATATCAAAAGAGTTTGAATGCAGTTACTCTATAGAGAGTAAACATCACTACTAGACACTACAAGTTAATAAATACAGAGACCAATGCCAGACTTGGGGTTACCTTTTGTGGAGTTGTTGGCCAGTGAGCTCCCATAATTACATAAATATTATGTAATTGTGTCATTGCTCCAGAAATTGACAGGAAAAATTTACTTCTGAAGACATATACAAGGGGTTATAGAATATGAAAAAAACAGGCTGGGACTGACCTCGAAGACTTATCCGTTCCTTATAGCTTTTGTAGTGCTGGGAGTACTATACATGCTGCTATAGGAAAAAGTTTCACTCATACCCAGTTGTGAACCTGCAACCTACAGTAATGACTAGTCTAGCAAGTGCTGCCCACTTGCCAGTTGGTACAATAGTAGCAGGGATATCATGGGACTGAGAAACAATTTTCTAATTGGATTTAAGGGCCCCTCCACAATTTAAAATCCATACATAGCATTGACATCATGATCAAGAACCTGGGGTTAGACAGATCATAGGCACTATGTGAGAACCTACTATGATTATTCTGCTAAATGGATATAGTATTAAACTAGTGACTAATGACTTCTCAATAGGCCCATATATTATTGTATCTCAGCTCTCATCAGAGAAGCGTCTCTTTGCTCTTGATGACAATTAACACAGGTGCAGAGAATTAGAGACTACAGGATTCTTGGCCTTAAATATGTTACACCCCCTCTTCCCAAAGTTCATAGATTATTGCAGAGGTGGGGATAGAAAGAACCAGAGATGGTAGACAACATCAAGGGAACTATTTTCCAAACACATGTAGATTCACAGTAGTTTAGACAGCAAACACAAGATCTGACCAGCTCAAGCTAATCAAAACCCTAGCTTGGAAATGAGAGGAGGGTACAAAATCTATCCCATAGTTGAGGAGCTATTGGCAGTTTATAACTGCTGGTAGAGAAAGAGTCAGTTAACTTTAAAGATATGGCTACTGATGAGTTGACCTCACTTCACCATGAAGCCACATATCTAAGAGCATATGAATAGCACCAACACAACTTAATGATGAAAAAAAGAAAGAACACAAATTTGGGTGGTAGTGAAGAGAAGGTAGATCTGGGAGGAGCTGGAGATGAAGGTTAATATGGTCAAAACACAATGTTAGGAAGTTATCAAAAACTAAAATATGAAAAAATAGTCAAGATAAATATAATCTTTAGACCATGAGAAAGCACTTGCTTCATCAGCACATATGCTAGTATAAGGGAGATATTTTCAAACTATGTCTGATAAGGAAACAATACCTGGACTGCTTAAGAACCTCAAGAAATTCAATAAGACAAAATTCAAATTTAAATAATACAATTAAATGAACTGAAGATCTGAGTAGTCACTTTTCAAAAGAAGGCATACATATTTCCATATTTGAAACCTACTCAATACAATTAGTACTCACATAAATCCAAGCCATATCGAGACATAATTTCACTCTGTCAAGAATAACTGTCATCCACAAAGGTAGAAGTATATCAATCACTGCTAAGGATGTAGTGAAAAGTGTGAAACTTATACAGCTAGTAGGAACACTAGTGAAACAACCATAATAGAGCACAATAGTTTAGTTTGACAACAATACAAACTTGTTTTAGGAGGCCTGCCTATTGGATTGGCCTGGAATAAAGGCTGAAATAATTTCCTTCATGAAAAGTATATTTAAGTAAGGGTAGATGCACAGTAAAAAAAAATTCAAAATACAAATAATAGAAATATGTGCATCATTGTCTTAGTATTTTCTTGTTGTAATGAGACCCCATGACTATGGTAACTCTTATAAAGGAAAACATTTACCTGGGGCTGACTTACAAGTTCAGAGATTTAGTCCATTATTGTCATGGCAGGAATCATGGTAGCACATAGGCAGGCCCAATGCTGGAGAAGGAGTTGAGAGTCCTACATTTGGATTGGCAGGTAGCAGGAAGAACAAGTTAGCCACTGACCATAGCTTCACCTTCTGAAACATGAAAGCTTCCCTCCAGTGACACACTTCTTCCAACAAGGCCATAGCTACTCCACCAAGGTCAGACCTCCAATAATGCCATTCTCTATGAGTCTATTGGGTCCATTTTCATTGAAACCTCCACAGGTATATTAGTAGTTGACACATGCTCTAGTAAAATAGACTGGGGTTATGGTGTTAAGAAAGAATTCTATAGAGAAAAGGTCTCATATGTTTCAATATTAAACAATACAGTCAGCATGGTCAGGGTAGGTCTTATGCAAGACAGAGATGAGGACACAAGGAGAGAAGACAGTTGTATGAGAAAAGTGGTGAGGATAATAAAATTAAGCTCCACAAAATTACTAAAGTCAGATCATGACCAGCCACTTTCAGAACTAGTTAAGGGACTGGGAATGGTCAGAACAAAGTCTCCAAAGTACATACAGCAGCACAGAGCCCTTTGAAAGTTTCTGAGAAATAGACTGACATGATCTGACTTGTGTGCTCAAACGAGTACTCTGTACATCATGTTAATGGGAGCTGCTAGGGGTTGAGTGGACATAAGGAGATCAGTTAAAAATGCATTTCACCAGTTAAATTGAGTGATCATGATGGCTTGGACTAGACTTGACTCCTTTTGATAATGTATAAGATACTGGTTGAGTAGAGAAGGGAATGAGTTCGCTACACACCTAAATGAATTCCTTAACTTTCCACCAATTTGTTTAGGTTTGAACTGTAGGAAATATTGCTAGGGTTGTGACAATAGCTGTAAACTTCCAGCAAGATTGAGAGTCAGAGTTGACTGGCTGTTAGAAACAAATATTGCTGTTAAGGTTGATCTCACAAATTCACCGTATACATTCACACACACACACACACACACACACACACACACTCTACAAGTGTGCTTTGAAGCTTTGAAAATCAAAGAAGTTATGGCCAATTATACACACATGTTTAAATAAAATATTTTCTTTTGTGTATTTTACTCTCTATCCAAGTGTTATTTGCATATATGAATGTCCACTTTCACTTACTGTAGAGGGATATAAGCCTTGCATCATGTATCACAGAGCCTTAGTACCTAGGTGGGAACATTGCTTTAAATCCCAAAATGACTCCTTCAAAATACCAAAACTAAAATATCTTTATTTGGGCTCAACTGCATATACCATCACTACAAGAGCCAATATGTGTGCAGTGCATGAAATTTACTTACTGATGTTTACCTTCAAGGCAAATCAAAAGGTATGACCCAGTTTCTATATTAGATTTAAACAGAATGAAATCTACCTTTACATCTTATTTATAATTAAACATAAACAAAGCTAACTCCCTGACTAAGGAGCTCTGAAAAACCAAGTGTGGTGGCATAGGCCTGTAAACCCAGCATGTTAGAAATGAAGGCTTCAGGATAAGGATAAGTTCAAGGTCATTCTTGTCTAAGGCAATACAATTAAACATAACACATCTTTTCATTTATGTTGGCACACATACTATAGAGAACAACTGCCTTCCTTTTGTCCTGCATAAATTGAGCATATTAAGTAAAATTCCATGTAATTAATGTATAGAAATAGTAACTTATTCATTTCTTTAAATAAGTAAAGCAAATGAAGACAGAGAGTTTGAATAACATACAGAACTGAGAAAATAGATTATTATCACAGCCCATAGCAACTATCAGGCACTGACATTTTTCGTCTTTGTTGGTCTTACAGGAATGAAATTGTAATTTAGAAGATGTATGAAAATGGAATGGAGAAAGAATAATCACATTGAGTCTGCCCAGATCTTTTGAGAGTATTGGAACACATGTACGTATGATTGGCAATGGAGTCATGGACAGAACATTCTTCGAGATATGTTGTTTTAACTCTTTGCTTTTCTATAAGAATTATTAACATGAGTACTGTATTTGCATCTCTACTACTCCATGCTGTTCCCACAAATCCCTCCATTGTACCCACTGTTCGCTATTTCAAGTTCATGACAGCCACTCCTTTAAGTTTTATTATTACATATATACATATACATATATATGTGTATAATATATTTTTATACTATAATATAATGTGTATACACACACACACACACACAACCTGTTGAGTACTATTTATATGTATGTATTTTTATGGCTGACCATTTGGTACAGAATAACCAAATTAGAGGATTATTCATGGGGAAGAGGGATTCTCCCTCTCTGTGCTGTCATTAATTGTCTGTAGATATTTATCTAGGGATGTGAGAATTTCCACATTTACATTGAATTATCAGTTGATATTGTCATTTTCCAGGCAGCCATGTTGTTGAAATTTCATGAGTGCAGCTTTCCTGCCATGTATAGAATATGTTATTTTCCCTAGTTCTATAGATCCTCTGGCTTTTTCTTTCTTTTCTTTTTGTTGAATATGTTTATTTCCTTCATTTCTTTTTAGAATTATTTTATTTATTTACATTCCAGTCTTTCCCCGGGTCTCCCTCCCACAGTTTCATATCCTACTCCTCCTCCCCTTTGCCTCCAAGCGGGTGCGTCCCCCCATGCCTTTCCCTTCCATGGGTCCTCAAGTCTCTTTAGGATTAAGCAAATCTTCTCCCACTGAGGATAGACCAGGAAGACATAGGCTATATATGTGCCAGGGGCCTTGGACCTGCTTGTGTATGCTCCTGGTTGGTGGCTCAGTCTCTGGGAGCTCCCTGATGGCTAGGTAAGTAAGGACTGATGGTCTTCCTATGGGGTTGCCCTCCCCTTCAGGTTCTTTAATCCTTCCCCTAATTCTACCATAGGGGTCCCTGACTTCAGTCCAATAGTCGGGTGTTAAGTATCTGCTTCTGTCTTAGTCAGCTGCTGGTAGGGCCTCTCAGAGGACAGCCATGCCAAGTTCCTATTTGTAAGCACAAGATAGCATCAATAATAGTGTAAGGCCTTGGTGCTCCACATTGGATTTTAAGTTAGGTCATCCACTGAACTGCCTTTTCTTCAGCATATTCTCCACTTTTGTCCCTGAAGATCTTTTAGACGGGAACAATTCTGGGTCAGAAATTTTGACTGAAGGTTGGTAACCCCATCCCTCCAATTAGAGCCACCTTCAATGTATCCCAGAATTTTGGGTATGTTTTGTATTCATTTTCATTCAATTCTAAAAAGTCTTTACTTTTTGTCTTGAACCATTTTTTATTCAGTAGTAAGTTGTTCAGAAGAAATCATACCCAAAAATAGTTAATAGAAGAAAATAACAAAACTCAGAGCTGAGTGCAATAAAATAGAGACAAAACAAAACAAGCATACTAACTAACTAACTGTACAAATTATCAGTGAAAGTTTTATGGTTTTTTTTTGTTTTTTTCATTTTTTTTTTTTAGAAAACCAGTAAGACTAAGAAAACTGTATCCAAATTAACTAAAAGGCAGAGAAAGAATATAAAAATTACCAAAATTAGAAATGAAAAGGGGACAGAACATATGCAGAGGCAATCCAGAGAATCCTACGGGCATACTTTGTAAACCTGTTCTTCAATAAATTAAAAAATTTAAAAGAAATGAATAATTTTTGATGCAAACCACTTACCAAGTTAAATCAAGATCAGATAAGCAATTTAAACAGACCTATAACCCCTTGTAGAATAGAAACAATAATTAATAGTCTGCCAACCAAAAAGAGCCCAGGGCCAGAAGGATTTTAACACAGAATTGTACCAAAGAAGAGTTAATGCCAACACTTCTTAAATTATTCCACAAAATAGAAGCAGAAAGAACATTGCCAACTTTGTTTTTCACAGCCACATTTACCCTGATACTTAAGCCACATAACCACAAAAGGAATTACAGACCAATTTCTCTTATGAATTTAAATGAAGTATTCAATAAAATTCTTGCCAACTGAATCCCAAGAATGCCTCAAAACAATCATCTACCATAATCAGGCAGGTTTCATCCCAGAGATGCATGGATGGTTCAATATATTTAAATTAATAAATGTAATCCAGCATATAAACAAGCTATAAGAAGAAAAACTGGAAACATCCATTATACACAGAAAAAGCCTTTGATAAAATCCAACACTCCTTCATGTTCAGTCATGGAGAGATTACGGATCTAGTCTACATATCTCAGCATAATAAAGATAGCTTGCAGCAAGCTCATAGCCAACATCATCTTAAATGGAGAGAAACTAGAAGCAATTCCACTAAAATCAGGAACAATGCAAGACAAGGGTGTTCACTCTCTTCATACCTATTCAACAGAGTACTTGAAATATTAGCTAGAGCAATAAGTCCACTGAAGGAGATCAAGGAGATACAAATTGGAAAGGAAGAAGTCAAAGTATCTTCTTGCAGATGATATGATAGCATACATAAATTACCATATATTTTCCCTGAAAAACTATAGGTGATAAACACTTTCAGCAAAGTATTTGGATACAAAATTAGTGTACACAAAATAAATCAATACCCTTTCTATAGACAAGTAACAAGCATATTGGGAAAGAAATCAGTGAAAGAAAACCTTTCAAAATAGCCTCAAAATTACAAAATATCCTGTGGTAACTCTAGTTATGCAAGTGAAATACATATATGGTAAAAACTTTTAGATACTGAAGGAAGAAACAGAAGAAAATATGAAAGATGAAAAGATCTCCCATGATCATCTCTCTCTCTCTCATATCTATCTACTATCTATCTATCTATCTATCTATCTATCTATCTATCTATCTATCTATCTATCATCTATCTATCTATCATCTATCTATCTATCTGTCATCTATGTATTTATATATAAGCTTATGGGTCCTTTTGTATGTTATGGTTTTTGGTTAGTGTTTTTATAGGTTTCCTGATTGTATGAATGACTGGGTTTCGGTGTCATGTGTTTTCTCTTTGACTCTTTTCCTTATGTTTGTTTTGTCTAATTCCTAGGTATTACACTTTGTTTTCTGTTATTATATCATTATTCTATAAACACTAGTGTTTTATACATGTGCAGGCATTCATTAAGAACAGTAGTAAATATGTTTGTTGTATTTAACCATCCTGTATCCTCTGATTTATTTTCAGCAAACTTATTATTCTGAAAAACTTCATCAAATAATGATGATTTTCATGAGAAATCTATTATTCATTACCGAGGATCCTAAACTCACAAATTTCAAAAGCAATCCAATAGTTGACTGTTCTAAGGACCAGTATAATCAAATAATTTCAGATTTGGAACATCTGCGACTTCAGAGTTTAGTTCTGGGATTCCTCATAGACTGGTAACTCTGAAAATATTGCAGGATATGAATGAGAAGGTACGCTAGAATCTGAAACTCACCTGGTCTCCAAAACCTGGTAAGAACATTTCAACCTCCTCCCTTCTCAGGAAGCTTTCCCCACTGGATTGTCTTGTATGTGACAACTAAGGACCATTGTAAGTAAACCTGGATTTAAGGATAGTCTGGATATGTGATAGCTATTTCTAAGTGTCAATTTGACACAATCTAGATTCTCCTGGAAAAGTCCAGGTAAGGTTGGACTGTAGGTGTGTCTATGAGAGATTGTCTTGATTACAATTAATTGGTTTGAGACTACCCTGTTCATGCTGTGGGATATCATTCTTCAGATTTGGGTCCTAGACTGTATGAGAGTGGAGAAAATAATAAAAGCATATATGCATTCAATTCTTTCTGCTCTTCATTGTGTATGTAATGAAGCTACTTGCTTTAAGTTCTTTCCACCTTAACTCTCTTACTTTGATGGGCTGTAAATAAACCCTGTTATCCAGAAAAAAAGTCCTCCAATCAAATGAAATCAGGAAAGAAGCAGGGATCACTATCCTAATATCTGGAAAAAAAAAAAAGGCTACAAACTAAAGCTATTCAGAAGGGAGGAAATGGACACACAAAATAAAGATATGTAATTCTAAAACAAATTTTTAAACAATGGACTAATTTGTAATAAGCAAAACAAACTCTAAAAATTATAATTCTAAGATTAAAGAAGAATTTAAACTAAAATTATTAAATGTCAAGAGAGTACTTTGTGAAGTTGAATTGATATTGAGATGGAAATGTAGCCAGTTGGTAGAGTGCTTGCTCAGCATGTAATGACTTCTTGGTTCAAACCTCAGTCCCACATAAAATCAGATGTGGTAGTGAACACCTGCAATATTAGCCTGGTTGATGTAAAGATAGAAGGATCAGACAGGAACTGTCATAATTAGCTACAAAGTGAGTTTTAGGTAAGCCTTCATTATATAAGAGTCTAACCTCCCTCAAAAAATTAAAAAGTAATTATGAACTTCTGTATGCTGACAACCTATCAGCTTCCTTTAGAAAAGATGAGCCTCTGCAATTGCAAATGTGTTAAGAAGAGAGACAGTAATCATAAAATATTTCACATACCACTAGTAAAAGGCAAATGCATGAATTTACACATATACATTATATATATATATATATATATATATATATATATATATATATATATAT
>JADRCH010000040.1:8542887-8587194 GCA_019843965.1 Rhynchomys soricoides | reverse complement strand
TATATATATATATATATATATATATATATATATATATATATATATATTTAAATGATTTCAGAAATTTGGAGTCATATCAGTTTTTTCCAGAATATTAATTGAAAATACCCAGTCTTACATTTCCTACTTGTGATACCAGATTACATTGATTGTTTATTGCTACAGTATCTGTCTCTGTTTGTGTGACTTAAAACTTGTTCTCACTTGTCTGAACCTTGTAGCCATGTATAAGAGGTGTCAATCAATTATCAAATTATGGTGTATGGTGACTAATATACATGTTGACTCTTGTACCAAATAATTAAATTCAATTTGGTGAGAGACCTATTAATTAATCTTACTTGTCAACTAACACAAAAATATCTCATGGGAAAAGCTAGGGTAAACACATCAATTGGCTTAAAAAGAAGTGGACAGTTTAGATTCACATCACAATTTAAAATATTGACACTCACACATACTTAATAGCTCCTCAGACTCTTCCATCTGTAGAACCTTGAATTATGCTGTGCACTGATCCAAAATGATATTTCAAAGTCTTTTGCTCCACCAGCACTCTTCTGTATGATGTCTAATGTTTACAAGAAATACTGTCAGACATTCTGAGAACAATCTATCACCAGGCACACACGTGAATGCTAAATAAGATCATGTAAACTGTATATATGTCAAACAAAAGGTAAGCCATGTTAAGTGAGGAAAAAGAAAGTCACTCTTGTTCTGATAACATCCTTAACATCAAATTCTACATTTATCTGTATAAAATATTAGACTCTAATTATAACTAACCCATAGAAGAATTAAGGATGGTTCAAATGACAATTCTACAGCAATGATGCTATGATGCAAAATTTCAAAACACAAAATTTGGGCAAAAAAGCTTTTAATGAATTGTGGGGAGGGATGGGATTCAGAGGACTAAAGCTGGAATGTGCATCAACATATGTAATATAGCATAGTTATTCTATCTAAATAATCTCACTCAGAACTGTCCATCTGACAACATAGATAATCAGCTCTCATTTTTCTTTAATCAATCTGCACATGTACACATTTGGTATCCACTCTGGGATTGTTTGTTTGTTGATTTTTCTGTTTATTTTTCTTTTTCATTTATTTTTATTCTTTGCAGTAAATCTTCCCCAATTTAACCTGTTTTCTGTAGCCTTATCTCTTCCTTTCCTACGTGCTCTTGCTGAGATTATACATCATATCTCTGCTTCTGTGCCAACCTGTTATCACCCATTGATATTTTCAATAGTAAAAATGTAACAGTTTCAAACAATATCTCTTCCCTAGGGATAATTCCAGAAAATACCCATGATAATGATTTCTATGATATAAATTGGAGTTGGAGTTTAGTAAAGATATTTTAGTATAAGCTTAAGAACAAATAGTAAAGGAAATGAGGTGCTCAAAAGGAAAGGTAAAAGACATCAGAGAGCATGTTTGTAGGCTTTTTGAAGAAGAGTGGCTTATCAGAGTTTTTCCCATTTTTGTTTTTCTAATATGCTCATTTGCTACTACACATGAAGACACTTGATTCTGTTCTTCATCAGTTTTATGTCTGTATATTTTCCGGTGGTCTAGAGTTCTTTAGTAAATATGATACAATGTTGTATATTGAACAATATGTATAGACTTAGGGTTATAGACTGAAAGATGGAAATAAAGATCAGAACAATTAATCTGAACAATCAGATAGAGATTTTAAAATGATGTGGAGTAACATATTACACATTTTTATAAGTTGATATCATTCTGTACAAGTCTTCAGCACCTCTACTAGTAAATGCTATATCATCAGTCTTCAGTAGACAGTTTTAAAATAAAATAATGAATGAGTAAGCAGCTTTGTGGAAATATCTCACACCATCTAGAAATTGAAAAATCATGAAGAATGGAAGACTTCATGGGCTTGTGACCTAGGCAATTGCAAAGGACTCTGTTCTTAGAAGGGCCATGCATCTGATTTATTGTTTTATACAACCATCTTATACTTTCTTCATTTTTTATGACACCCATATTTTATTTTCACTTACCCATGCACTTATAGGAGGTTCTTAGTGTGAAATTAAAGACCAATAAAATGTGTATTGGAAGGTCAGGAATAAAGAATTTGGGGTAGAAAATAAGCTTTTTATACTTAGCAAATAAAAATTCAGGTTACCACAACACATTTTCACAGGACATATAATAACAAGCAAATTAACAAACAAATACTGCTGCTTATATTAAATTAATATTTAATACAGTGTCTGTATTTTGTCATATATTATAGGTATTTTATTTATGTGTTTATTGTCAGAAGTGGGCAAATAAATTGGAAGTTCTGTGGTGCTCTCAAAGAAGAAAACAGAAAGTAACAGTGGAAAATATGTAGTGCATCTTTGATATGATTTAGTATTGGTAATAGAGTAGAGATACAGGTCAACGCTAGAAAATATGGAAAACCTGAAAATTCAGTGGTCAGAACAAGAATGAGGGAACTGTTTGATAGAATCTGAAAGGAAGGCAATAAAAGATTGTCCAGTGAAGGTCAGTTCAGAGAATTAAATCTTACAACTAGAGCTATTTATTTTATACTATCTTTCATTATTTTTATATTTTTATTTAACTGAAAAAATTATGTGTGTACTGTTTTACTTCAATCCCTTCTTTCTCCTATTTCTTCTCAAAGTCATATATTATTTTATACACACACACACACACACACACACACATACACACATACACACATACACACACACGCACATATACTCAGACAGAGAGAGAGAGAGAGAGAGAGAGAGAAAAACACCAAATAAACAGGACAAGAAAATAAAATTACCACACCATATAATAATTGAAACATTAAATGCACAGAACAGAGAAATTATATTAAAAATGCTATTAATAGCTGAAAAGGAAAAAGACCAAATTACATTTAGGGGAAAACTTCTCACGGAGACTACAAATACTAGAAAGTCCTGAACAGATGTTCTCCAAGCTTTAAAAGACCACAGGTATATCAATACAGTCTCCAATACCCTGCAAAACTACCAATCACAACTGACAGCAAGAAAAGCCTTTTACAATAAAAGCAAGTGTAAGCAAATTTTGTTCACCAATCAAGTTCTGTAGCTTTGGAAAAAAAACAGTCAGAAGAAAAATAACCTAGAATAGAAAGGACAAAAGGAATAAATAATCCAAGAATAGTTCATCAAAACAGGTATGAAGGGAGACTCAAAACACGTGCACACACACACACACACATACTCACCAAAAAGAAAACCCAGGAATTACTAAACACTGTTTATTAATAACTTTCAATAGTAATGATCTCAATACCCCAATAAAAAGACATTGACCAAATTGGATTAGAACAATGAATGTGTCTTTCTGCTCTATCCAACAACCACACCTCACCATCTAGGACAGATATCACTTAGGGTAAAAGGATGGGAAAAGGTATTTCCAACCTCATTCTCCTTGGCATTATCAGTTGATATCATTGTTCATGTTTTGTTTAGACAGCCATATTCTTGAGATTTCTTTGGTGGTGGTGGTAGTGGTGGTAGTGGTGGGACTGGGAGGAAAGGAGGACTGAGATTGGGATGTAAAGTAAATAACCTCATGAGCCCTGGGTAATTGGCTAGGTATACAGCAACAGTCATGAATTCCTTTGTATTGATCAAGACTTAAGTTCAATTAGAAAGCTTTGGTTACCCTCAAGATATAAGTACCTTCATTTCACCTCTCAGGGTGGTCTACCCTGCTGGGTATTGCTATGGTTTTTGGCATCCCAGTTGGTTAAGACAATTGATCAATTTTCTCTCTTTGTTTGCATAGCAGGCTCTGGTGCTATGAAAGTGAATCCTCTGAAGGCTTGCTTCAGGTCAGATCCAGCTTCTTTTCACTGAACCTTGTTCCCAAAATAGGTCATCTTTTTAGCAATAGGGACTTTCCTTTGAATTCTAGAAGGTAACAAAATGCAGCAACAATATTCTATATTATTTTGAGGGTCTTTTGGATGTCCCTAATCAACTCAAAAGGAATTTTCTCATTTCTGGCACTGAGTTTTGTGTTAGTCTATGGCTCTTGGGTGAAGTGACATCACCACAAGTGGAGTACATACATACATAGATACATACATACACACACATATACACACATACAAACATGTACAATACATGTGTATGTATACACACATACATATTATATGTATTTTTATTATTTATGTCCTTTATACTATAGTGTATCCACATGTACATAAATGTACTTTAGTTAACTATGAATTAATGATTTCATGTGGCTTTTCTTTAGTGCTATTTTATCCCTCCTCCTTCTGTATTGTCCTGCCTTTTCCCTCCTCAGTTAAAGATTCTCTCCATGTGGTGGTTTGCATAAGAATGGTCCCCAAAGGGGGTTTCCAAAGGGGAGACCTAGAAAGGGGAAAACATTTGAAATGTAAATAAAGTATCAAAAAAGAAAAGAAAAAGAAAAAGAAAGAAAGAAGAGAAAAGAAAAGAAAAGAAAAGAAAAAGAAAGAAAAAAGGTCCTCAAGCATTTCTTGGCATCCACAATAGTGTTTGCCTTTGGTGACTGTATATGGGATAAATTCCCAGATGGAACAGACTCTGGGTGGCTTTTCCTTCAGTCTCTGCTCTACCTTTTGTCTCCATATTTGTTCCTGTGAGTATTTTCTTCCTTTTCTAAGAAGGACTGAAGCACCCACACTTTGGTCTTCCTTCTTCTTGAGCTTCATATGGTGTGTGAATTGTATCTTGGATATTCGGAGTTTTTGGGATAATATCCATTTATCAGTGAGTGCATTCCATGTGTGTTCTTTTGTGATTGTACCTCACTCAGGATGCTATCTTCTAGTCCCATCCATTTGGCTAGGAATTTCGTGAATTCATCATTTTTAATATCTGAATAGCACTCCATTCTGTAAATGTACCATATTTTCTGTATCCACTCCTCTGTAGAAGGACATCTGGGTTCTTTCCAGCTTCTGGCTATTATAAATAAGGCTGGTATGAACACAGTGGAGCATGTGTCCTTGTTATATGTTGGGGAGCCTGATATAGCTGTCTCCTGAGAGGCCCTGCCAGAGTCCTACAAATACAGAGGTGGATGCTCACAGCCAACCATTGATCTGAGCTCAGGGTACCCAATAGAGGAGACAGAGAAAGGACTGAAGGAGCAGAAAGGGTTTGCAACCCCATAGGAAGAACAACAGGATCAACCAACCAGAACCCCCCCCACCCCCACCCCACCCCCCACACACGCCCAGTGCTCCCAGGGACTAAGCTACCAACCAAAGAGTACACCTGGCTCCAACTGCATATATGCAGAGGACAGCCTTGTCAGGCATCAATGGGAGGAGAGGTCTTTGGTCCTATGAAGGCCCTGGTGTATGGGAATGGAGGGTGGGGAGGCAGTAATGGGTGGGTGGGTTGGAGAACACCCTCATAGAAGCTGGGGAGAGTGTTTGGGATAGAGGGTTTCTGGGAGGAGGGGAAACCAGGAAAAGGGATAACATTTGAAATGTAAATAAAGAAAATATCCAATAAAAAAAAAGAAAAAGAATGGTCCCCAAGGGTCAATATATTTGAATGCTTAGTCACCAAGGAGCAGAGATATTTGAGGAGGATTGGGATGGATGGCCCTGTTAGAGTAGGTGCAGGGTTTGGAAAAGGTGTCACTAAGGGTGAGTTTTGGGGATTTAAAAAGCCCACGCCAGGCCCAGTGTCTCCCTCCTTATGAATCAGGATGTAGACCTCAGCTACTTTTCCAGCACCATGCCATGCCTGCTGCTATGTTCCTGGCCATGATCTTAATAGACTAAGCTTCTGGAATGGTTATCAGTCCCCCAGTTGAATGCTTTCTTTTATAAGAGTTACTTTGGCCATGGTGTTTCCTCATAGCAATAGAACAGTGACTTAAGACACTGTGGTTTTTATCTTTTTTTAAAAAAAATTGGATGAAAGCTTAAGGTGTGGCTATAGCAAACTGAATAAATACAGATAGAATTTAAAAACCTTCAGAATGATCAAAGGCAGTTGGCTAGAATGATCATCTGAGTGGATATATAGATGGAAGATGTTTATATACAAAGAACAACTGAATCCAAAACTACAGTGATACAGATAAATAAGAAAATATCTTCCAATGTCAGAGGAGGGGCAGTGGAGAAGAAGAATAATGGATTTTGCCTGCAATGATCTCATTTCTAATGTATTTCAACCACTAGCTTTACAAATAGCATGCTCTCCAATGCTAATAGAGTTAAACTTACTAGTATATTTGACAAAATCACATGAAAATTTAATTTTAACTTATTTTTT
Source organism: Rhynchomys soricoides (assembly GCA_019843965.1). Lineage (NCBI taxonomy): Eukaryota > Metazoa > Chordata > Mammalia > Rodentia > Muridae > Rhynchomys > Rhynchomys soricoides. The sequence continues at coordinate 8,580,862 of JADRCH010000040.1, read as the reverse complement.
AATCATAATAATTAAATTGCATAAAACAAAGCATATGTTAATGAACAGAAGGCCATAAGTATTTTATGTGAATCTATAATAGCTATTCTTGTGTGATGGCCATGTTTGTTCATTGTTGCTGATGTTGTTTTTCACTGACAACATTCATTAGATATTTATTACTTTGGGATAGTTTTTGCTGCTTTAAAAATGGACAACATTATTCTCATCTACAATGCACTATAATCACATGCACACCCATTACCCTCAAATCTCCCTCCCACTCATGCTGATGTCTTCTCTACTGACAGCTCAGCATCACCGTGTCCCTCCATGTCACCTTTTCACCCTCTGTCCCTACCTTAAATGCCTTATTTTTCTTTCCTATTCTCCACCCTCTCCTTATCTCCCTCTCTTCTTCCTGTCCTTCCTTCGTTCTCTCTCTCCCATGGAATATATAGGCAATCACAGTTGCTATGTGCTCATCATGGCAATGACCTTGTCCTATCCAGATGACAGCATCCTTCTGAACTATTTCCTCATTACTCAGCTCACAAAGTCTCTTCACCCTCTTTTCTGTATTATGCTTACCTGGTTTTTCAAAGGGTAACATGGGTGTTCTTTTTGGTGCCAACCACTAAGCAGCTCTAGGCTGCAGTCCATCACTGAAATAAGTTCTCTGACAAAGCATGAGAGCTGCATTGACCTGGGAATATAAACATAAATATGTAGAAGGTAACTTGTCTACATATCCATTTGGCAAAACATCAGCTGTGTTTCCCTTTACAGCACTGAAAATTAATGTATTGGATGAACTAGGAATTTTGTAACAGCAGAAGGCATTGTTCAATTGAGATTTTCATAAATCTCAGATTTTTTTTTCATAAATCACAGAGAACCAACATTTTACCACACGGCAATCTCCAACAAGGTGTACGAAAATAATTGAAAGAAAAGAATATAAGTGTATGAATGCAACTTACATTTGCTTAATATGAATACTGTTTTTGATATGAGCAGTTTGCATACAGGTTGTATTTTTCTCTGGGAATAGAATTGAATGGATTGCCTTTAATTTGGTAGAAATTCATCACTAATTCTGCTTTAGCATTTACAAGGATGTCTTTGCTGCTTATATGAGCTTTTCACAGAAGTGAAAAGTGACCACAGTACCTAAGTATAAAGATGAGCCAATAATTAATGAACTTGCTAAACAGGCCTGTTTTGTAAAGAGAGCTGTAATTTTCCAAGAGCCATTACCAGTAAAAAATCAATGCAGCAAAAAGATAAGAGCAGAATAGAGGATTTAGTGATGCCTATGAAGTTGGCAATATCTGGTTACTCAGAAGTTAATATCGATGAACTGTTTTAACACAGTAGACTTATGTATATTCTAGATTTTTAATATTTCAATCTACTCTTTTTCCAAAAAGACAACTGAAAGATATAAGAAAGCATATTTCTACTTGAAATGAAATCACAACTGTTTGATACTGAGGGTTAGAGGTCCTGATTCATCCTGTATGTCTTTCTCAACAGCCTGTAAGTATACTGCACTCTCACTGGACATAAAATGTTCTATTCTAGAATCCTTCTTTTCAACAGTCAGCAGAATATGAACATTGCTTCTAAAGGGCTGCAGGAAATATGTGCACACTGTCATGAAATCCTCTTACATTTGTCAAATAGTATGTTTTCTTGTATTAGAAAAGCAGCTGGTCATTTGGGAGGATATACTTTATTTTATTTACTTAATTTGCAAATATGTGTGTATGTGTGTGTATGAGTGGAGGACAGAAGATAAACTGCAGACATCAATTCTTTCCTTCTGTCTTATGGGTCCTTAGGATCCAATTCAGGTCCCCAGACTTGGTGCCAAGCAGTTTTACTCACTGAGCCATCTTGCCAGCCCAAGAAGATATGTTATTTGGTAGCAATAAACTCCTAAATAAGAGTCTTGAAATACAGGATGACCACAGCGGATGAGACACCTTAGTGTTAACTTTAGTTCTCAAGAGAATTCTAGAAAATAAGGTAGGGTCCCAGAATGAATACAGTATCTAACACTTTATGTTAGATACCAGGCAGGGCACTACAAGATGTTTGAATGCTGTTGACATGGATTTGCTAACCGCAAAACAGCTTTAAGTTAAAAATAAAAATACAAACCACACTACTGATAAAAGAAAAATAAAAATGAAGTAGCAATTTTCTAATTTCAGCTTTAAAATTTCAAAGGAATTAGAATTGTGCCTATTAAAACAGTATCCTCTATAGAGGTTGTTTTTATCAAAATCTGTCAAACGTGGAACATTTGAAAACAACTGAAAAGAAATGTTTTCATTTCCCTCTTCCCTTCCATACCTCCAAATCATCTCATATACCCCTCCTTGCTTGCTTTTTGATTCATCGCCTCTGATTTCATTAATTATTGTTACATTAATATGTTTATGTACATGAATTTTAATCCAGCAACATGGCTGCTCTGGCAAGGAATCATATCCAAAGATCTTCTAGGTTTGTGTGATCCAGCTGGAATGGTAAGCTTTTAATCCCTCTGGCTGGAATACAGTCACACCCTTGGTTCACACCTTTAATCCCAAACAATGAAGATAAAGTTTGTTTGTAGAGAGAAGCAGCCATGTTTGAAAGTGGGGTCTAATTGGGGGTGGCTGACAAAGTGAATAATCAGAGAAAGATTTAACAGAAAGAGTCAGATAGGATACACCCAAATCTTACTAGAACAGACAGAAAATAGAGGCAGTATATATATAGAGTGAGTCAGAAGTGGAGGACAGTTCAGTGAGTGCAGTTCAGACAAGTTCAGGCAATGCAGATAAGTTCAGGCAGTGCAGCAGAGGTTGGCTAAGTTCATTTCAGTGCAGTTCCTTGCAGTTCAGTTGGATGCTGTTGAGTTCTGCTGAGTTCTTGCAGTTCTGTTCAGTTCGTGCGGTCCCTGTGTTTCAGTTTGTGGAACTTAGACAGTATTCCAAGTAAAGTAATTCAGTGAGAAGCTGAGAGAAGCCAGGTTGAATCAGTCAGTTTAGCAAGGAATTTTAAGCCGGAACATCTGAGGTGAAACAGACACCCAGGGTTCAGAAAGAACTAAAAAGGCTAAGCTTATTCAGCAGTGAGCCTCTGAGACAACAATTGCATCTGGTGAATAAAGATAAATTTACATATATACATACAATATATTTCTAAAGACATAAATACAACCTGCTCAGTTTGTATAATGTTATTTGAATGTCTGATTTCAGTCATAACAATTTGACATTGACTAGACAATTGGTGTTCTTTTTCCCAGGAAGGATTATATCTTACGATCTCATTGATCCTTAGTTGCCCGTAGTTCTTCATGTAGGATTGAGGCCATATGGTCCTTCCCCTGTCCACATTATTATCATGTCTATTGACATGTTGTCCTTCTTAGGTTTATATTTTGGCAGTCTTGATGGTCTAACAGAAAATCCCTTGATTTATAAAATTAGCTCAGATGGAAAAAGTGGCTTAAACTATATTTTTGCTCCTTCTTTTGCAGTAATCTCTGAGCTCTAGGTGGATGACTTATAGAGGAAGGAGAGATAAGTATAGAGGATAGAGGGAGATAAATTAGTAATAGGGAGGTTGTGTGGAAAACTTTTAAGGAATCATATTAACATTATACCTAAAAAACAAAACTATAATACATGTATAACTGTGTATCAATATGAATATAAAATTTAAATAAAAATTTCCCATCTGGGCTGACAATTCTATCCCAGAAGCAAAACACATATAACAAAACCTTAACACCAGGCCTGAGAAGCTCTTTTTTGATCTGTCATGTAAAGTTGTTCAAAAAACTTCCAAAATGTTATAGGCCTTTACCATTGCCCTTGGGTGCCTCCAGAAGTTGTAAGCAAGTCCCCATTAATGAAAACACAGTGCAATTCAGACACAGGACACAGAGACCCCTGAGCTGGAAATGATTTGAAAGCTTTCTCCTTGATAAGTATCTTTTATTGTACAAGAAGGTGTCATACAAGCTTCCAAAGGAAGACAGCAACCAATAGTCCTACACAAATATGAAGCCTATTAACCACAAGAATGACTGTAGGATGCTATAACCCAGAAGGTGCAATAGTGGAACACATACTTTGACAGTAGCCAGGAGCTCTTCAATTAGACTTAAGACCCTCTCACCAAGAAGAAAATTATACCTGGTACTGAAAGCATAGCCAAATATCCAAACCTAGTTAAGTCATGGATTTTGCAGAAAACTTACAACTCCCACTTTACTAAGCCAGCACAATCCCTAACTGCATTCTAAATATTTATCCTTATAACTACAGATAATTCCTAACCACTCATCCAGAAAATTTTTTTTTGTACAAAAGACAGACCATTACAGAAAAACACAACCAGTCATGATGCATAGATGTAGTGGCTAGTCCCAATGGACCCTTCTTTTCTTTTAGAGGCATGGTCTCTTTTTCCATCTGAGCTAACCTTAGGAGTTGTTTTGTTCAAAAAAACATGGAAGAATCAGTAGTATGTCAGTTGTACATCTACTCCTTAGCTCTCAGCTTATCATTTTTCTCATACCTTGTGAATGCCATCTGAACCAATCCAAATAAACTCTCTGGAGGTCAAGAGACAATGTGGAGGAAATCAGAGTTAGATGTATTAGTCCAAAGGAACTGTAGACACCTGAGAATGTTCATTCCAAATAGAAGACTTCAGCTACAACAGCTATTGAAAGATGCAAATAACAACTTAGCAACTCTCAGATGCTCTGGTGAGTTAACTGAGTATTTGGAGATTTCAGCTTTTAATTTTTGGGGTGGTTTTTAATTCAACTATACCAAAAACAAAAACAAACAAACAAACAAAAAAACCAAAAACAAACCTGGAGTCATAAACAGTGTTACTGCCTACAAATATAACCGTATCAATAGGAATCCCTTTAAGAACAAACTAGTAATCATTAGAAGTGTTAGAGAAAGAAAAAAATTGTTGGATAGAATATATAGAAAGTAACATTAAGTTCCTTACACTGCAAATTTATTAGAATCTTTCCTAAGTAGTGGATTATTTACTTAGGAAAATCTGGGGAACTTAGTTATTCAGTTCTTTAAAAGTAAACCACAACTCAACTGTTATACTGATTTACATTGGCATAATAACACTAATTTTCTAGCAGAAGGCTCCAAAACATTTTCATATAAAAAGAACATCTAAGTTAGCAGTGATAAATTTATTCTAACAATATTATTCACGGAAAGTTTAAAAGTAGTTGCAAAAAAAAAATAATGGCTCTTAGAGAGATGGCTTAGCAGTTAAAAGGCACTGATTGCACCTTCTGGGACATTTCCCCACCCAGGCCAGATCAGTGGCCCTATACACACCAGAATGTTACAGCCAGGAGGTCTGCAGAAACCAAAGACAAAGATGAGAATCTTGCTCAAATACCCATGCCAGCTGAGACATCCACACAGCCCAGCTGAGGCAGGACCCCCTTGCCCTAGCTCCACCTTCCTTCCAGCCCAACTCCCCAACCAGGCCAGATGAGCAGCCTAATACCCGCCTAAACAGTACCGCATGTTAGACTGCAAGGAAGTTCACAGTAAACAAGGGCACAAGAGGTCTACAGTAACCAGGAACATAGGAATTGATCAATGGAATAGAGTTGAAGAGTCAGAAATAAATCTACACATTTATGGACACTTGATCGTTGACAAAGAAGCCAAAAATATACAGTGGAAAAAAAAGATAGTATCTTTAATAAATGGCGCTGGTTTAACTGGCTGTTGTATGTAGAAAAAAGGAAAAGAGATTCATATTTGCTACCTTGCAGAAAGCTCAAGTCCAAATGAATCAAGAACCTCAACATAAAACCAGATACACTGAATCTAATAGAAGAGAAAGTGGGAAAGAGCCTCGAACTTATTGGCAAAAGGGGAAATTTCCTAAACAGAATTCCAATGGCTCAGACTCTAAAATCAACAACTGATAAATGGGACCTCATAAAACTGAAAAGCTTCTGTAAGGCAAAAGACGCTGTCAACAGGACATATCAGCAACCTACAGATTGGGAAAAAAAAATCTTCATTAACTCTACATCCACCAGACAGCTAATATCCAAACTATATAAAAAAACTCAAGAAATTAACCTGCAAAAACCCAAATAGCCCAATTAAAAAATGGGGGTACTGAGCTAAACAGAGAATTCACAAGAAGAATCTCGAATGACTGAGAAGAACTTAAAGAAATGTTCGAAGTCCTTAGTCATCAGAAAAATACAAATCAAAACGACCCTGAGATTCCACCTTACACCCATCAGAATGACTAGGATCAAAAACTCAAGTGACACCACATGCTGGTGAGGATGTGGAAAAAGAGGAACACTCCTCTATTGCTGGTGAGACTGCAAAGTGACAACCACTCTGGAAAACAATCTGGTGATTCCTCAGAAAATTGGAAATAATTCTATCTGAAGACCCAGCTATACTACTCTTGGGCATAAATTCAAAAGATGCTTTACCATACCAGAAGGACAAGTGCACCAAGGCCTGACACTGTTACTGATGCTATGATGTGCTTACAGGTTGGAGCCTGGTGTGGCTGTCTTCTGAGAGGCCATACCAGCAGCTGACTGAGACAGAAGCAGATACTCACACCCAACCACTGAACTGAAGACTGGGACCTCTAAGGTTGAATTAAGGGAAGGATTGAAGAAAGTGAGAGTGACCTCATAGAAAGACCAGCAGATTCAACTAACTCAAACTCCAGGAGTACCCAGAGATTGAGCCACCAACCAGGAGCATACATACATGGGCAGGTCTGAGACCTCTGGCACATATATAGCTTATGTCTGCCTGGTCTGGTCACACTGTAAGATGTGTTTAATCCTAGATAGACTTGAGGCCTCACAGAAGGGGGAGGACTTGTGGTGGGGTGCTCTCAGTTGCAAGGAGGAGGAGAAATGGATGAGGAGCTGTGGGAGGGGGATCGAGGCGGGGCAAAGAATGTGAAAAATGAAATAACTTAAATAAAAAAGTTTCACTGATTTTGAAACCAATACAGTAAACTTTCTCAACTTTGAGTCAATAAAATAAGATGTTTTTTTAAAAAGAAGGAAAGCCACTTCCAAGTACTCAGGAGGAAACACAGAGGTCCAGCAAGTGAGTTTTCTAAACTACTCTTGAGATCCCCTCCTGTGTTAAAGCTGCTATTCCTTCATGAAGTCTCTTTGCCTTTGCAACTTCATGTCTCTTCAGTCAACTTTGCCCTCTTCTTCCATCACTGTGAATTCCTTTACTGCGTGAATCCTCTTTGTGCTCACCAATGAGCTCGCAGGGCCCTGCAACAGTGCTTGTTAAGGACTTGGAGCTCAACAAATATTTGTAGGAGGAATAAACCGTTTTTCAAGATTTTATATCTTTTGTTTATGTAGAGGTTTGAGTGGTAATTCATGTTTTCTGTATCAAAACCTCCTGACCCTTCCTATCAAAAGCTACTTTCTAAAAAGATATGTATTAATTCTTTGAGAATGCCATATGATGTATTTTTATCATATTCATTTCTACTTCTTCCTTTTAATTCCCAGCCCAATCTGTGATGATTTGAATAGGAATGACTATCAGAGATTCCTGTATTTGAATGGTTGGTCCATAGAGAGTGGCATTGTTAAGAGGTGTGGCCTTGTTGGAAGAAGTATGTCACTGTGGGGATGGGCTTTGAGGTCTCATGTGCTCAAGCTATGCCAAATGTGGTACAGATTACACACTGCAGATTAAGATACAGAACTCTAGAGGGTCTCCCCCCCCCGCTTCCTCCCAAGATGCCTGTTTCCATTCTTTCTGCTGGCCCTCAGGGATTAAGTCCTGTTCCCCTATCAATACCTGATCATGTTCTTCTTTTCCCCTCCCTGTACCCTCTCCCACCCAGGTCCTTTCCTCCCTCTATACCCCATGATTGTTTTCTTCTCCCTCCCAAGTAGGATTGAGGCATCCTCATTTGGGTTTTTCAGCTTGTTAACCTTCTTGAGTTCTGTAGATTATATCCTAGGAATTCTGTACTTTTTTGCCTAATATCTACTTATTAGTGAGTACATATCAAGCATGTCCTTTTGGGTCTGGGTTACCTCACTCAGGATGATATTTTCTAGTTACACCCATTTGCTTTCAAAATTCATGATGTCCTCATTCTTAGTAGCTGAGTAGTACTCCATTGTGTAAATGAACCACATTTTCTGTATCCATTCTTCCTTTGTGGGACATCTGGGTTGTTTCCAACTTCTGGCTCTCACAAATAATGTGCTGTGAACATAGTGGAACATGTGTCCCTGTGGAGTGGGGGGGCATTTTTGGGTATATGCCCAAGAAAGACCTGGGAGGTGAGAGACTCACAGGATTCAAAGGGAGGCATCACAGATGAAATGACCTTACAGTGAGGAGCGGGAACATGTAGACTTCACCTCCAGTAGAAAGAAAGGGCATCAGGTAGAAGGATGGGTTTGCTATCCAATAGTCACAAACCCTGACCCAAGATTGTCCCAGTCTAAATGAACTGCAGGGACAAAAAAAGAAGAGACCGAGGGAAAAGAGGTCCAGCTAAGGGGAAGCTCTAAGGCCTGACACTGTTACTAATGCTATGGTGTGCTTACAGAAGGAGTCTAGTCTGGCTCTCCTCTGAGAAGCCCAACAAACAAGTGAAAGAATCAGAAGCAGATACTTACACCCAACCAATGGATAGAAGCCAGGGACCCCTGTGGTTGAATTAGGGAAAAGCTGGATTAAGTTGAGAAGGAGGGAGACCCCACAGGAAGACCAACAGTCTCAAATAACCTGGACCCTGAGATCCCTCAGACAAGTGGGGAGATTTGGTGGAGTGGGGATAGGGGATTGGAGACATAGTCGTGGAGATAGGGGAGGAGGTATGGCATGAGGAACAGCCAGAGGACAGACTTGAAGGGGATAATGACTGGGCTGTAGAAAAAAGATTAAATAATAATAATAATAATAATAATAATAATAATAATAATAGTAATAATATATAGAACTCTCAGCTCTTTCTCCAGCACCATTTCTGCCATCATGCCTCCATGTTTCCTGCCATGATGATAATGGAGTTAACTTCTATAAACAAGCCACAATTAAATACTTTCCATATTAAAAAGCAAGCAAAACAACAAACAAAACAAAACAAAAAAAATTCCTGATTGCTCTTCTAGAGTACCCAGGTTTAATTCCCAGTATCCACATGGTGGTTCACTACCCTGTAACTCTAGGGTTTGGCTTCTGATGCCTTCCTCTGGCTTCCAAGAGCACTATCCACACAGGGTGTACAAACATATTCAGACAAAACAACCATAAACCTGAAATAACATGAAAAACCCAAAACAAATACAATAAGAATACCACAGAAATGATACGTTGGTGTGTTGGTTGGAGTTTTCTGGGCTTCCTCTAGGTAACACTTTAATCACCACAGTAATAACTTGTTAAAGAATGAAACTCTTGTCACACTATTTAATTTTCACACTACTTATCATTTAGATGTGTCTAGTGGTTTACGTTAACTGGCTATCAAGAACATAGATCTGTAATTTATATTCTCAGTCCATTAAATGAATAATACTGTACTTAGTTACTTGATTGACTTTATGGGTTTGCTTGCTGAACATTAATGATATGAACTTTCAAGATGCTCTTAATAAGCCAAAGACTTGAAAGAAATAACTCAATTGAAGAATATTTGTTTCTGAGAATAATTTCCTACCCAGTGGGTGGTGAAAATGCATGACAGTGATCTGAAAAAGAAAAGAGCTAACACAAGAATCAACTGGATGAGTGGTGGGAAATCAACCCACACGAACATGGGAACGAAAATAACACTAAGGATGCTTGATAAAATCTATAGCAAACTTTAATTTTACTAGAATTACATATAATTCATATAAGGATATGTGTATACATATAAAGTTTAAATAAAATTACTTGGGTGGACAATGCCCCCAACCAGGCACCATAGACTATCAAAGCTCCCAGTACCAAGCATGAAAACCCCTTTTTCCAAGTTGTTGCTCAAGGGGGTTCAATAATATTGCTATTATTTTTTTTTTCATTCCTCTCTGTGGCTAAGGGTAAGTCCCTATTGCTGAACACACCTTGCATTTCAGATTTGGAGGTTCCCAGCTGGATCTGACTTAGAATCTCCTGCCTGGTGACTAGCTTTTAATAACTGTGCATGTTTCAGGGGGCCAGCAATCAGTAGTGCTACCAGCTGATGTTTATGAACCTCAACCTTGATCAGAATGACACAGTAACATTAGGGTACATAGTGGCACTCATATTTTGACAGAAACCAATACCTCCTAATTGAAATTAAGGCCTCCTAAGCAGGAGGGGAATCATGCCAGATATTAGAAATCTAGTCAACTGCTTGGGGCTAGGGTGGTTATGGATCTTAGAGAAAACTCTTTTACTCTCAGTTTAATAAACGAGCATCATTCAATTGTTAACTACATTCCAAATTCTTACTCCACTTATCTACTGATAAGTGTAGCTCTCATCCCATCTGATGGCTAGTTTTGTGTCACCTTGACAGAGGTTAGAGTCAATTGAAAGAAGGGAAATTCAATTGAGATAATGCTTCCATAGGATCAGGCTGCTGGTAGGCTTGTAGGTAATTTTCTTAAGTGATGATTAATAGGGGAGGACTCATCCCATCAGAGCTACTTCCACCCTTGGGATGGTGATCCTGAATTCTATAAGAAAGCAGTATGAGTGAGCCAAGAGGAACAACCAATAAGCAGTCCTGATACAATAGTTCTTGCCTCTAGATTCCTGGCCATTTTGAGTTCCTGTCCTGACATTTTTCAGTATGGAGTAGGAATGTGTAAGTGTAATCCAAATAAACTCCTTTTCTCTCCAAATTGCTTTTGGTCATGCTATTTTCTAAGACACCCCTTATCAAAGAAACTTGTCTTTGCAACAGAGACAATTACAGATAGCTAATACTGCTAAAAAGACAGAGAACTACTGATTATGGGGTACCCACCCCAAGTTGAGACACAATTCTACAACACAGTTCCTGTTCCTAATGGTCAGGGATGTCATGAAAGAGGGGAAGAAACATTTCAGAGGCCAGCCAACCATGAAATCTGCCATGAGATTGTGTCTCCTAGAAAAGACAGAAAGGCTTCACTCATAACGTTTCAACAGTACAGCTTTATAAACAACATACAGATAAAGGAACATGAAAGGGGGCAGTCTCACGGAACCCCACCCCTGAACAGGGAACAAAGAAGTCCTAAGAAAGGGAGAATTAGTTTTCCCCAGGGATCAGCCTCCTAACTGGTTATCCAATTTTAATTGGTTGTTTCTGAAATCATATACACATACAAATATTGATAAGTGAACCAAGCAAATTGTATTTATATACTTATGTATACACACACACACACACACACACACACACACACACACACATATAAATTAAGGGAAAAGAGGTCATGAATTTTGTAGGAAGTGGAGGACATGAGAAGGACTGGAGAGAAAAAAGGGCGAATTATATAATTATGTTTTAAATACTAAAAATTAACATTTAACCCCAAATTCTAAATTTTTAAAAATTTTATGTAGCAAACTGAATGAGATTTTCAGAGAACACAAGAGAAAAGTTGATTATATTAGGAGGAGATATTCATGTTACCTTCTGATGGATAAGTTATTCCCTCCCCAAGGGACAAATGAACACATGAGCAAAACAACAGAAAGCCGTTTCTCCTTCCAACAAACTGGTGCCTGGATCCATCAATTCTAAGGGAATATTGTTACTTCTCAGGATAACATAACAGCCTCAGCAAACCATGCACAGTGTATTTAAATGTTACATAAAAGTTCTTGTAATATAGATATCTCATGAATTCTATGTTCTTCATACACATAGTCTTTTAAGATATTATTCTTCAGGAAAACATCTTAAGGTATTCTTTACTGCATTAAATATTTCTCTCTCTCTCTTTCTGTGTGTGTGTGTTTGTGTGTGTGTGTGTGTGTGTGTGTGTGTTCAAGCTATTATCTGTTTTCTCTAAGTGGATAATCATCTTTGCTACTAATCAGTTCCCACAGGAGAAGGCAAACACTGAAATCCCTAGTGATAAGCCTCGAATCAGTGTGAGCCATATGAAAATGAAAGGCTGTACTATCTTTAAGACACTTAATTCTGGCAGTCATATAAAATAAACAATTTCATGCAGTGATGATCTTACAAGAAGTGATATAGACAAACATGTCCATAGGCAGTGATATAGTTATAAAAGAGAAGTAACCAGATGACTTCATCAGTCGTGGAAGAAGATGGGAAAGACAGCTTCAAAGGTTTCTAAGTACACAATCTATAAGTTATATTCTTGGGCAAGGTTGAACTATTCAGCAACTTTTTGTTGTTTTGTTTTTTCTGGCATTAGGCACACAAACTATTAATTCCAAGTCAAGCAGGCAAGAAAAAAGCTCACTGCGACTCAAACACATCTAAAGTAATGAACCCATCACAGAGAAAACACTTATGATCATCATTTTAATCTGCTGAACTTGCATGATGATAGGTCTGGCATTGATCACCCCATAAACAGAGTCACTTATGAGGTAAAACTGAGGACAACATGACCTGTGACCAGTGTCTTGAGTTAAATTTCATGAAGTGTTCACATAAATAATCATATAGTCACTTGCTTCCATTTAGAAAGTTATTCCTGAAAAACTCTTTACTGTGAATGCTAAATGCTAATTTTTTGTGAAACTATTAAATAATGTATATAGATATATAAAACATGGCCATAAAAATGGAAAATGGCTGTTAAATGTCTGTATATTCCTGTTAGTAATATTGCATGAAAATAATTCCATATAAATGATATTGCACCCTTTGCTACAATTTTCTTTTTCAATTATGAAGCATTTTTTCTGTTCTATACTGTTTTTAAAATGGATCAGTGTTGTTTATAAATGTATGCATTTTTCTCACTTATTAGTTAACTCTCCTGGAATTTCCTTATCTTGTGAAGTGTTTTGTTGATCAATCTTCATTAAGAGAATAAACTCACCATTTTAATGGCTTTGTTCTCTAAAATTTCTACTATGTATAAGTACCGTGTGCTTGTGAATATTTAGAATGTAGCTCAGTGTTGATCTTCCGTGATTATGCTTCCCTACTGCAACCAAAAGTTGCAGAGAAACTAATGTTTATGTTTTCTACTTGTTCCCAGGTTCATTATTTTATTCAGTTTCACAATACTTTGTGAGGTACGTATCATGAGACTTTAACAAGTGAGGGACACAGTTTATTGGGATCAAGCTAATGATGATGGCAGACTTGGTTGGCATGCATTTAGTTATTTACTGGTTTTTGAGGCAAAGTCTTGTATAGCATAAACTGACCTTGAACTCCTTAACCTGCCTCCATTTCCCAAGTATTAGTATTACAGGAGCAGGCTGCCACACAGGAACGGTTTTTCTTTTAATTTTATAAGTTATATTCCTCTTATTAACACACATACATTTTCTTTGTTTCTCTAATATTCCATGTTGGAATGTTTCACAATTTCTTGTGTTATCTATGCACAGTGCATTTCATTCCTGACTAAGAAAGGCTAGGTAGCACTGTGTGAGGAGAGAAAGAAAGTGACCTTGGTATTTTGTGATAAAAGGTAGGACTGTGCTATCGTATACAGCATTCCTGCTGGTAAGAGACATGCTAGGGAATTGGACAGACACTCTGCTGAGTGGAGTAGAGCTTTTTTGTAAATGGAGTTATTTCCCTCTGGAGCATGATGGGCCTCTACAGCAGAGTTCCCAGGTATCTGACAGTTGAAATTTATTTAATGACAAAGAATAATTCTTAATTATATCTTTGGAGAGATAGACTGGTAATGGATGGAATCTTTTCTCTTTTTTATGACAAGGTCCACAAATAACTACCTCTGTATATAAAACTCATTTTTCTTTAAAATGGAAAAGTGCCTGTTGGTTTATGGGACTCTTGTGGCCCGGGCAGTCTCTTTTTAAATGATATGCTGTGACATTAATGGCCTAAAAATGTGAGCTTTGCAATACCCTGAATAAAAATATGCTACAGGTAGGCAGTTGCTCCTAGACACTGAAAAATTTGGGTAATATAAAAGTTGAAAGCAATTCTATCTTGTTAACTAATCCTGACCATCTTTCAAACCCCAAAACTCAAAAATAATGTTACAGCATCTATCATACTTCATGGGAGCTCCATTTAGATGGAACTAAAAATTAGGGGTTTTGTTTGTTTGTTTGTTTGCTCATTTAATAAACATCTGGCTGGGAATTGTTTTCACTTTTCCAGTATCAAATATTGATCTGTGATAGTAAACCATAAAACTATTTTTATTTTACATTGTTTAGATTTACATTTAAAATTCAAATGCTCCGAGGTAAACAGTGATCTTTTTTAATAGTGACTGATAGGAAACAGTCATGAATAAATACACATTGACTCTGTTATTTTACACAAAATGACTTTCAATGGTAAATTACCTTCAATGACATCAATAACTACACCAAAAGCAAACAGTATGTAATAAAGTGTGTACATGTGTATGTGTTGGTGAATATGGCCATATGTACAAACATCATGACCAGAAAATAACTGAGCGCCCTTGTCTGTTGTTCTCCACTGTATTCCCTTGAGACAGGGTCCTTTAGTCTACCTGGAACTCATTAGTTTTTTGGTTAGACTGGCAGTGCATAAATACCAAAGATCTTCCTGACTCTGTTCTCTTCACCCCTTCTAGCACTTTGGCTATAGACATCTGAAGCCACACTCATTTTTTATGTGATTGTTAACATTTCTAAATCAAGTTCTGAGGCTTTCATTGAAAGAGAAATCTCCTTGTCTGTAAAATTCTATTATATATCAGACTTTCTTGATCTAATTATTTGTTTTTGGACATCTAGGAGGATTGCATTGCTTGAATATTTATGACCAGGGATGCAATAAATACAGATGTGCATGGATCATTGTGATATGTTAATTAGAGGGATATATATATATATATATATATATATATATATATATATATATCTCCAAGAGTAGTATGGATCGGTATTATAGTATTTACTTTCCTATTTCAGATGAACATGTATATTGATTTACATAGCAGCTGGACTAATTTACAATCCTATTAGCATGTTAAAAATTTTTCCCCACCTGAATTCTCACTGGCTTTTACTGTTGCTTCTTTAAAGTAAATTAATTTTCAATGTTGTGTATGTGTACCAAGTGTATGCAAGTGTTTACTGAGGCCCAAGAGGGCATCTGATTCAAATGGAGTTACAAATAATGAGAGCTGCCAACTTTGGGTCCAGGGAATGGAACCTAGGTCCTCAGCAAAAGCAATGAAGGCAAAAATTAAGATATTCTAAAGAGATCATTGTCTCTTTCAATCTAACTACCAAGGTTTTAAAATGAGAATTTCCACAAGAATCTCAAGCGTGGAAAAGAAAAAGCTGGCCGCTAGAGGAGATTTTACATAGCTCTAGCATCTTCCAAGACCTCCTAATAGGATAAGACAAACAACCAACAATGAGGGAGGAAACATGGGCGTGACCACATCTTCCCCTGACTGCTTAGAAGTGTGTATTCTTACTGGCTCTCTACTTATTCTTTGATTTTACTTCCGGACCTTGCCTTGTGCTGTTTTCTGGGTCTCTTTGTCCTTCTTTCCACGGTGATTACAGTGAATAAAATTTCCTTCTCTGCCTTATATTATTAATCTGAGTCTTCTACTTGGCCTATTGAGGATGGGTGGCACCAATTGTGACCCCTATGTTTAAAAACATGATCATGTTTTTCTGAAACTCTTGGTGCTTAGTGTGCAATGTTGTCTAGATATTAAAGGAATTGTATTACAATTACATTTATAATGATCTTTTAAATTTGACGTTACATTCATCTTTTTAAAAAATGTAACCTGTCTACTTAATTTCATTGAACATATAATTACCTAAGGTACTTCATTGTCAGGTGGAGCCTTAAGTTCGTGTTTACTAAAGTCAGATTTTGCTGTTTTATCACATTTCATGCACTAAAGGTTTTAATTCCAGGTTTGTCTTGAATGTAAAGTTGATTTAGTATTCAGAATGACTGGGGTTGCATCTAAAATGTGGTTATGAGTAAAACAAACCTCCAATTTGCAAAACTCAATATAAGCAGAAGCAACTACTGTATCTTAGATAGACTGATACTACCTCTGAGTTATTTCTGTTCCATTGGATGTGATAATACACTTCATTGTCAATTTAACACAAAATAGAACCTGAGAAGAAAGTTTCAAAAGGACATTATTTACATTGGGGTGGTGTGTAAGTATGTCTGTTAATGATTGTTAATGATTGTGTGATAAGATCTATCCCACTATGGGCATCACAGTTTCCTAGGCAGAGGTTCTGAACTGTGTAATAGTGGAGAAGTTGAGCCCAAACTAGTTCCTTTAAGTATCTGTAGCTTTGACTTCTGAAAAAGATCTACTATAACCTGGAATTTTAAGCTGAATGAACCCGTGTTTTCCTCAATTGCTTTTTGCCAGTATATCTTTGGTCGCAGCAACAGAAATGAAACTTGAACAATACATTTGTCCTGTTTTAACCTCCATAGTCTGTTTTGTTCAGTAAGGCACATAAGAGTCAAATACAGAAGTTTTCATATATTTAATATAGAATAAATAGCAACCAGTCAAAAAATAATAAAACAAACAACAAGTTAACTTTCAGGACTGCACTTAGCTTTCTCTACATTATATTGGTTGGCTAATTATCGTTTCTCAGAATAAAAAAAAATAGACTTTTTAATTTTCAACAACATTCCATGAATCTTTCTTGGCATTTAAAGAGTATTTTCGTAGTGGACTACCAATGCACTTAATACATATTACTAAAGTAAAATAATCCGTTTAATCACTCTTGCAATGAAAAATCCCTTTCATAATAACACATGCTATAATGTAATATATATTATAGATGTTTATTTAGAAGCAAAGAGGCCTGGGTATAAAGAGATGGCTCAGCAGGCAAGAGAACCTACTGAATAAGGCTGAGGACCCAAGCTTATTCACCAGCGCTCATATAAAAAGTATGTGCTTCAAACCCCATCACTGGAGCTGCAGACACAAGTAGACTGCAGCCAGCCATGCTTAAGTTTTAGTGAGAGACCTTGTCTCAAAATAATGAAGTGGAGCATGATGTAGCATAACCCCTGTGTCTTCCTCT
This sequence comes from Rhynchomys soricoides, assembly GCA_019843965.1. Lineage (NCBI taxonomy): Eukaryota > Metazoa > Chordata > Mammalia > Rodentia > Muridae > Rhynchomys > Rhynchomys soricoides. The sequence goes on along the minus strand of JADRCH010000040.1, from coordinate 8,563,601 downwards.
TACCTCACATGAATGGATGGATATAAACCTATATGTATACACATGCAAGTATACCACACACACACATGCACACTCATACAAACACACACACACATGCACATTCATACAAACACACACACACACACACACATGCACATTCATACAAACACACACACCTACATTGTTTAATAACAATAACAAAATAAAACAGAAAAGAGAAATAAAGATATATGAAGTATATGACATAAAAAATATTTTCATTACCTGTATCCCTGGGTGGTGATATGTTTTTCTTATTCTTTATATGCTATGAAATTAATCCCAGTTTCCTAATTGTTAAGACATGTAATCCAAATTCAGTCTTTATGTCAAAAGCCTAAACTGTTAACAATTACTGAATTATAAACACCTGTAACTATGTTTATTAAAGTTTGGAAATCAAGGCAAAAATTAATTCTAGCTAGAAATTATAGTTACAGAGGATGAATTCAAAAAGTCTCTGGTGAATTTTAATAACTAACAAAGGTAAGAGGATAAATACAATATTAATTTTATGAGATTTTGTATGCTCCACTAAACATAAAACTTTGTAATTATATTTACAAAGGTTGGCTGTGTTGAAAGATAAGGGATAATTACATTCATGCCTGATGGGAAAAGCTTGTGCAAACTGTGCAGGTTTTGTATGTTAACAAGACTGTAATATTAGGAAATTCAATCAAATGTTAATTAATTACAAGGAAAGTCCTATCTATGAATGTATTACAGCAAGGAAATCTAGATATTATTGGAAATTGAAAATATTTTCATTTTTGTCTCTGTTATAATGTTTTGTCAGACATAAAATAAGGCACAATTAATCTTTTACATGAGATATGTAATTATGACTTAAATAATTGTTCAGCAGCTTTGCTAGATAGAGAAAATATAAAATGGTGGTGTTTCTTAGAATTTACTCTTTCCATGTTATCATTATTTGTATCATGAATTATGGGTTAGATACTTTTTAATGAATTTCCAAATTTGGAAATTCTAGAAACTGCAATTTTTTCTAAGTACATTTTATGTTCTTATCAGTATAATGTTTGAGAATAGTCAGCTTTATGGTATTTGATCTCTAAAGATTATTTTGTTGAAGAACACAATTAATTGCCTAGTTAAAAAGCAAACAGCATATTAAAGGATCCCATTCAGTCTTGCTGGGTTAAACCAAGAGACAATAATCTCAATTTTTTTTAGTTTATGTGTTGCTTAATAAAGATATTAAACTATTGAATAACAATAGTCATATTAAAGACAGATTTAATTTAAATGTAAAAAAGACAGTTCTCTAAACATGTATGGTGCCCCAAAATATAAATTGTATAGATGTTTAATTCATCAAACACTTTAAGTGTCAACATTTGTACAAAACAAAGCAAAGCAACAACAACAACAAAACCAAACAAACCCCAAACAAACAAACAAAAAACAAAATCCAAACAAACAAACAACAACAACAACAAAACTTTAGTATGCTAGAAAGTCATAGGGAAAAATGTTACTTTTGTCTGAAATACACTGGAATATAGAGATAAAAACTAGGTGGTAATATTTGTAAAGAACAGTAGACATCTTGTGTAGTTGGGATACTCCACTGACCATCTCTTACAAAAGATCACTTTAAAACTGTAAACTTTGGTGTCTATTTTGTTTTAGGTGAAAGCAGGTACTTAAAGCTTAGGCAAAAGAATCGACAAATGGGACCTCATAAAATTGCAAAGCTTCTGTAAGGCAAAGGACACTGTCAATAGGACAAAACAGCAACCAACAGATTGGGAGAAGATCCTTACCAATCCTAATAGATTGGGATTGATCTATTAGGATTAATAGATTGATCTATTAATCCTAATAGATCAATCCCAATGATAGAAGACTTTTATCCAATATATACAAGAACTCAAGAAGTTAGACTCCAGAGAACCAAATAAGCATATTTAAAAATGGGGTATAGAGCTAAACAAAGAATTTTCAACTGAGGAATATCGAATGGCTGAGAAGCACCTAAAGAAATGTTCAACATCCTTAGTCATTAGGGAAATGCAAATGAAAACAATCCTGAGATTCCACCAGTCAGAATGGCTAAGATCAAAAACTCAGGTGACAGCAGATGCTGGAGAGGGTTTGGAGAAAGAGGAACACTCCTCCATAGCTTGTGGGATTGCAAGCTGGTACAACCACTGTGGAAGTCAGTCTGGCGGACCCTCAGAAAATTAGACATAGTACTACTTGAGGACGCAGCTATACCACTCCTGGGCATATCCCCAGAAGATGCTCCAACAGATAATAAGGAAATATGCTCCACTATATTCATAGCAGCCTTATTTATAATAGCCAGAAACTGGAAAGAACCCAGATGTCCTTCAATAGAGGAATGGATAAAGAAAATGTGGTACAAGGCGAATGGATGGAACTAGAAGATATCCTGATTGAGGTAATGCAGTCAAAAAAGAACACACATGGTATGCACTCACTGATAAGTAGATATTAGCCCAAAAGTTCAGAATACCAAAGATGCAATTCACAGACCACATGAAGCTCAAGAAGAAGAAACACCAAAGTATGGGTGCTTCTGTCCTTCTTAGAAAGAAGAACAAAATACTCACGGGAGCAAGTATGGAGACAAAGTGTAGAGGAGAGATTGAAGGAAAGGTCATCCAGAGACTGCTCCACCTGGGGATCCATCCAATATATAGTCACCAAACCCAGACACTATTGTAGATGCTAAGAAGTGCTTGCTGAAAGGAGCCTGGTACAGCTGTCTCCTCAGAGCATCTGCCAGAGCCTTACAAATACAGAGGCAGATGCTCGCAGCCAACCATTGGACTGAGTGCTAGGTCCCCAGTTGGGGAGTTAGGGAAAGGTTTTTCAATCCCCTAGGAATAACAGCAATATCAACCAACCAGACCTCCTAGAGCTCCCAGGGACTAAGCCACCAACCAAGGAGTACACATAAAGGGACCCATGGCACCAGCCGCACATGTAGCAGAGGAGAGCTTTGTCAGGCATCAATGGAAGGAGAGGTCCTTGGTCCTATGAAGGCTCAATAAATGTCCCAGTGTAGGGGAATTCGAGGGCAGGGACGCAGGAGTGGGTCCTCCTGCGATGGGTGGAGGAAAACCCTCATAGACGCAGGGAGAGGGGGGATGGGATAGGGAGTCTGGGGGCGGGGGGAGGGGATAACATTTGAAATGTAAATAAAGAAAATATCCTTTTTTTTTTAAAGATTAGGCAGCTCATTCTTTCTAGAGTGTGTGCCTACAAAGAAGTAAGGCAGTAAGCTTTGGAGAGGTGTGCCATTAGGGTGTCCATTTTCTGTTCATAAAATGTTGCCCTGGTTTATATTTCTCAGTATAATTTAGGACTTTACACATTGCCAATTTAAGTAACACAACAGTGTTTAGTTCGGCAGTGAATTTCTACAAGTGTGATGTAGCTGATTTATGGATAGATGTCTTGTGTGTTGTTCTGATTCACATTCTGTATATATAAGAACCTGGTAGCTGGTACTCAAAATGAAAACACTATTCCCTCAAACCTTGTGACTTGCTGACTTGATTTAAGAACTGAAAGTAAATAATTGTTTTGACTCCTAACTTCAATCTTATTTTATAAACAGGTACTGGTGAGTTATGGGTGGGATTCAGGAGAGAGTCTAAGATGTGTTTTTGTTTGTTTGTTTGTTTTTATCAAATATGCCAAGTTTCAATTCTCAGTATAACTGGAGTGAAAAAATCAGCACAGGCTTGGTCTTTCAGTCGGTCGTCTGGTTTCTAGCTGTTCCAATACTTGGAAATGAATCAGTGGGTGTATTCTTTCTCCTGAATCTTTCTTAACTGAAAAGTCTCATATACAGCAGGCAAAGTTTTTCATATGTGCTACAACTCATTTCATTGCTTATGAATTATATACCCTCTTTCTAGGTTCCTGGAAACATATTGAAAAACTTTCCTGTTATTACAAGTAAATGACATAATCTTACTATTTAATAACTTTAAGGGTATTTAAGGGTACTATTGAGATGATTAGAAAATTCAAAACCACATTTGAGAGAAACTCCAAGAAAAAGTAATGAAAAATATAGGTTTTCCTGAAACATCTTTACCATCCCACTGTTCTAATTGCCAGTTTCTGATTAACTTCTTGACAGATGTCTGGAGGACTTGCTTCCTACAAGCTCTAAAGTTTGTCATTTCCTTGGCATCTCTGCCTACCAGTTAGATTTTAGTGAGTGGTTACTCATCCTAGATACAATACAGTTTACAAAATCAATGATGTTACATAAAACTATGTTAGTGGTGTACAGAAGTGTTGTCAGGTGTATAGAACTACATTAGTTTTGTAGGGTGAATCAAGCTGATTCTGCTGTAGTAACTCAATGGACAGTTTGTTGATTATGATTCTAACACAGCAAGTTTATACAAGATTCTGAGCACACTCAGCAGTTGTCACCATGTAGCATTTCACATTTTTTAGATTGGCATTAGAGCTAATTATATATAAAATTGTTATATATGATTCTGAGTATTTGTGAGTACATGCTTCCTAGCAAAAGCTGTTTGATACTAGACATTTTTGACATATTAATACTTTTCATAATTCAAACAATTGACTTTTATCATTATATAAAAGTATAGGAGCCTACCACCTAAAAGTAAATATTGATATATTATTATAGTTCTATAACTTTGTATTTATAATAGAGATTTATATGAACAGGTTGGTTTAATGAAAGTCTGGTTTTTACTAAAATGTAAAGAGTTAAAGTATTTTTATTTTTCATGTAAATATCCTACATGCTTACCATATTCACATCATTTCTATTTCTCCTTTCCCCTTCGACCTCTGTCCCTCCAACACTCATTATTTTGATTTTTAAGTGCTACTGTCATCTATTATTTGAGGATTTCATATCTATACAAAGTATTCCAATCATATCCACGTCTCTCTAGGACATCTCCTCAACTTTATGTCCCCACAGGTTTTTGTAACCCACCAACTCCAATTAGTTCTGCTCACATGCACATGGGTACGAGGTCATCATCAGCACTTGGAAAAGCTACCAGTGGGTACCTCTGGAAAGAAGAATGATTTGCCCAGCCTTAGTCCCGCTGAAGAATTTACTGCCTTGTTGTTATTCAAGTCTTGTATAGATATCCATAGCTGCTGTACGGTCATGAGAACAACAGTCCTGTCATGTCCAAAGAAGTGCACATCATTATGTTCTTCTCTGTCCCCTGGATCTTACATTAATTTTGCTTCCTCTTCTGTGATGTTCCCTAAGCCTTGGTGGAGGGTGATATAAATATCTCATGTAGGGCTAGAGAACAACAGTCACTGGCTTCAGCACTTTAACAAGTATGATTTTTTTTCATTAAGCACTGCTTACTGCAATACATAGCTTTAATGGCCAAGTTTGAAATCAGTCCAGGCATGTATATGTATATGTGTATGTGTATGGGGATGGGGATGGGGATGGGGATGGGGACGGGGACGGGTACGTGTATGTGTACGTGTACATGTACGTGTACGTGTATATGTATGCAAACATTTACAAAGCATCAACTATCTTTCTTGTGCAGATAAAAATGTTTTATAGTATCCTTTCTATTTGTTTGATCTTGAAATTCTGATACACTGTATCAGCTATTCAGTTCAGAAAATGACAAAAGGGTATGAGGTAAGGGTAAAGAAGTCTGACTATATACATTATACTGATAAACTCTCAGTATAAGTGTGGAGTCACTTCTCACTAACTTCTGCAATTATGTTTTGTTTGAATGTCTTAATCTAATATAATTTGAAGGAGCAGGATATGCAAAATCTCTCTCTTTGAGCTTTACTTTCAGAGAATAAGCTAATAAGTCAAGCAGAATCTAAGAATACAGAGTATTCCAATCATATCCAGCTCAATAAATTATACATCATATATTTACATAATTAGATACAAAATGAATATATAATATAGGCTTAATGTACTTATATAGATAAATATATAAAAATTTATTCTAAATAATAGAATTGTATTTGATACCCAAATTCTTAATATGGCTTTTTCTGAATAAACATCTTGTTACAACACTATATGTAACTCTTATAATTTTTTTGTTTTAATGGTTTTATTTATGCCTTGTAAAATTCTCACTCATAAACAAAAAGGAATTATGAAGGTTAATTATAGAACAATATGTCTAGTCCATTTTAAAAAGTGAATCACATAAAGTACAAGTATATATACCTTCTATAAAAGACATCATAAGCAAAAATGGCATAGTTATAATTTGACATAATTAGGATCCTTGCATTAAAAAGTCAATATAGGAAAAGGACCAATTGCCTCAATCTGATGTAAAGTCAATAGTAAAAATATAGCAGCTCACATCTGAAGGCTGCCTGTCCTTTTGATCATTGAAAACCTGTTGATTTCATATAAACCATTCCAGAAATTGCTATCCTGCTGGCATTCCTATATAATGTCATTTTAAATAAATAATGTTAAGCAACATCATGAAGTTGATTAATAACAAAAGAAAGTGAAATGATGATAATGTACTTTCCAGTAAACTGATGAAACATCTCAGTTTGCTGAGAACTGGCTCATGTGGTTGATGTGTGATAACTGTGATACTTTCATCATATCACACTATAATAATTCATCACTGATAGAAACATAGAAGGACAGAGGGAAAACATTTAGAATTATAAGCACATAATTTTAACTGACCGTACTTTAATAACCAAAGAGTAAAGAAAAGTAAACTTTGAAGCATTCCATATGGAAACAAAAACAGAGAGTGGATACTAAGAAAGCACATCCTTTTTTATTTTATTTTATTTTTTCATATTTTATTTACATTTCAAATGTTTCCCCCTTTCCAGATCTCCCCTTTGGAACCTCTCCATTTCCTCCCCCTCCCCCTGCCACTATGGGGGTATTCTCCCACCCATCCACCCACCCACCCACTCTCGTCTTCCCTCCTTGTCATCCTCCTATACTGGTGGATCTAACACCCTCAGGTCCAAGGACCTCTCCTCCCCCTGATGGATAACAATACCCTCCTCTGCCACACATGTGGCCAGCACTATGGGTTCCTCCATGTGTATTCTTTGGTTGGTGGATCAGTCTCCAGGAGTATCGAGGTGTCAGGCCAGTTGCCAATGTTGCTGCCTCTCTGGGGCTGCAAACTTCCTCAGCAAATCCAGTCCCTTCTCCAACTCCTCCATCTGGGACCTCACACTCAGTCCTATGGTTGCTGCAAAGTGACTCTTGGGTATTTTGAACTTTTGAACTAATAACCACTTAACAGTGAGTACATACCATGTTCATTCTTTTGTGACTGCATTACCTCGCTCAGGATGATATTTTCAAGTTCCATCCATTTGTCTGTAAATTTCATGAAGTCATTGTTTTTAATAGCTGAGTAGTATTCCATTGTGTAAATGTAACACATTTTCTGTATCCACTTCTCTGTTGAGGCACATCTGGGTTGTTTCCAGAGATCCAAATAACCCTATCAAAAAATGGGGAAGAGAGCTAAACAGAGAATTCTCAACTGAGGAAACTCGAATGGCCGAGAAGCACCTAAAGAAATGTTCAACATCCTTAGTCATCAGGGAAATGCAAATGAAAACAACCCTGAGATTCCACCTCACACCAGTCAGAATGGCTAAGATCAAAAACTCAGGTGATAGCAGATGTTGGTGAGGATGTGGAGAAAGAGGAACCCTCCTCCATTGCTGGTGGGATTGCAAGCTGGTATAACCACTCTGGAAATCAGTTTGGCAGACCCTCAGAAAAATGAACATAATACTACCTGAGGATCCAGCTATTCCACTCCTGGGCATATACCCAGAAGATGCTCCAATATGTAATAAAGACACATGCTCCACTATGTTCATAGCAGCCAGATTTATAATAGTCAGAAACTGGAAACAAACAAGAAAGCACATCCTTAGAATAGAAATCAAAGAGATACTGATAGCATGGGGACAGAGGAGAATTTAGTAGAGATGTGTAAAATACAGACAGCATGGTATTCTCTTGAAAGAGAAATTAATTTAAATGTTCTTTGAATCCACCTCTTCTGATGAGAGAAAGGTCAGTTTGAATTTGTATGACACGGAAAATGTATACTAGGCTGAATGAGTATCATGCTCAACTTCACACGGCTTTGTATCCTTAATTCCCTAAATAAGCTGCCTCACAAAGAAGAATGTTAAATTGTAATTATAAAAACTACCATTAAAACGGGGAAATTATCCTGGATTACCTACAAGGACACAATGTAAACATGTTACCTCGTAAACTTGGGAAACTTGGAGACACCAGGAGGCAGAAGATAAACTTAGGGAGATTCTGACTAGGAGGTTTCATTGGGGCATTGCTGCCTGTAACACACTAGAGACTCACTTACAAGAAGTTGAGGTGTTTTTAGAGGTCATGCTGGCCACTAGCTGACAACCCAGGAAGCAAATAAGCCTTCAATTCTATGCTCTTAACTTCATTTCCGTGTTAGATGCTGCCTACACCCTAATGCATGTGAAAATTCTTTGGTTCTAAATTACTGTAAGCACAAGAAATTTCCTTTTATTTGGGATTGCTATACTTGACAGCACTATGTTCGTTAAACTCATGTTACTTCTAATGTGTAATAAAATGTAACAAATTAAAAAAAGAGATGAAAGTGGATATTGCTGTAGATCCCAATGAAAGCTAGAGAATTGTCTTAGAATTTTTATTGCTGTGATATAATATGAAGAAATGAAGTGGGGGAATGGGTGGGTTTATTTCTAGTTACACTTCTATGTCATAGTCCATCGTGACAGGAAGTCAGGGCAGGATCTCAAGGAAGAAAATTGGAGGTAGGACTGCTAGGCAGTTGCAGCTGCCCTAGAGGTATGTGTCCTGCTGTCTTGTTCATGCTTTGCTCAGCTTGCTTTCTTACAGTACAAAGCACTACCATCCTAGGGCATCCACCACCCACTGTGAACTGGACCCTTTCACAGCAATCATCAATCAAGAAATGTATCACAGTTTTACCCATAGGCCAATCCAATAGGGGAATCTTCTCAATTGAGGTTCCTTCTAAAATGACTTCAATATGTGTCTAATTGATTTAAAAGTAGGTAGGATAAAAATCATTCATGGGTACTTTGAAAACTTATATTACAAACAAAACCCTGGAAATTTAGAAGAAAAGTATAATTCTAAGACAGTATGACCTACCAAAATGAAATCAAGAATATATAAACAAAGTAAGCAGGTCTTTAACAGCCGCAGAGATTGAAGCAGCAAGAAAAAAGTACACAAGGAAATGCTATATAAAATACAGCAGAGGAAAGCCCACAGCTGGATAGATTCACTGCTGAATTCAATTCTATCATACCTGTACGGGAAAGTTACCATAATGCTCCTGAATCTGTTCCGTGACACAAGAATGAATACTATAAAATTCATTCCATGAAACAAGCTTTACACTGATACTAACTAGATAAGGATACAGTAAAGAGAGAATATATAATAATTTTCTGGTGAACATAGATGCAAACATTCTAAATAAAATTCTGACAAGTGCAATTCAAGATAAAACAACAAATTTGGTTCTTTCTATGGCTACAAGATTGGATCAAGTATACAAATCAATCAGTGCAATAGATCATACAAATAGATATAAGATCAGAAATCACACAATCGTCTCAATCAAGAGAGAAATGGCTTCCACTAAATATAACACACCTTTAGGATAAAAAGGCCTGAAGAACTAAGGAGAAAAGTAACTTACCTCAACGTGATTCAGGATATATACGGTGATCTTAAAGCCAATGTTATATGAAGTTGAAGAAGGTGAGAGAATGTCTTCCTGAATTGGGTTAAAGACAAGAGCACACATTCTCTTCATTCATATTCAATATGGTGCTTAAAACCTTAGTGTAAGCAAGAAGACAAGATGATTCCACTGGTAAAAGATCATGCCTCAAGCCCAAGGATGTTGCCTTAATGCTGGAAACAAGATAGAAGAAGATCGACTTCTTCTTCAAGATAGAAGAAGACTTTCACAAGTTGTCCTCTGACCTCCACCACCACCATCATGACACACGCACACATGCACACACACACACACACACACACACACGCACGCACACACCATGGCACACACCTTTACATACCTTAACACACAAAATAAATAAGTAATTAATAAAATAAGAATTTGACCAAAAAAAACCTATTAGATTCAACAATTAGTTTGATTTTTTTTTCCTTTGCGATATCTTTCATCTTGTTAAGGTTAACAAATAAAACAAAGGAAACAATCTCTTCACACTTTAACATGCGCTGATGAAGAGATGAGGGAATGAATGGGTCTGAAGTTTGCCCATTCTGTCTAGCCTTCCAAACTGTGAATGTGTTATGGGTTTAGTTTTATGAATTCATAGTCTTTTGTCTTCCTTTCTCCTCATGCTGACTCCTTCTTGAGACATGAACCAGGCTGGCAGGGAACGCTTCATATTCTGCCTCAACTCTCTGTATCCTAGACCAATACCTTATACCATAGTGTAGTGCTATCAGAACTTTTAAAATTTGTGAGTTTTTTTTTTTTCAGTTCTAAATATTTTAATCACAAGTCATGGAAAATCAGACCACATAGATCAAAATAAACACACATTTTACTCCACCTAAAACAAAGGTCATGGTAAATATTTGCCATGTTTGTAAATTTTATTTTCTTTCCTCTTTAATTCCTACTCATAGACCTCACCTTGAAAAAAAAAAAGGTCACTGCACGGGGTGTATATTGAATCTTATCCATGGGATTCCTGTAAGGATTCTGTCCACCAAACTAACTGAAATTGCATGATGCTATTCCTGTTTCAGGCATGTATCATAAAGCACAGAGTTTAAAATATAAAATAAAATATTTAGCAACATAACCATGTGTCTGAAGAACCTATTTTTAATGTATAAGGCACACTTTATTAAAACTGGGCAAAATTCTTCCATTGTCAGTGTTCTTAAGCACATGCATACTACCTTTCCAACTATATACTTACATTGGACTTCTATATAGAAAAATCCTCAGTAAATAAGCCACAAAGTATGTATTTGATCATTATTGAGATTCCTTTGCCTGCTGAGGATTTAAATATATATCTTCTATTTGGCACTGCCAGTTTCTAATATGGAGCGGCTATCATTTTGTTTATACAATGATTAAGTATAAGCCACATTTCATGAGTAAAATGAAGTTTTCAGAGAACTGCCTTCTTGTTATTCAAATAGTGTTAAGAGATGACAAACTGATTGCAAATCAAGTAGGGTTGAAAAGATTACATTTGAAGATAGGTTTATTCAGAAAATTATCCTAAATCATTCCTTTGAGTCTTCTTTTGTTTTTTAAACATTGTATTGTTGTAGCAATCACATATATTCTTAGGAGTCTCCACTCTTGTGAGCTCACGTTTTGATGCTCGTTTTATCAAGCAAAGATAGATTGAAGCAAAAAAGTGGGATGGTATTTGAGAAAGAAGGACCTATCTATTGATTTGATTGTGTCTGTGTTTACCAGAGACATCTATGCAGAAATAAAAGAAAGCTGGTTACTTTTGGTAGAAAACTCAGCCTTGGTGTGTGTGTTGACTGGGCCCCAACTACCTAAGAGAATCTACCTAATATAAATTGATCTTTGAGAAAATTGGAAAAAGCTTATCTGCATTTTATTGTATTATCAAAGTATAATTAGCATGGTAATTGATGAGTCAGATGAAAATTTTAAAATTTAATTAAGTGTGTGGAATGTCTATACATATGATTTTTTATTCTGAACCTATAAGGTGATATTCAAGTACACAAGATTTTTACCTTTCTTTCCAGGTCCAAATGCTATAAAACTTGTTTCATTCCTTACATTCATAACAGTTAAATAAAAGAACTGCCCTTCACACCACACATATGTTAGAAAAACATAATGAGCAAAGTGGAGGAAGTATTGGTGAGAAATAGAGGCTCACTTGCTGTGTGAGATTTCTCCTTCTGTTTTGAGGTGTATGTGCATGTATCTAGAGATGTACCTGTACAGGTCAGAGTCTCAGGTGTTTGTCCTCATCTATGCATTTTAATTTATCAGGAGTTACTTATTTCTTGGCTATAACACAACTTTTCTTTGTTTTACTTAAACTATAAAGCGAAAACTAATTATAGTTTAGTCACAGATGTGAGATTTCATATTTGGTTTTTGCTTTTTGTCACTAAAACTAAAATCATTGTATTTTATGCTTAGTTCTATTTACTTTGAACTTCTACAGTTATATTGGTCCAGACTGAAAGGATTGTTAGTTGCTATATCCACTCACTGAACTTCACTATGTGACTGCTATGCTGGTGACAAAGAGAACACTTTCCTGCTGTCCCAGCATTCTACTTACAAATACGACCCTTAAGAAAAGTCCAGTTTAGGAACTGTTTCTTCTCCTTACATGTTTCAATATTTTGAAATATGGAGTAACATGGATACATGAGAACACAGGGGTAGGAATATCGTTTTTCCCACTTAAAAGCATCAAAGTTGCTTCCTGGGGGCTATTTCTTTTATCAATTATAATTTCTTCTGACATTTTAATGAACTTTGCTGTTCCCATTGTAAGCTTGTGGTTATATTTACCAGATGAATTGAACTAAAAATCTTCCATTCTTACTTCAGCATCTGACTCCTTGAATGACCTTAACAAATTAATATTCTTCTCATTATCTGTAATAATAACAAAATACCAACTAACTCAGTGGGATGTTCATAAATTTGATTATAATTATGATCTGCAATAAAGTCCATGGAGATATTTAAATAAAATGCACTGTTTATAGACAAAATATTATTATGAAATACACTTGAGTCTTCCTTTATTTGTTATTTATTTTTTAAAAAAAAATCTTCAGAGTAATTATTTTTGTTGTTTCTATTGGGACTTTGATGATTTTCTGCCAAACTAGCCCTCACGTTAAATGCTTCCTAAGCCATGGCTTCCTTGAAGAAGAAAATAAAATGATTCAAAGATTGTCAAATTATGTACATAAAGCTTGGATTATCTTCCCTTTATGATCAAGTTGAAGTGGGTTTAAGTATTTAGATGTCCAAAATGTACACAGAGTAAGGCTGTCCAAATTATCTTCTCAAGATCACCATGCTTTGAAACTGTAAATGAATCTTAAAAATATTCTGCCTAAGGTCATTCAGCTCTGTCTTTCTATTTTTCTGTGTGTGCACATTTGGGGGTATTTGTTTTGTTTTTGTTGGCTGCCTCGGTACTCTAGAGCTTTGTTTTGTCAAAAAGGTTGACCTTGAACATGTAGCAATTTCCTTGACTCTGACTCCCAAATTAGTGGATTGTCTTGAGATAAAATATCTAGCTTTGGGATGTGCAGTTTAGGTTCCAGTACAGAGAATCATGCTTAAGTATCTGGAATCTAGCACTCATTTATCTAGACACAAATTTTTGTTCTGCCATGTATAAACTACATAATTTGAGCTTATATTTCCACATTGAATGAATTGTTAAATTAGAAAAAAACACACATAATACATGAAGAGTTTGAGTGTTTAATAAGGAATAAATACCAAGCAAGTATCAACTGTTCTCAGAAGGATTGGCCATGGATTCTTCCTGTGTGCCCTTAAACTCTTTAGTCAGTATATAGCGTTAGCACCAGTGGGGTTACAACATTGTTATTTCTATTTTTACATATGTTTACAATATAACTACTCATCTTATTAATTTTTGTTTTGTATTTATATTTCATCTTTGTTTCTTAATTTATATGATAAAAACTAAAATTCTATACTTATGTCTAATAAATACATTATTTAATCTTAAGCTTTCTTTTTCAACACTTACTAACAAAATTATAATAATAAGCATTTACCCATCCTGTATTATGTAGAGAGGTATTTCTGTATATTTCACAATATTTCATTTAAGTCTGCCACAGTAATGTTAATTGTGGTGAAATTATCATCTCAATTTATAACTAAACAAAAGATAACAAAGTAAAGTCACTTAGGGTCAAAGTTTGTACAAAGTCATACTTATAAGACATTTACATGTTATTTTCTTATATTTCAGTTCAATACCAGTCCATCATTTAAAAACCTACAACTAAGATATCAAATATTCATTTTCTTACAATGTAAAATGTGTGTTTTTGACATTCCTCTAGTTATTCCAAGTTGGAGTTAACAGTTGTTTTCTTTAACTTATTTCTTCAATTTCCTTTAGTATCAGTAGCTCATGCTCTGCCTCGTTAATGGAAGTTAGCCTGTGGGTCTCCATTTCTGTTATTCTTATGTATTATGTGCATTGGTGTTTACCTGAATGTACATCTGTATACCACATGCATGCTTATCTGCAGAGGTCAGAAGAAGACATAGCATTTTAATAGAACTGTAGTCACAGATGGTTATGAGTGGTCATGTGGGAGCTGAGGATCAAAATCAGGTCCTCTGGATGATAACAATGCTCTAAACAGCTGAGTCATCTCTTCTGCCTATTCTGACATTCTTACTCACACCACTTTATGGTGGACTTTAATAGAACATGCCTGGGTTACTGTTTTAGCCTCCTATTTAAACTTCCCTAGCATACTCTTGAAAACATATTTCCAACTTCTCTGACAAAATCCTGAAAATATATTTCTAATTGACAATTAGTAACTGTGTCACCTTGGCAAATTAATTTATTTTCTAATGACTTGGCTCTAAAATATGGTTAATGGTCCCCATTTTGTAAACTTGACAGGAGAACCGAATGCATTTATGCATGAGGCTTCCCCTGGGAATATGAGCTTTAGGAGTGCAGAGTTTTCTGCTTGCTTTGTTTACTGGTGAGTTTCAAGTGCCTTAAAATAATGGCTGATAAAACAAATATATTTTGCTTACTATGCATCTCTGATTAACAAATGTTCTTCCTTAATACCACTGTTCGACTTAATTTCCTCATAAAACACTGCCATGTTAAACAAAGTGGGAGTGTTCCAATCAGAACCAAGTGAAGAGGGTTGGTCTCCAGTGTATTTCACTGACAGGTGGTAGAGTGTTTACTGGTCCAAAGGCAGTGGGAGAATAAAGCTGTTAAATGACCCAGACTAAAGTCTCATGCAATAGCCAACTTTATTCAGGGCATCAAACACTTTCTACTCTGAGGGCTAAGAAGAACATCATGAGTTAAATATACAATCTCATGGACATGTTTCACATGGAAGAAACATGGTTTTCCAAAGAAGCATAAACATTCCATAGAAGCATCAATAACAATGGCAAGCAATACTGAGTAATCTGAAGCAAATTTATTTCTATCTGCTACACCTGCGAGGAGAATGATCACATTGCAAGAACAAGTCTATGTTTTGAACAAACTTGGGTCACAAGATTCTTCTGTTTTCTTGGAATTTTCTCACAAACACTCAGAACCTTCTTCATCCTTCTGACTCCATTCGTGGATGGGCTCTGACAATAGAGTATTTAAAATGCAGTGTTACAGGTTTATTGTGGTGCTATCTTTGAAGGAATTAATATCATTCTCATAAGGCTCTCACTAGTCTCACGAGAACATTTTCAAGGGGGCTTTCCTACAGTTTCTAGCTTCTTTTCATGCAAAGCCTTCCTGCATGTGTTATTGTCTTGATGGGGTCCACCTTAATGTGGGCTGGTCAGAAGGACTTTTGATGGAGCTGCCTTCATGAAGCGTAGGCTTTTATCACCCCCAAATCGAACTTAACATGCCTATATGTATCTAGCATCATCTATTTTATTATAATAGGAGAAAAACAGATTAATGCAAATACCTCTAAAATGTTAGTCATCTGTTCAAATAGAGCTATGATTTCTTACTTCCACAGGACAAAATCCACAGTCCCAATTCCAGCATTGTGACTCTTCATAACTTGACCTCATTATGTCTAATCCACTTTTCTTGCCTGAAAAAATGAAACCTAATTTAGCAAGACTAGCTGGATTTCATTTCAACTTCAGTCTGAGCATATTTCAATATTAAAACCTTGCCATTCACACTGGAAAATATCCCTCTTGCATCTATAGATTCTGATTTCAATTAGTATTAATCCCCCCTTTTAAAAAAGATTCATTTTTATTATTTATAAAATTATGTATAGGTGTGTGTGTCTGTATGTTATCGGTGCCCCTGAGTGTGGCTCTATAACTTGAATTACAACTTTTAGTTTAATCAGTTCACTCCTGTGCACATTCAACTAGAGAAGAATTAACTGGATGGCAACTCATTCTTCCTCTCTTTGGCCAAGAGAGAAATGGATCTGGTTGCTTTTCGCAGTCATGGTGTTTCAAAAAAAAAAAAAAAAATGAAGAAAGGCTTACAATGATCTTTTTTTTTCCCAGAAGGAGATATAACTTCAACCATAGCCATGTTTTCCCTCTTAATCAAAGACTGAATGAAGAGACAATTCTATTTATCTTTTCTTCATGAACCAATTGTTTGTTTTTATTTTTAAGGCATTTTAATTAGAATTTATACTCCTTTTATTTTAACTATCAGAACATCATTTCATGGGATTCTGGGCATATTACTTAAAAGTACTTGAAAACTGGTAGATTGGTCATTTTATTATTTAATAATAATAATTTGTAAGATTTAAAAATTAAAGAAAGTATAAGGATCATTCATCTGAAAAAATAATTTTCTTGGACAATAGAGCAAAAGTTGAAGGGAAGAAGGAGATTAAAGAGAAAGTTGTCTACATACAAATGTTCTAGCATCAGATAATGTAGGCTTAGAGTTTTCAAAACCTCTTTTAATAAGAGGTCTCGTATGCTTCGACTTTCCAGTCTACCATACAAAGTTAGGAGAGAAAAGATGGTAAATAGCACAAAGAGATGTGGACCTGTTTACCAGTAGTTCTTTAGGGTGATTCCAATCTCCATTTGTAAGGATACAGACAGTCCAGTTCAGTAGTGACAGGATATTAACAGTCCAGTTCAAAAGTGTCACCAAACACAAATCAGCAAAGGTGGCACAATCCAGCAGAAACAGTCAAGCCTCTGCCAAATGGATATGAGTCAGTGGGAGTAACCAAGACCAGCCGGAATGGCAGGAGTTCTCTGCCACGCATCTTTCAATGAGGTAAAGATCAGCAAAGACAGTAGACCAAAGAAGAGCTGCACAGCTTACTATGCAAGCACCCAGTCAGTGTTTCTTGAGTCTCACATATACTCTCTCCAAATATCACTTGTCCTCACATGGGTCTTACCTCAGCAAGTCTGCATTACATGACATAACCAGAAACTTCTACTTCAAGATAACTTGCATAATTGTTTACTTTCCTAAAGAAGGAAGAAAACAATAGTGTTGAGAGCCACTGTACGAAAATTTAACAAATACCAGAGACTAATAAAAGTCTTTTATGTTGCATCCATTTGGCCCTGATATATGCTGGTCAATGGTAAAAGTGTTTTCAGTAGTTTATATGATATTCCCATTTTATTTTGTAAATAAATTTATTATTATAAAAATCCATTTATTATTGTAAAAAGTTACAAGAGGCTAAGTAACTTGAATAGTCACTTATATAGAAGGGTATACACTACTTCTTATGCTAACTCACTGTTCAGTAATCTGAAAGTCATTACAGGTGTAGATGATTCTAATATAGACAGTGTCTGCTAGGAATATGGTGGTTCAGCTACCAAGTAGCAATTAGTTATTAACTACACTGTAAGAATAATTATGTATAATTGAGGTATACTTTTTTACAGGACGCTTGCTCTGAGGGATGGACAGAGAATGGGAAAGGCAGCATAAGATAATTTATGTACTATTATATTTCATGGAATCTTTAATTTTAAACTTTTTTTTCAGATTTATAAGCTGGATTTATCACACTAACTGATATAGGAGTTTAATACTGCCAATTCCTTATTGTACCGGTCTTACAAGTTAAACCTATGAATAACAACAATAAAGCACCAAATATTATGGATACCTATTTTATTTATGTGTAAGTCTTCATATGATTTTTAAAAACTCTTGTCTTAAGTTTTTTATATTTTTAATATGTATATGAGCTTCTCAGGGTACCCATGCTGGCCACAAAGAACTGTGAAATCTTTTAAAGGCAGAGTTATAGAAGGTTTTGAGCCTCTTAGTATGGGTGGATACTGAACTCTGGGATTCTCTAAGAGCAGCAAGTGCTCCTAACTGCTAACCCATCTTACCAGCCTCACATTTAAAATAAAACAAAACAAAAAACAAAGACAAAACAAACAAAACCCTAAAGCACAGTAATCAGTTTGCAATGTGAATTCACAAACTAAATAGTTATGCTCTGACAAATGAAAACCTATAATAAAATTCAGAAACCCTAAACCAATTATGAATTTATGCATATATATCCAATTGTTGTAGACATTAAGCCAAACAAAATTAATTTTCATTTTTTACTGTACTAAAAAGATAAAATCAGAAAGTTTTGTCAAAGAAAAATTTATTTACTTCTTGGTAGTCTTCTTGGAAGTGATTTTACTTCTCTAAATTAAATGCTTCCTTACTATATTGATGGTATCTCTTATATTTTCAAATTTTATTTTGTGTTAATATCATCAGTTTTATCTTTTTCCTTCTTAGGGAAGAATCATAAGTTTAGAGAGAAAAAGAAAAAACTCTACTTAGCAGAAATAAAATAATTCTTGTATCTGTATATCACTGTGTGTTTATTATGATTAAGGAAGAGGGAGCAGAGCTATCACAACTACATGCTTTTTATGTGTAGAGTGTGTTAACAGACATATAAACACAGTGGCTATCTCCATTTAAATGATTACAAGTACATGCCATTTGCAAAGCATTCAAACAATATTCCAAAAGGTGTTAAGAGATGAGATAAAATTGTAAAACATTTGTTTGGAAATTTTATTTACAAAAAAAAATTCTTATTCCATTGAACATAAAACTAATATTACAATTCTTGCTTAAGCATTACATAATAACATATGATAAGCACAGTCTTTTCAAACCCTAAAAGAAAATATACAGCTAGGTTTAAACTCCAGTTTTCTAAATAGGGGAATTTTGTTATCCAAGGATTGAAAGACATACACACAGAAAATTATACATTATTGATGAAAGAAATGGATCTGCAAATTAATGGAAAGATTTCCATGTTTGTGAGTTGGAATATTGTTGATTTTAATATTACCTAAAATGGACCAAAGAGTCAATATGATTCTCATCAAAATTCCAAAAGCAATATAATATAAATACACAATTCATTCTAAAATTCACATAGAACCAAGAAAAGAATCAAATACGGAAATTTCAAACAAAGAAATATGTATCACATTTCCTGATCTCAATACATAATTATATAGCCATAGTAGTAAAATGACACAATGGTGTCGTAAGATGTTTTTTTGAGACAGAGTCTCAATACCTAGCCTTGGCTGGCCTGGAGCTTATTATGTAGACTAGGATGACACCAACTCCAAAACTCACACCTTCTTTTGCTTCCCAAATACATAGACTAAAGACTGAAAAATGTGACTGGGCATGTTCGTAGAACACTCCTGCCATCTCAGCACTTGGATGGTAGAGGCAGTAGAATCAAGTGTTCAAGGATATTCTTGTCTACATAATGAGTTCAGGCCAGCCTGAACTGCATGGAACTTGCTTTCAAATAAAACAAAATAAAATAAAATGAAATCAGCAAAAGGGGGGAATTTGTCACAATATTGCCACTGATGATTATTGCAAATTGTTTTGAGTTATGAAAAGATTTTACTCACAAAAATATTTCAAGATATTCTTCATTTAATTTCCATAAAAATTCATGACTTTACCAGACATTAGCATTTTAAAAGTGTGTACATATGAACATATGTTGTTAGTATAGAGCCATTAGCCTATAAATTGTGTGCATTTTATTATCTTACTTAGAAATCATTTTAATATATTTCCCAAGAATAAAGATACTCTCATAAAAACCAGAGTACAAAATCTGGAAATTTAACATGGCATAAAAGTTGAGCTTTTGCCCATCATCCTAATAATGCCTTTATTGAAATGTTATTTCTCAGATTTAAAATGTAGTACAGGGTAATATATTCAATTAATTGACAGTTACTGTTTAGTCAGACTTGGTCCTGGCAGATCTTGTTTAAATTCTTGAATTTTAATATGAGCTATATACCACTAGGAAATTCTAACTCTTTATACTTTAACCTGCAAAGACTTTGTAAAAATTAAATAAGAAACTATATAAAAAGTGTCATCAAGAATGTCAAGTACACGTTGGTGTTGAAAAAAGAAGAATGTAGCTCAAGGAAAAGATTATGCAAAGTGTAAGAAATAGTTATTCAATTCCACATCTAATCTGAATGCAGCGCAGAACAAGCCACCTCTTTACGTCTTTCACGACACATTCAAGAGGTTAAAAGTAACTTTGAGAACAAAACAACTGATACGGAGAGACATTATCTCACTAGTGGTATGGTGTTCACCATCACACGATTTAACTACACACTTCACAATGGAAAGTTATAAAGCTGGGCAGGTAGCAAGAAAGAGCCAAGACTTCTGGCTGGATATTTTAGCCATGATTAAGGAGTTGTCAGGACACGTTCTACTAGGAAAACATGATCTCTCTCTCTCTCTCTCTCTCTCTCTCTCTCTCTCTCTCTCTCTCT